>JAQLOL010000019.1:15988079-16037209 GCA_029783665.1 Naso thynnoides | reverse complement strand
ATAAGCTGTCCAGCTGCTGGTTTCAGCTCCTTATTGAAGACGGAGGACAGATAAGTGAATGGTATTCATCTGCTCATGTCAATCTTTCTCTATTTGATAAGAATATTCCTCTTTTTATCATTTTAGTCTTAAGACATCTATATTAAGTTTCTGCTCTGGGATAAGTGAGGCTATGCGTCAAAATGTCCCCCTGAACAAATACATGATTAGAATAAAAACTCTGGAAATGATCCTTTGAGACTTGACCACTATGTTGACCGGCACAACACTGGAGGCCTTTTGGTTATCCGATCATATTTTCCCAGTCCACAGGAGAAATTACCCAGTGCCTTCATCATGGTCTGAACCGCCAAGAGCAGATGGTGACATGTGACATTTGTAGTCTGGTTATGGGCAATAATGTCAAGCGGGTCCAGCTTTTCTTTTTGGCACTTTGACTGAGTCAGGCAATAAAAATCACTCACAGAGAAGGAACTCAATCCATCTAAAATAACTGATTCTGTTCCACACTCTTAACTAATCCCCAGAGCGGAGACCTTTCACCTTTGTGACCCTGCCACTTGATCTAATGCCAGGGAATCCTGATGGTACCTCATCCATCAGCGACAAGGAGCAGCACAGCTCGCACGAAACCAGATACTTATCAAAATCTAATCTCTTGTCTACTCTGAGCGCTACACATGCTTGCATACACAAACATATAAACAGACAATTACAAACACACTCACATGGCACATGTGCTTATGCCACTAAGCATGCTGTTATTAGCCTCTCTGCCGTCTGATGTATACTAAAGGGTGGTGCAAAATTCAGTTCAGGATTTTCTGCATGACCAACGTTCACTCATTCCACACTTGCATTAAAAGGCCATCATAATCTTTATATTAATCCACCTACTGTATCCTTAGAAAGAATTAGGGCTTTTCAAAAGCATCAAAAATTAAATAAGAGCTACATTTTGTGTGTATCATTGTGTCCAAACACAGTTTTTTGCAGGGTACACTGCACATGTTAATTGGTAATGAATATGCAAACACTTACTGAAATAATTTTCTTGAAAATAGAAGGTCTGCTGATGTAATGGAAAGGTTAAAATCTAAAGTGTCAACAAAATTAAAAACTAGACTTATTAAATTCACAAAGAAACTGAGTTTTTCAATGCCTTGTGAAAGAACTCATTGATCTTCATAGGAACTCAGACCCTTGAACTCAAAACCTGAGGGAAAGCTGAATGAAATATTTGCAGGTAACCATAGACGACTTCTCTCTGAGCTCATGGTGTTCAGTGCCTCCCTCAAGGGCTCCCAAAGTAAGCAAAAGCAGCAGTGTATTGTGGGAAACTGACCAAATCGCCTTTCTGATTCCAGTCAACCTCGAGGCCATGCGAGTACTGGCAATATGGTGACAGTCTGACATGTCAATCAGTCAACGCACAAGCCAGTTATGCGTTTCTCATGTTGTTCTCAGGCCTAAAATGTCACGTATGAAAATGTCATATTTTCAGTCACTGAAAAAAAGCTGTTTTGAGTTTTTATTGATGCTCCTGTCTTTTTTTCCCCATCAGGCTTCGTGGGAAAAAGAAACAGCTTTTTCAACAAATAACTGATGCGATGCAAACTGAGACTAAAGAGCTTCACACTGCCGAGAGCCTCCCTAGACAGAATCCAAAACCGCTCTTGCTTGGTTTCAAAACATAAGGTCTGCTTACAAAAGCACCAGGTTGCAACTCAGCATTGCCTCCCCTCCTGAAAAGAAGCTGTTTAGTTTTGTTCTGTTGCACATGCACAAGGAGTTTTACTTCAGCTGGAATTTTCATTGTTCCGTCCAAGCTGCAAAGGTGAAGGATGACAGCTTGTTTGATTTGGGCCAAACGGGGGTCAGCAGGAAGAATCCTGTTGTGGCATTGTTTTCCATCGCCCTGTATGACATGCGGAGGGGATGAATTTTCTCACATGGGGCATCTCCCTGCGTACATGGAGCAGTGGCCTAGTTTGCGACAGGATCAGGGCATTACTCTTAATCCACCAGATAGATGTCATACGCACGCACGCGCACACAAATGCATGGAGAAACAAAAATGGTGGCGAGAAAGAGGGGTGGAGAGAAAAAAGGGGAGTAATAAAAGTGGGAAATGCATTCACACACGCAAAGCTCAGTGCACTCTCTGCATTGTTACACCAGCGCTTGTGAGCAGAATACACATATGGTGCCGTGTCATGCAAGGTTTCCAACTATGCACATGGGAGACTTTTCCATCTGATTGCATCTTAATACCCTCAGTCCATGAGTGTGTACGAGTGTAGCAAGCATGTGTGTTGATGCTGTTTCTAAAGTTTGATACAAATGAAGCCACTGGCAAGTCATAAATGAGTGACCTCTTTTCTGTAATACCCTATCATGCTTAAAATGTACTCGATTTATTTGGTGAAGATAAGCACGAGTGAAAGCAGTGTTTCAGAGTGCGTTTAACGTTTCAAAACATGTAGACACAAGACGAGTACCAAAGATGTCAGCATCCCTGCAGCCGCCGTTTGAATTCTCAACATTCAAATCTCTGAGTCTCAGCTCTCGATATTAAGAGAGGCACTGTACGTCATAAACAATGAGATAAAAAGAGAAAAGAACAGCCTTTCCTCCGTTTTCCCCCCTCTAGCCCCTCATCCCTCCTTTCTCACCAGATTATATGCAAGTGTCGGCAAGAGGCAAAACGAGTAGGAAAAGAGCAATGGAGGAAGTCACAGCGAATGAGACGAGAGCAGGGGAAAGAGAAAAATATAAACCAAGTGTGAATCCTTCCACCCTTGTTGAAACTGTGCTGCTTCCCTGACCATCATAGAAGAAGTCTGCGAGCATCACCCGTCTGATGGATGACTGGGTCTCTACAGGCTGACCCTGGAAGTTACACAGGGGACAGAGGGCAGGAGGCTGCAAGGGAAACAAGAGTGGTTTGCAGATGTGTGTGCTTTTACTAGGCTCTGTGTTATGGGAGAATAAAACATTGCAGGATGGGAATGGCTGCTTCAAGCCTATATTTTTGTGCTCACACACTTGTATGTATTGTGTGTATATGTGTGTTATAGGGCTGCGATCATATATGTTCAGCACAAACAACTACAAGCTCAAAGCTATGCTGCATTTTTCCTACCAACAGACAGACTGTACCAAACATGCTGCACGCTTTATGTGTTTTACACACACACAAAAAAAGACAATATTTAAATGCTATATAGGTAAGGTAATAGGATAAACATATAACCAACCCTTTTAAATAATTATCGTTATGTTTTATGTTGCCCTGCTTGTGCTTCGATGGTGCTTATTAATCTGGAAGACATTTGTGTAACACTGGTGCATGCAGGACAGCATTGTTGTATGATTTGTCTTTTGTTTCCTTTATTTTTATTATTGTTATTGTAATTTATTTTTTTTGTGCATGCATATGTGCAGGTGCATGTATAGATATATGTATGCATATATGCAGAATGAGATTTGGAACATGCTTGGGGGTGCGGGTATTAACAGGCGTAAGTGCATGTAGTCCTCATATGAACTGTGCTCAGTTCTCTCTTCCCCTGTTTCTGTCTTTATTTTAAAACCTTCGATAAAAAGATAATGATTTTTTAAAAAATTCATATTTACCTTAATGGAACAAACATTGAAAAAAGCAAATCTGATGTCTCTGACAGGAGGACTTAAACAGATGTTTAACAGTCTGCATGGTGAGCTTGAATGACCTCTTATTCCTTTTCTTCTATTATTCCCTCTCAGTCTCAGTCTCCCATCTTTCAGTCCACCCACACTCTCTTTCTGTCACTAGTCTCTTTGCTTAAATCAGGTGGTTTCATCATCACTGTTACCAGATTTAAAGCCTCACTGCTGTTTGTCAACTAGATAGTTTGACAGAGGAGTCATGCCTTGGCTGCTAATACTTTTTTTTTTAAACACAGCTAGATACACAATACTGTCTGCAACAATGATAGTGTCAATTGAAATCTCATTCATCATTTTTTTAATCTTCCAATTCATTTTAAATTATGAATGTATCATAAATGTCGCAGCTGGGCCATTACAAAAGAAACTTTTGCATGTGGGCAACTTATTCCTGTTTCGGACAATCATCTGCTGTCTGTGTAGGCGTGTTGTAACCTTGAATCAAGTTGTGGATTAGCAAGAAAATTTAAAATACAGGATCACAGTAAAGTTATGGTTGAAAGTCTGATAATGATTAAATGGGAAATAACCTGAATACTGCTTGTTACTGCTGCCTTACATTAAGGTGATGATAAGCTGTGTCTAGAGTTGAATGACATCATTCATCACAGAAAAAAAGAAAAAAAACTTTTTAAATTTAAGTTGTACGCAGTGAGACAAATAACCAAGTGTCTTCATGTTTCACACCAACATCGTATCCTGAATATGATAAAACTGCTGCTGAAAAGGGTTTGTCGATCAGTCTTTTCAACAGTGGGCCAAAAAAGTAACTCTTTCAATAATCAATTAATTGTTTTAAGTTAATTTTGAATGCAAAAATTGCAAACAATTCAAACAAATATTTAAGCTTGCCTTAGAGATGAATGGATGGACATACAACCAACCCTAGTTAATGTCAATGCATCCTCCTGTCAACCTACTATCACCTCCGTCTGAGCCCGGAGGAGTCGCCATGCACGACGGTAAATAAAGTTTTTTTTAATTAAGTTGTTACCATTTGATTAGACTGTTTTTGTGAAATGTTTCTAAAAGAGGCTCAATTGTGTTTAAGTGCGTCGTAGTGCCGGAGGCTCGTTTAAATTAAACATTTAAATTTTAACTGCCTTGTCTAAGAGGATTATTGTTGAACTATAAGTTTTTCTTGGAATAAAGCTTTAATTGAGGAAGAAAGCGCTGTATTTTTTATTTTCTGTCATAGGCATTTTTAATATTAAAAAATAATGATTAAATCGATAATTGATTGTTAATTTTCCCAATGATCGATCAATCTAAAACTATATGTGGTTAGGACTGTTTGTTGGATGTATCAAGTAATTGAAGGTGCTACTTCAGACTCTGGCAATGGATATGGATCTGTTTAATTGCACCAGGCTTTTAAAAGACCAAATAATTAATCAAGAAAATAATTAACAGCATAATCAATATTGACAATAATCAATAGTTGCAGCAGCAATTAAGGTAGGATATGACTCATAAATAGAATGCTAATGTGCATACAAAACTCACTGAGAAATACATCAGTCTAATCACAATCAGGGATCACACACACGCACATACACACAAACAGCACAAACACACACACAGGCTGTGAACACAATCACACAAGCAGTGAGGAAATTATCTGATTTGCCATATGTGGTCCGTCTATCCATGCCAAGTAATACTGGGATGGACAAAAACAGCTGGCTTCATATCAAACCTGCTACCCAACACACACCCGTACACACTCACACCAAGAGATAACCACACACACACACCCACCCACACACACACACACACACACTGGAGGGATGTGACATCAGTAGTGGAGCGGTTTGTAAGAGAAAATCAGGTCATCCCAACTCTGCGCGTGTCTATACGTACAAACAACATGCATGGTCAAAAGACAGGAGGGATGATTGATTAGTTCATGGCCTGATGGGGAGGAAGTCAACTTTAGAAAACATTTTACATTTATTTCAACATAATCCACATAAATTTATCCACTCCATCCATCGTGGAGCATAAGGGTCACTTCTTTGAAGTAGTCAGCATCTTGAACCTGCAGAAAGTGGCCCACAGCAGTGATGATGTAATCATTACTATAAAATTGGCAACCAGAGCTCCTCCTTCATTATAGGGAAAAGGTTGTAGTGTTAGGGTGTGAAACCAGAACTAATGGTGGACAAGTTCAAATCCACATTCCTGGAAGTCTAGATAAGGGCAAATGTTGTCTATTTTGTCAGAAAGTGCTGATTGATATGCAATTTTCGATAAACCGGAATGGATATTTCTACAAATTAGCTTCACTAACTTCAAAATTACTGCATACTCACTCTGTACATTCATGTAATCACAGCAGTATAAATAATATTCTTTTACCTTCGGCCATGAACTTATCAATCACTGCTTGTCTAAACTGTATATACCCGGGAAACATTTTCTCTTGAAGCATTTGTGAGTGGGTGTGTGTCTGAAAATACAAGCGTATGTACGGGTCTGAGGGTGACTTACAGTCGGCATCAGCAAGAAATAGAAAGCTGAGGAGGAGCAGGCCTGGGTTGGCAGAGTGCATCATGGGATATGTCGACACATGCATGCTGTATCCACCGTGAGCTCACTGCCTCACTGTACAACAGGACGATAGAAGCAGGCCCTCACAACCTGGAGAGAAATAAGAAAAAGCAGTCAGACTTGTTCCAAAGTGCAAATTAAGAGAATTTCAGATATCTTATAGTCTTAGCGCACACACTCCAACCCACACACACATGGCAACACACAGAATTAAAGCGTGCAAGTTCCCTCTAGGCCTCACACTCCAGTTATGCAGCTGCCTTTCCTCTTCTCGCTTCATTAGGACCATACACTCATCGCCCCGAGGTGTGTTTTGGTGTGTGCATGTGTGTCAAAGAGTTCTTAAAGTAGCTGATGAATTTCAACTTATGGCAAATATTTGGCATTAAAACATCAGACGGATTCTAAAGTTTTTTTTTTCCATTTTTTAATCTCCAAACTAAGCAACAGTTTGAATTTTTCTCTGCTTTAGTTTTTTTTCACCCGTTATACAATCTACACAGAAGGCTGCACTTCAATACCAGATTTAATTTCAAATGTACGTCAGAGACAGCATGATTTCAGTTTGATGAAAAGGAACAAATGGCTTTAAGATGGGAAGGTGGGAGGATGGACGATGGGGAGATTAAAGTGGGAGGAGTCTGGTGATATCTGTTGGCGGTGTTGCAAACAGAGTTGGGTCAACATACAGCCCAGTGTCTCTATCCTTTTCCATCCTTTTTTATACTGTCTCCTCCTCTTGTCCTTTCCTTTCTTTTACTCTTCTGTCTCACTACTCTTCACACGTGTTATTTGTACCTTTTTGCAGTTTTTATAGTTTCCTGAGATTCTAGTGATTTTAGCTCTCTAAACCCCTTTTCCTTGTCTTTTCATTCATCATGTCTTTCACTATAAGTCCCAGAGCAGGACATTTTTTTGCCTTTCCATTCTCTCTCTGTCTGTTTCCCTGCCATCTGCAGTGCTTGGTGTGAGTGCCTGGCATTACAAGAGACAGGCGTCAGTCTGTGTGTCAGAAATCTCACGGCTCAAATCACATGACATGACGAGACATGGCAGATCGCTGCTGCTGCCCAGAAACTGACAGTGTTGAACGAGAGACAGGCAAGTGAGCCACGGCTAAAAAAGAGAAAGAGAGTATGATGTCAAGATGTGCAAAGTGCATTTTTTGAGAGGCCTCTCTATTTGCACGCGTATGTATGGTTATCACCACTGAGTGCCCGTGCTGAATTGCCTGCATATCATGCCTGTGTGTTCCCGTGCCGTGCGGACATGCATGTTTTTGTGGGCTTTCCAAAACGGGGCAGAGTCATCAGCGTCGGCAGCAGCAGTCTTAATCCCCTCCACTCCTGAACAAGCCATCTGATTAAAAAAAGACAAGAGGGGGCGGGGGTAGAAGAACGCTGGAACCCAGAGCTCTCAGCATCCCTGCAGCTAAGGCAGCAAACAGCTAAACCCACGCTGAATTTTCCACTTGGTTTGGTCTGAAACAATTGCTAGATCCCTCCCTGCACAAATTAAGTCCTCTGCACTGTGATTTACACTACTACAGTAGAAAAAAGAACTATGCAACACATGCTGAAAAGGCATAATGTAAAGATATATCATCCGCCTATAGTGCAAGGACATTACATTTGCTTCTTTGTTTAATTTGTAATTTTTATTAGAGTCATAAGATCATGCTTTTATTTGATTTTAATTTAATATAAGGGGCCATTACCATCCAATAGAGAGAGTCACTTTTACTTATTGTATTTCACTAGTTATCATTTGTTAAATGAAGCTTCTTAAGGAAACAGTTTAGCACAGAAACCAGAAACCCCAACAAAACCCCTGTATTTACTGTAACCTAAAAACTTCCACCATTTAAAATGCGAAATTCTTATGCACTTATTCTCAACAGAGAATTAATTTGTCTAATTAAGCCTCATTTTTCCTGCTAAATTGATGCAATTATTAAAAGGTAGATCACTAATTAAAAAAAGGGCAAATCTGTCTTGGTGTGTGTGTTGTGTGCGTGGCCACCTAATCACTCCTGCTGATTCAGTGTCACTGGAAAAGCCTGCATTATTTAGTATCTTACTTCACAGCATGTCACGTTAATTAAGGGCCTAGTAACAGAGGAGAGAGAGGGAAGAGAGGAAGGGAAGGAGGGGGAGACACAAAAAGGTGTGCGGTGGGAAAGCAGAGTGGTTAAAAGAGCTGTGAAGCAGAGGAGAATAGAGACGCAGAGTGGAAGGACGACTGAAAGGAGATAACCTGAGCCACACACACACACACATAGCCAGATAGTCACCAGACTGTCATCTAGGTGGTTGTTGTTGCTAGTTTACTGAGGGCCTAACAGAAAGCCTCCCTCGGTGCCTGAGCTTCTGCTGCCGCTGTGGATCATAGTTGGCTTCAAGCCATTCACTTACATTAGTCCCTATCACTCAATTACACACTGCCTGCCTGGCCCGGCCTGCAGCGATCAGTCACACTTATCGCTGGGATAACTTCTGACAGAACAAAGACTGACTCAAAGAGTGACAGACAGGCTTATGTTTTTTCACAAGACAGAAAGAAGGACATACTGGGGCAAAAGACGAGGTGGAAGAGGAGAGAACAGAGAAAAGGGATGAAATGTGAAGGACAAAAAGTTATAATATAATACAACTTCTCATAACAGAATTAAAACCCTGTAATATGCTTGTACATCAGCAGCCATTGTTGTTATTTTGTGAGTTGTCTAAAACAGATCTCTCCTGAGAATGAGACCCCATTTCTTAATGAGATTACCTGTGCAAATAAAGGTTAATTAAATAAAAATGGAAACAATGAAGTGAAGAAGACGAAACACAGAGAAAAAGAAAAAGAAGGCTTGCTTCATACCCTCTTGGGGAAAGTACACTCTCTCACTGTTGTTATTTTACACTTGTGCAGAAACAGAACCTACGCACATGCATAAATGTATCAAGAGATGTCAGTGTAAGAGTGTCTGTCACATTGCTAGCTGCCATGAACCACTAGTGGTTGGTTTCCTTGCTTGAGGGCACCTCGGCATTGCCTCGACGGTGAACTGTCACCTCTGCAGCTACCGGTCCACCCTCTCTACTGACAGATCTGTGCTGGACTTGAATTGGTTCCCAAGACAAGAACCCCTTAGACTAAACTACTGACCCTCAAACTGATAAAAATACTTTCTATCTGCCTGCAACTACATTATGGTGTATTAAAAACCATTTATTAAAAGTTGATCTTCTCTTCATTAATACTAAGTTGGAGGGGAGGGCTAATATAAAGTCTTAGTCTAGTACTTGCTGGATAACGTCCTTATTGCCAAAATGTAAAATATGTCCCTCCATATGAGACAGTGTAATAAATTTACATTTCAATAAGAAAATGCTTAAAAATCAGGAAGCGCTATCCCCATTTTGCTTAAAATTACCACTTACATCACCAACAGGCAAGAAAAAAGGCAGTATTAAACATGCTGTTTGTGCATTAACTGGCTGCTTATTGGATTAGCAGTCTCTATTTATTTCTGTCCCATTTAGACGATCAATTTATTAGGTAATTCTGTAGTGATGACATTTTCATTGAGTGAAAAAAAAACTTAGAGACAGAGATTTAAAAAAGTTTTAAGTAAGGAAATAGATAGGGAAATAAAGGAGAAAATTAAAAGAGAGAAGATCCAAAAAGGAAAAAATAAAAGAAAAAAGAAAATGTGGGTGGATGATGGGAGAGACAGTGGAGGATAGACTACAAAGCGAAGGCGTAGTACAGCTGGAAGGGAGGCTGAGAAAGATAGAGACAAAGACAAAAGACAGATCCTAAAAAGCATAGCTTAAGGCAAACCGTGTGCCATGGAAAAAGAACACTGAGTATCCTAATTTGATTTGATATTCCCAAAGCTGAGCCACCAAATGCAATTAGACATGCTAATTAACTTATTCTGTTTGCCCTGTTGAAACAGTGGCAGACTGACAGAAATGTCAATGAAGAGGCAATTTGTGTTTGTTGCATCATAGCGCTGTACGCATAAACAAGATAAGCTCAGTGGAAAAAACAAAGTTTGAGTCCTCATCACGTTATGATGGTGATGAGCGTGAGCCATAAAAGTTTCTTAAAAAGGTCTGTTTGCTGGAGAACTTCTGATTAGTCAAGACCACATTTGATGACCTCAGTGAGCTGTCACACCTAACTTTCAGGTTGTGGTAAAATGAACTCCAGTGCATCTGTTCGTTGGGTTTTGTGCATTTGGTCTACTGGGATAGATGTCAATCAAACTGACAGGGTGTCTCTGTGTGATGCAAAATGAAACAAAGACAGGAGTTTAATAATAACAGATATGTGATGTAAACCTGGATTTTAAGCAAAAAACAACAGGTTGCTCCAATACCCAAGGGCCTACCGTATTGACAATACCTTTGATACTGCCTAAAATACTGGATCTAGTACCAGTGAGTATACAAATCCTTTCTGATTCAAAGCCACATAATTTATTTGACTACTTCCGAGCAGTAAAGGGCTTTACACCTGCATGCAATAACATATTTTACTACATAAATAACCAATATCCATAATTGGTAAGCAGCTTTTAACTTCAAGCACATCCAAAACATTACATCTTTTTCACTGGAAAAATACTATTAAATACAGTAAATCTTCTGTCCTAAAACTGTGAAGGAGGGGATCTTCTACAGTAAGTAGATTTGTATTTGCAGCATATGTACAAGTTTTATTTTCATTACCATAGTTAGACAGATTTTCTTGACCAATCTGGTTGCTCTTTTTTGTCGCTTTTCAACCTGCCACTTACTATTAATAATATGTGAGGTCCAGTTCTTTTTGCCATCAATGTTCAATTATTTCTTTGGAAGCTCTTTGCGACACACAACATCAGGAAACAAATAAGACCCAGTATTGTGCTGCTGTCAGTCTCCAAAATTTGATTAACTCCACATTGGCCCATGTAAGGCAGAAGATGCAGTGACATCCCAAAATACCCATCACTAATCGTTGAATTCATGTCCATGAGGCCTCTTGTTTGTTTCTAAAAGGTCAGTGTGAACACAAACTGGATCAGATGAATCATTTTTGCCTTTGTTCAAATGTGCAAATGACACAGGTGTTAAAGAACCTTGCCTTGTCTTGGTCTAAAAGCATTTTGCTCATCTTGACTCTGACCTCAGAATGTAGGAGTGTTGAGTCCAGTATTGCGACCATGTTCCATTTTCGAAAATGCTGTCTGCTGTCTGTGCCCTCTGCAACTGTCTTGAAACTGAGTGGTGTTTTACAAACAGACCTCACTTGTACATCAAATTCCTCCACCTTTCCCTCCATCTTGATTCAGGTGACTTTGACCACAACATTTTAAATTTTTTAGTTGAGCTATTAAAAAAACTATTGCCGTGTCGCTCACGTGATCACAGATTGCAAAAATGCTAGCAAAAGCATGACAATCTTTAATTACCGCACAAAAAACAAAATATAGCCTGAAATGGCTCGAAAGGAGAGTGTTTGTTTTAAGTGAAAAAATAAAGGGTATGCATGTGATGTCACTGTCGGTGAAAGTCACTGCAGTTATGCCCACTGAGTTGCAGACAAACACTCACTATAAAAAATTAAACCCAGAGCTGAGAGACAGCCATAGGCTACTGTTTTTACTCTAAAGGGAAAATTGATTTTTAACATTTTCTATTTTTTTAACATTGTCTAAACAAATTAATTCGAATTTTAATTTAAAATCAATTTATTTCCCAGCCCTAGCACAACGTCTGTTGAAACTGTTTTTATTAAAATCCTTATGGTTGGCTGATGTCAAGACTTTTGTATGCCTTCAGGCTCTGTGTAATTTCCTGTCATCAAAATCAGGTAAGAATAATTGTCAAGAAACCTGATTCCTGGCCAACTCTCAATGTCCATGGACCACCGGTGCTTCGGTAAGTTGTAAGGATCACTGTTGAGTCCAACTTCCTTTAATTTAAGCAGATGATTGGTAGTTTGATTCCCGCTTACGCAGCTCCTGCTAAACGCTGAAGGTTTTTTGCCACGTTGGAGGCATTTTGCCACTCAGTGCGAGTGAAGGGCCATGTTCAGGAAGGAAAGTGATGTTGGCACATACTCTCCATATCAGTGTGTGTATGTGCACATACACTCATGCACACACTGATTAGCAGTGATCTGTCATCCTCCTGCCAAACACAAACAAAACAGACAGACACAAACAGACTAAAGAAGTAACCACTGAGCCTGTTTTCAAGCTACAACGTTGATCTACAAAGGCAAGGAACTCAGTGTCAGTGTGGGAATGGCAATGACCTACATTGTTCTGTAGTCTAGACATTAGTGTGTTGGGGACACAAGGCAGAAGATCAAGAGATTATGCTTAAGTAAACTTCTTCAACTTTCAATTTTTAAAAAAATTGTTCTGGAAGCTCATATTGTCTGGATTGAGAGTTGAAAATAGCCCAGCGGTTCTTCTTGTAGGTGGTGGGCCCCTGGGATGCAGAAGTGGCCACAGAGCTTCTTCAGGCTGCGTCTGGCCGAAGTCCGTGGCAATCCTGGCCACCATGCGCTCACTTACGGGCCCTCATTCTGCCCCAGATGAGGGTCGGGTAAAATCCCGGAGCAATAAAAAGCCATACATTTGAATTTTTAATTACTTTTACTCTACACACTCAAAGGAATTGTTTCCACTATAAATTAAGCTCTGAAAGTAAAATGTTCAAAGCATTTTATTAAAACATTTATCACTCAGAGCTGTTAAAGAAGGGCTATCACGAACATTAAACCAAAAATGTCTGTTTCTGTTCATTTTATGTCACCAGAGCAAAAAAGTATTCTCTCTATGAGCTGAGACAAAAGAACGTGTCCAGCAGCAGTAAGGTTTAGACAGCCAGGCTCATTGTTCCTTTATTCCGAGACTCTGGAAACTTGTGCTCAGGTAAGCAGCTTATGATGGAAACACATCCAATAAGTGCAATCAGGCAGTTATGTAGGGTAATAATTGCGATAGGCTAGCGTAAAAGGCATCTTGACTATGAACACTTGCTCTAAAAGATTTAAAATCGCTCTTATCAATGCCACGCCATTTCCTGATTTGGCACTTAGTATAATTTGGCCATCAATGAGTTTCTCCCCAAGGATAATGGATAAGTGTAAGACAGTAGTTTATAAGAAAGAATGGGCAGCCACATCATTTTCCTGAGTAAGACCCCATGATCCCTTTACTTCACTTATGGAGCTGAGACAAATGACCAAACAGTCGTTTCCGATGGGGGATGGAGCCCCAAAAACTCTGAGTAGTCATTTGAGTCGGGCTTTCAGGACACTGGCAGAAACAAGAAATCAATGAGACAAAGTGAGAGGTGAGGAAGGGAAAATGTGATTGATTGAGATGAGGACGAAGACTGCGTGGCTGTACTCAACTTATCACTTCCTCCAGTTCCCCAAACACTGTGTCCTCCCTTCCTTTCTACCTTCATTTATTCCTTCCTGTATCCTGACTCATTCCCTCCCTCCCCTTTTTGCTCCTTCCTTCCTCTCTCAGCAACCTGTTTCTCTCACTTTCTACCTTGGAGTCTATCTCTGAAAGCCCAAACAAACTATTACTTCTCTTTTCTTCCCTCTCTCTGGCTGTGTGACTTGTGGTCTTCCCGATATCTCCTTTCTCTCAATAATAAGGAGGACTGCCACATCAATCAGAAATCCTATTTGGGGGCTTATTGCATTCCCTTGTGTCCAAAAAAGGAATTCCACAATTCTTTTATACATTATAACTACCGTCTAGCCATTTTAGATTGTGAGTCTAGCTTCCATGTTCTTTTAGAATAAAAGTTTCATTTTGATTTCAAAGTTCACCTAACAGGCTTCACTCTCATTATCTCAGTTATATTTTCTTGATGTATGAGTTGAAGCTTTTAAGTTTGTTCTCTAAAAAAAAGCCCTCTCCTTTTCAACAGCTTCTTCCACAGAAGCAGCTTGGCTCATGAAAGATGAAAATGCACATTGTTTTGACATTGTTGAATAATGGGCAGACAAAGACGATGGCAGAATTCACGAGCCTCCCCGGATGGACATTTATACATCACAGCAAACGTTGTTATTGTCGATGTAACAGATGAGGACAATCCAGAGACGTCAGGTTTGCATGCATCCATTTGTTTCTGCAGTAAAGCTGATGAAACCTCGGTTTCCTTTCATGCCCTCAGCTTCAGACATGAGCAAAATAATACATCCCACCAGTTTCACAGACTGCCTGTGGACTGTTGCCTTGAGGCAGGCAATTTGATCGCATCAATAGCAGTCCGAGCTGAGAGACACAGCCTACGCTCTGTGATTGTCCGTCACACACAAAAAAACCCACAAATCCCTCCCACTACTTTTCACCTGCCACCATTCATTCTACCTCTCTGACTGACATTCTGTGACAAAGTAGCTGGAGTGTTCGAACCACCTGGACCTGCTTAATGTCTCCATTATCAGGCAGGATTTCATCAGCATTTAGCCTGTGGGTGGTTCCAGATTTCCCATTCTGATGATAAAGCGTCCCAAATAACAGAGATGAAGCGCAAGCTTAAAAAGAGGGAAACTGTGCACTAAGCAGAGTGCTGAATGTGGCCAATCGAAGGGTTAAGCCAGCTGTGACTAACAGGCCCACGCTGGGCCTCTATTGGACCATCTCTGGCAGCCATCCATGATATTGAAAGAGCAAAAGAGAGAGAGAGAGGTGCAGACAGAGAGGAGTGGAGTAAAGTTGAGTGGATTAGCAAGAGGTGGGGGGATGACAACATGTAATTACCTATTTACCCAGCCTTTAGTGGAAACCTCATCAAAGGCTAATTGAGCGGTGCATTAGTGAGAGGGTCATAAAGATAGCAGCAGGACTGCAGAGTGACTAAGAGGAAGATGAGAGATGAGGGGTAAGAAGGTTAAGAAAGAGGGATATGGGGACTAAGGGTTCAAAAGGAATGTAGGTTGAGAGGAAGGAAAGAAAGTGAAGTAATGTGGACATGTGTGTAATGGTTTATGAGTAACTGCAGCTTTAATAAAGTAGAAAACTCCAACACATATTCCAAACTTGGGAAATTTTAATGAAAAGTAAGTAATCAATCAATCCATTTGTCTTTTTTAAGCATTTTAAGCACAACCGATGAAATATTCTTCTTGCAACTTCTTTGGAGGAGAAAAGCTGCCACTTTGCTTTGGACAGACAAAGAAGATGATGCCTTTGATTCTGGGAAAGTGCAATGGACATTTTCCTGACTTTTTATGCACCAAAAAAATTAGCAATAGGGATGCATCATCGAATGTTTGACCAGCTGAAAATAGCAAAAAAAGCACTTTCGATGCAACGCAGAGTGAGGGACGTGCATACTTACGGTAAAAAGCATGAAATGCAGCATGTCCTGTACTAGCCTCAACAATAGAGAATCAGCCTGCTACCCTGAGGCTATTCAAGTACGAAAAAAGAAATGGTAACACCAGCAGTGAAAAGAAAAGCTTCCCCTAACATTAGTCAAATCACATCCACTCCATCTATTGAAGCTTTTTCTTTAACCTTTGAAAACACCAATACAAGAGGTTTCTTAAAATCTGACGTCATTTTAGTGAGTGAAAATTGGGGATATACAAGACGTTAGCTCGTGACTGTGAGGTACACCTCGACTGCTTACAACAGCAAGACTACCAAAGTAAAGTAAAAAGGAAACAAAAACTTATCTCTCTCTTCTGCTCGAAGAGCATTATGGGTAATAAAGTCCACTAAGACCTAACATTTAACTCAGCGCATCTAACCTCTACATTATTCTCTGCACTTGTAATTCACATTTCAAATATCATATGACAATGTACAGTCTTCTTTTAACTCAGGGTTTTACAATAACTGTTCATGTGTAGCATTAACTTAAATGTTTCAAGCATTATTAACTATTAAATCCTTATGAAAGAAACATTTTTCCTCAAATAAAGTTATGTCATCCATGGCTGACATCTCTGAAAAGGCAAAAAAGTTTGCCAACGACAGTTCCAGTGTTTCATTGTTTTCATTTTCGGCCACAAATTTTCATTTAGGTGCATCGCTAATAATCAACGATGAAAATAATACCAAATTGCCGCTCCTGACTTGTTCATAGTGAGGACTTTTTCCTTATATAGCTCTTGGTATATGTGAGTTACTTTAATATTCTAGGTGCATAAGGTGACTGTCCTGTATGTATGACTGCGGGACACTTTATATATGAGCAGGTCACATTTCGGTAAGTTTTTTAATTTTATTTTAATAAAATCTATATAAGCCTGGTAGCCAAAAACTACAATATTCTCACTACACTGTAGTACAGCTATAATACTTCCTAAACAGAAGAAATTGTGTTAAATATCAGAATATTAAGAAGTGCACTAAATCTATTTGGTTCATTCTTCAGATGTAATCATGCATGTGCCTGCATGTGTGAATGTGTGCATGTGCATCTGTGTTTCTCATTGTGGCCATGATACGCGGGCCTCCAGCAGCATACACCGTACAGTAGGGATCCTCTAGTGCTGGGGGGGAAAGTGGCACATTGGAGTCAGTCATCTCTGTAATGTGTTTTAGTGCATGGATGGATGGAGGGAAGGCTAGATCTATGGACGGATGAGCCTGCAGTATGGTCACGGACGGTGTGACTGCTGAGGCCCTGTGATATCCTACGCACAGTACTATAGGCTACTACTACACACATCAGGAATAACATGTGTGCTGACACAAGCACAAAAACTCACACACACAAACACACACACATCTAGCCATCTAGCTGGCTGGGTGACCTCCATGAGCAGGTGGGATGCAGCAGTAATAATTTACAGACCTTGTGCGACTCTACCGTCAAATAAAATATGGATTTCCTCCAGACTAGAAGCGGACTAACCCTTCAATAACTGGACCTTTTATCCACACAGTGCTGCATGCAGCTATAACCCATCTCTTACATCCTCTTTTATAATACACACTATGTACACTGGGTGTTCAAATGGTAGTGGTTTTTCAGCGTGGAATAAATAGTGTATCCCTTCACCTCCCACTCATATCCCTGTTAAGAGCATATTTATCAGTAGCCTACTGTTATTTTTAGACTCAGATTAGCACTTAATGTAATATTAGAATTAAAAAAGGACTGAAAGTAAATCGCAGGGTGCATGTGCACCAGTAAACAGCAGCAGCAGAAAAGAAATACATAAAGTATTATATTAAGTGCTTATCTTAGTCTAAAAATAACATAACACAGTAAATAAACAAGAAACAACAAGCAAGTAGGAGTTGTCGGAAAGTTCATCTGATGACCTTAGGTGGAAGCAGGCTAGCACTTCCCACTGACTACCAGTATTTGAGCTAAGCTAATTAGCAGTGGGTGAGCTCTGCCCATCTCTTCCTTGTTACAGCACGAAAAAAAAAAAGAAAAAAAAAGTTGGTGTACCCCTTTAAGAATCGGGCAAGCTTGCAAACATTCACAGAACCGGCCACACACATCCAATGCACGAAAATGACTAAGTAGACCTACAAGTAGGAGAGGGAGGAGGCATCTGAGGGACTAGGCAGCAGTTCATGAACTCTGCTTCATGCATTCACTGAATTCCATGGTACACCACAGGTTAAGTGACAGCCTTTCTGTTGGGAAAGAAAAACTATGTCCTTTCCAATAAACATTACAATGACCAATGCTTGATAGAAAAAGAGCTCTGTGTGAATGTGGGAAGATACACTTGCTCTCTCAAGGTGATTTCACACCCAGAAAGAAAGCCTCATGTCTGCTTTCATCTTTTTAAATAAAAAAACCCACAGAAGGATAAAAATCAAAGGATTGCTGCAAACAGACAGACAGACCAAATTTGAAAAGTCAACTAAAACACAGAGAAAAACAATAATGCCACCTTGAAGGTCAAAGGGGAGGCGATGGACAATCGAGTCCCAAAATACATTTCTTGATCAATCGTCTCCAATGTCATGTTACTACAGCTGAGAGAGAAGGATGGGGTTACAAAAACCTCTTTCCTCAGATTGATTTTGGCCAGCAGAGGAGAGGCAGCGCATGAGAATGACTCAAAATAACATGTGGGAAAAAAACAAAGACGTGAGCACTAAACATGGACTCGAAAACGAATGTGCTGTTTCTTGCTGTGCGTGGCAACATACTTGCCAACTCTATAATCAACATAACTATTATAATTAGGAGTGAAACACGTGCTTGAAACTAGATGACATCTTGCATATAGAGCTGCCAATTTAAAGTTAGGAGGAGATCTGCAGAGAGGCACAGCTAAATTTCAAGTTTCCACAAATGGAAACACTTAACTAGAAGTCTGTATGAGCAAAGTAGTGGATGCTAAATACACGCAAGGATAACAAAACAATTTGCCATGAGCAATGACATATGCATGTCACACACGGCAGCTCCTCTGGTTTTTTAAAGAAATATGTAAAAATTACATTCCACATTCTGCTGAGAATACAGAGTCCACAACCACTCATATTTTCCATTGATGGTTACTTTTTATGGTGTATGGATATGAAGCCGCATAGCTTAGAGGGAAGGAGGTCTGACAACCGGAGGGAAGGAAGAAAAAAAGACACATGGAAAGAGAAGATCTTGTCCCTCTAAGTTAGACAGAGAGACAGAAGTGAGGGAAAGAGGAAGAAAAAAAGACAGAGAAAGAAAGAGAGAAAGAAAGACAGAATGAAAGAGAGAGAGAGAGAAAGACAGAGAGAGAGAGAGAGAGAGAGAGAGCAAAACCCACATCCCCTCTGGCTCAGTAATTAAGACAAGGGACAATAAATATGTGATGGGGGCTTTTTCCACCAAGTGCGGCTGCTTCTCCCTCTTGGAGATGAACCGCAGGGAGACAGGCCTAGGAAGAACGACTAAGTACACTGGCCATTAAAAATGGATGCAAGGAACACCGGCCCTGACTGGCCCCGTCCACCAACCACCCAGAATGTTGTGATGGAAGTTGCCGTGGTTACAGGGCTCCCAAATGGTCCTTGGTTGTCAGGGTGAATCAAATCAGACATCCGAGCACCAGGGCCAGCGCTTCCACCCTTCCTAGTCTTGTTGCCGCTGGGGGCACCACAACTCAATGATGTCATTGAGGAAGGAAGTTTTGGACCTGCATTGTGTATGTGTGTGTGTAAGAGGCTTGAAAATGTGAGTGTGTAAAAAAGAAGACAAACGAGATGGAGAGACTGACATGATTTCCCAAACAGCCCCCAAAAGCTCTGGTTGCTGCTCTCAGCGCTCCATCTGTCTCAACTAGATTCAGCACTTTATATAACAGCTGGGTTGCTTTTTTGAGTACTAGGCAGAGGAGTTCTGTTGCAATATACAGATTTTAATCTCAATGCTTACTGACTTAAAAAATTACTTGTGACTAGCGCAGATTTATCAGTTATCTATGTTACTGCAAAATTACTGAGAGACTCTTTCAGTTAAAGTTAAAGGGAAGGAATGGAGAAAGAATTTGTGAATTAAGTACTAAAAGGTTTTACTTGGAGCAAAAGGAAATTTGCCTGTTTTCTAGCGAGGGTATTACGAATCCAACCATTAAATATAAGGCTACAACCAGCAGCTGTTGGCTGTTAGCTTAACTTAGCAATAAGACTGAAAAATCAAAGGAAACAAAGAGCCTGGATCTGACCACATTTCACAGATAATGAACTCTGCCTACCAGCACCTCTGAAGCTAACTAATTAAAACATTACATCTCTTTTTCTTGTCTGTTTTAATTCGCAAAACCATAGGCAAAGTATAAAAACGCATTGAGGGAGCGGTAACTTCCTGGAGTTTCTGCTGATTGCCTGGGAACAGCTTGCAGCTATGATCGAGTTTGGCACAAAATGGCCTTAAATACAGTGTATTCTTTTTATCTCAGTTCTTGATAAAATGTATTTGCAGTGTCACTTCAGTAAATTTAGATGCCGGTGGTCCTTACCTTACTGTGCTGACCAAACCCTTTGGCATCAAGTTTGCATTCTACAGTATAAGTTTTCTTTTGTCTCTGGTTCATGTGCTGCACATCAGTTCTGGGGCTTGTTGATTGTTAAGTTTATGGCCTAACGTAGATGTGAGTTACAGCCCACTGCTCTTGCTACATACTTGTGTAGTTCAACTCATTGGGTGAATTTGCAGAAAGTTTGAAGTTAATAACTTTTGGTGTATTTATGTTTCGGATGATGAAAAGTTAGCGCTGTCTGAGAAAACAGACAACATCGACCTTCATGCAGTTTTGAAGGAATGAACACCTGCCTCTTCCACATGATTTGGCACCTCTTCCCCAAGATGAAAAAGTAGCTCAGTGGTCGGCATCTTGATAGTAATGGGGCAAAACTCAGTAAGTGTGTAAATGAAAGAGGGGGCTTTGCTAAAAAATAATTGTGCAAGGTTTTCTAAAAATGACTCCTTCCACCCTCTACCTTAAGCCATGAACTTATTAACTTATTTGTATTGCCCTCCAAAATATTATAAACTACAATGAATACTTAAGTACGTCAAAATTATACTTTAGAACATCATTTGAAGAAATATATTTGGTTACTTTCCAAGACTGAGTTTAATTAATTGATTTATTTATTCAGCCGGGTAGTGCACATTAATCAACATTTCAGTTTCCACTTGTGCCAGAGTTAGCTTGGACGGCTAATTCTCACCTGTGGTCACTGTGGAGGTTGATAAAAAACAGCCTATCGTTAATACAGGACAGGACAGAACATACAAAACAAAACAATACACTACAAGCCAGTACAAGACAGTACAGCTCCAGCAAGCACCGTAGTACAATAAAATAAAATAGATTACAAGGTATAAGATATGTAAAAACAATTTTTGTATGTAAAGATATAGCCCAAATTGAGTAAGATTACTCATGATTGCTGATTTGGTTTGCTTTAAGCCATGTCCTCAGTTTATATTTAACGGTTAGGGAGTTGGTGCTCTCTCATAGTTCAATGGCGAGACCATTCCAGCTGTGCATGGCTCTAACTGAGAGGACTGATTGCACAAATGTGCTATGTCTGAATGGAACAACACAGTCCCCTCTGTGCCTTTGTTGCCCTATTGCCGCCATCCTTCTGTGTTATGAACTGGCTCAGTGGAGGAAGTGCAAGCCAATGTAAGATCTTAAAAATGAGGCAAGCATCCGCAAAATGTTTAAAGCTGTCAACATTAAATAAATTGTACTTTTTAATTGTATGGCAGTGGTGATAACTGTTGGCCTTTTGGTCAAGTGTTTCAAGTGTTTTTTTTTTTTTTTTTGTAAAGGGACTTATGAGGGAGTGAGATGATTAAACAGCAAGATGAGGGAAGGTTAACTCAAGCAAGAGCCAGAGAGACATAGTAGCGCATTAGGGGTGCATGCATACAGTATAGACCATATGTGCATGTGTTTCCCTCTGTGTGTTTGATTATTTGATCCATAGGCCTCTAAGGAGAAAATCCTCATATGGTGCTGTATATGTTATAATGGCTAGTGACAGCAATGCAGAGCTTGTTTTACAGTAGAAGTGACTGGGGACCATGGAGAGAATACTGAGGAGGAGAAGAGGGTACTACGGGGAGTTTTCTCACACAGGCACACACATGCACACAGATGTGTGACATGCTGTGCTCACTAACAAGCAGCAATCCAAGTTCTTAGTTGCTAAGAAGAACACAAACACTTCTATGATGATGACGACAGACAAAAATGCTACATGACTTATAAAAGGACACACCACACACATACAGACAGATAGATATGGAGAGGACGCTGTCTATCAAAGCGTATCCTTGTGTCTATGTGTCATTAATGTTCCTAATGACGTCACTGATCATGACACAGTGCCATTCGAGGGGATTTAGGAGTCAGAGTTCAGGGAGAAAGCCTACAGCCTGAATGAGACCAGCACTAAACCACTGCACATGAACTGTAAATACTAGTAATACTAGTTTCACAGAGGGTCAAATAACAGCTACAACACTTATGACGGCTCGAACCAGGCATCACTTGTGCAAATGATTTCAGGATCAAGTTAAGATAATGGGGCTTATGTGTTAAAGTTGCATCTATTAATGCTGACGTGCTAAAGCTGAGGATATATAATATGAAACGCTGGGAGCACTTTTGGTGTTAAGTGCTTTTTTTCTGTCTCAGGGTTAGAGATGAGGGAACTCATAACATGCAGCAGGTGAATCCAAATGTTTCAGAATGCTGCACCTCAAGGCGAGAAAGTCAGCTGTTTGATGTGCTGCTCGTGGACATATAGGTTCAAAATATAAATGTCTGCACAACTGTTTCTAAAGCCTCAGAAATACAGGAGGCGGTAAATCACTTTAATGTAAACAAAGCCTCTTACAGCAAGACCAGCATATCAATGTGATCTGTTATGTGCACAAGATTAGTAGACCTATAGAGAAGCTGATATATATAAATATATGTATTCTGTATCAACGATTTAGCTTAAGCAATGCAAGTCTATTGCATCAGTTTCACTTCACAGGATTAGCAATACAGTGTGACTGTGGTTCACCGTGGGTTCATTAAAGCAATATCGCTCTTTTCGAGTTAATAAATATAATGTTGTGTGTCATGCACGGCAAAATAAACAATGAAGGACTGAGGGTAAACACACAGCTGTTCTGCTACGGTTCTGGCTCACAGGTACATCGAAGAAGGGAGGAGAATATCACACACTCACAGCTCTCTTAATGCAGTCTTTTGATTTTAATCTTATGAATTAACAACATAGCAAGTCCTGCCTTTTTTACAATCAAATATAGTTAGAAACTATGTCCACAGAAGGAGCCCACTGTCAATAAACATCAGTCAAAATGACAACAAAATAAATCTAGCAGAAAAACTGCTACCTGAACATTTATCAAGTATGTGAATTTGTTGTTTGAAGAATTTTCGTTCTCCCGTGAAAGCTGAACTTTGTAGAAAGTAGACAATATGGCCTCTCATGGGCACAGATGTATTTAGCTAATTATAACTGTTTGACAGGTGTGTGCGATACATGGGATGATATTAGATCGTTAAGGATCAAAAGTCGTAGCACAGTGCTAAAGCGTGGATTCTTTGAGTTGCAGTTCAATGGGCTCATACATGCCCAAATAAAGTGCAGGCTGCTGCAGCCGATTTTACTCAAAACGAGTGACATTTTTTCAAAAATAAGAATTACACAAAGTGCAGTCCACCAACCTTGCTCTCTCATTTACAGTTTATCACAGCAAGCGGCTTTGTCTAGCACAGCATGTTGCTCTGTGATTTCTTTCCCTAACGATTTTAATAAGCAACATACATAGTCAAAGTCCCACCTCTTTAGGTAGACCATGATGGGACTTTATTTCATCATAGAAAAACATCTATGGTAATCAGTGGGAAAAGACAAATAACTTTTTGAATTTGTTGAATTTTGTTACTGTAATATTACACATGTAATGTTTATCAATTTAAATATGTAATTTTGCAAGTCAAGGGAGTTACAGTGTGTTGTAAAATATGACTTTTAAAAAGCATATTTAAAAAGACCACACGCTCACACATCACAATTGCATAGCTGCAGCTCTCAACATGGCTGGACTGGTAATATACCTCTATAATAATAATTTTGTCTCGTTCAGGAAGAACAAAGCAAATCGTGCTTCGATTACGACCATGTCGGGGGTTGTGACGTATAGTATTGAGTGAAAAGAGAGATGCAGTTTACTGAGCCATTTCACCTGAAACTAAATGCTAATTTACTATCTTAATGACAAACTGTGACTTTAATGTTTTGCAAAATTAACGTTTTAATAAAAAACTATTTAATAAACTACTATGTTTAACAGACGGCACAAATCGAAGGGGATCAAGCAACTTGCAAAATAGTCTTAAAACTTAAAAGAAAAAGAACTGTGACTTAGATCAAAAACTGTGTTGCATCCATTTATTAGAGATGCACCAAAAATTATCTGACTGAAAATAGCAAAAAAGGCACCTTCAGTGTTTGGCTGAATAAGTTAAAAGGACAAATAGTTTTAACAAACAAGGGTGTTGTTTTGATGACGGGATCAAACAGCAACCAGTGAGAGTGAGGGGCACGTGCTGTCTTGGTAAAATACATAAAATGCAGCATGTCCTATAGCCTAAGTGACAGAGAATCAGCCTGCTATGCTGAGGCTCATCGAGTACAAGAAGACGGCAGCAGCAAAAAGAAAAGCTCCTCCCAGTGTTAGTCCCAGCATGCCCACTCCACCTACTGTAGCTATTGTAGCTCTGTTAGTCTTTAACCTTTAATAATGACGACACAAGACAATTCTCAAAATCAAACGTCACTTTAGTGAGTGAAAAAGAGGGTATGCATGATGTTAGCTCAAGACTGCAAAGTACAGCTTGGCTGCCAACAACAGCCAGAGTACCGATCACAGTCTAAAGTAAACAGAAAATGAAAATTTCTCTCTTTCTTCCATGTGGAGAGCATCATGAGTAATGAAGTCCATTACCCAACAGATAACCCAGTGCATCTAACCTCCAAATTATTCTCTGCACTTGTAATTCACATGTCAAATATCAAATGATATGTACAGTCTTCTTTTAACTCAAGGTTTCACATTAACTGTTCAGTATGGTACATTAATAATATATATTTATTTTCAGTTTCGGTTTCAGCCGCAAATTTTCATTTCGGTGGATCACTACCATTTACAGAATCAATGATACATTTCAGGTTTCAGTGTCAGCCCTTAAGAATCAAAAGGTGTAACCTCCTTCTTCACTCACCGTTTTAGACCAATTTTTGAAAAAGGCACTTCAAGAAATCTACCTTACAAGCAACCCATACAAATTCCTCCACTGACAGTAGTTGTAGAAGAAATTGTAAGAGCATAGAAAAGTTTCCCTCAGAGGCTCCCCACTTTTTCTTTAAAAGAACTACTGAAAGACCCAAATCATCTCCTCTCTTCCTCTTTGCCCTTCTCGGAAGTACACAACAATGAAAAATGCTTCTTATATAACACAATGAAAACATGCATCCGATAAACACAAATATATAAAGGAAAAAACAAGACTCGTGATTATAAAGGGGCATAATGATCTAATCTGTCACTTCCTCAGAGGCCGATCGGCCAATACATCAGCACATGAGAAGTAATCTATCACGGAGCCGCGGCAGGTTATGGCAGCGTGCTGATGGATAGGAGCTGTTCACGGAGAGGATGACTGAGTCGCCCTTGTCGAAGTTATGAAAAGGAGGGGGATGGGGTGGGGGTTCGAGGAGTGGGGGGTGGAGGAGGGGGGGACGCAACAAGACCAAAATGTGCTCTGAACAGACTTGTTTGTCACGCTTTGTCATCAAGGGACACTAAGGCAGTAAACAGCCAGTGTGTGTGTGAGTGTACATGCAGTGGAAAGTGTAGAGTCAACATGTGCTTGGCTGAATGTGTGTAATGAGTTTGTATGTGCACTTAATTATCACCCCGGCTGCTCTCTACGAAGTAAATATTGCTTATAGGAACCCCTCCTCCCCTAAACACCACTACCACAATGTATAATGGGGATCTATGCGTGTTTGTGTGTGTGTGTGTATGTGTGAGAGAGAGCACATAGGCTCCCATGCAGGAATGTGTTGTGGAATCCAAAGCATTTGACCCCAATCTGTGTGTCTGCATTATTTATAGTCTGATGCCAGCTTCCCTTTGTTTGTTTTTGATAGCTTGTCTGAGGAATCGAAGACTGTAAAAAAAAAAAAAAGAAGAGAGAGAAGAAAAAGGGAATAACAGTGAAATTTGGAGGAGTATTCCAGAAAACATCTCTTTTTTCTTGAACGAGAAGTTTTCCGCATTTCTTCCCCCTATATGGGCAAACACAACAAATCACATCAAAAGCATTAGGCTAATTGATCGCTCTGGACCTTTCTAGAGTTCTCCCATAGAGGTTTAAACAGTTCGGAGTGTGTAGTTAGTGTAGACAGGCTGCAGAACGGGATCTTATCATGTGAGAGTTGTCCTCACACACTGTAACACCGAAAAAACGCACTACACAGTCCCTTCTCTTTTTATATCTGACGTGCACACACCACTGTTCCCTTTCCCTGAGCCTAGCCGGCAGGGCAACAGTGTGTATCCTCAGAGACCTGCCGGGCCAAATCAATGGCAGCCAGCAGCCTTGCACAATGAGCGCCACCATTTTACTGGCTGCCACCCAGCGCAGCAGAGAAGCAGCTAAATAGTCTATGAGGAGAGCAGAGCGGCACTGCTAGGCTGCTTACAATGAGCACATGCCACAACAGGAGGAAAAAAATCACTGTGCGTGTGTGTGTGTGAGTGAGTGTGTGTGTGTGTGCGTGCATGCTGAGCAGCCAATGTCTTGAGCAAGCTTAATGTATGCTGATTGTGAATGCACGCACGAGTAAAGCGGTCCATTTGGCTTAAGCAACTTTATCAGAATCTTCCGTTGTGTGTGTGTGTGTATGTTTGTGTGAGTGTGAGTGACTGTGTGTTGCCCATGTCAGCTGAAGCCAATTCAGACGCCGACTCTTTGTTGAATTCCAATCAGAGAAATGAAGCTTTGCAGTTCTCATCCTGAGGACTGTTCTCTTTCATGCAGACTAGGAGACGGCATACGTTAAGCTCCCCTGCAAATAAATCACCCCCCCCCCCAACAACACACACTTACAATCACACAAACACATTATCTGTCATTATGTCTCTCCTTCTCACACACAAACACACTGCTGGCATGGCAGACTGGTTTCTAATCGGTGAATCAGCATATCAGCCAAGAAATGTCAGATTACGTTATAATCCTGCGTTTTAGTGCCTTTAACTCCGCACACACACGTATATGTGTGAGTCATGGTTTTGACACTGGCCTATTATGTCTGCCTTTCTGTTCAAAAAAATGAGACAACACAGATGCCGACACACACTTACACGCACACACAGAAACCATCACCAGTTGCAGGCTTTGTGCTGTGACTGAAGAGTGAACCTGATTCAAGTGTTGCTCACGAAAAAAACATGCACACTGATACAACAACTGAGGGCCAATTAAATTTATATAATTAACCTTTTTGATGACCAGCAGCTGTTTAATAAGCTCTCTCTGTGTCTTCTAAAATGTCACACATAAAAGCAAAAATTGTTTTAATACACTAATTAAATGTTGGAGTGTTTCAAGTTTTGAAAGGAAACACAAAGGCTGCTTCATGCTTTCAAAAACCCAATTTAATTTTTTAATCTCAGCAGCCCCATTCCTTGTTTCTTCATTCATGTGTTACGTGTTTTGGTTTGCTGGTTGCTTACTTTTAACTTCTCTACTCCTCTCTGTATTGAATCTATTCATGATCTGAATTAATGACTTACAAGGTGGAGACAGAAAAACACTTTCCTTGGTGTTAAGTCGTACGTCGGTGAGCAGCTTAGAGACAGTTCCACTGAAAAATACTCCACAGTTTATTGACTCTCAAGCCGAGACAGAAGCAGAGCCCCGTCTGTAACTCTAGAAGACAACCTTGTTATTTTCAATAAACCTATTAGAGGAGCTTCTTAAAGGCACGGGGGAGGCCGGCAGTTGGTTAGGTGTCTCTTTGCTTTGGCCGGGGAGATTCAGAGGATGCACATGGAAAACGATGCCAATCTCTACACCAGTGGATGTATTAAATAACGGGTCTAATTTAATATTGCAATATTGAGAGACCTGCTAAGGCACTTCCTGTGTCTAAAGGCCGTCCAGGAATGGAGTAGCTGGGGGAATCGCTGAGTAAGGGCTTTGGGATACATTAGAAAGGAGAAAGGAAATGGTTTCATGGTGCATGTTTACAAGGTGAATGATGGGCATGGTGTAATTACGAGAAGCTTCTCTGTTGATACGTTTTCATCCAAAGTAATGGCATGTCTTATGATATTAACGTTCCTATTATGTGTATTGTATTCACCGACTGCGATACCGTATCCAATTACGACCAAGTTTCCCCACAAGGATGACAAAGTTTTACGACTACACGTGCTCCAAGGCACACAAATATGTGCAGACTGGCTCTGTGTCGGACGTCCATGCATGTATTGTCCCTGCAATTCACATACACACACATACATACGCACATGCTCATGATGAAATAAAAGACACACACTACGAGAAATCCACCAGATACAGAGGGATATTTCGGGTCAGGCTTGTACATTTGCATTCAAGCCCGTGGCATCCTCTCTTCTGAGGACAGGGCATGTCTAGTAATTTCAAATGTTTAGGGTTTGTAAAGAGCTTATTCATCCTCTTGCACACGCACACACAGGGGTGGTCACACAGAAGTACACAACCCTCCCACACACTATCGTGGTCCACGTGGCACACCGATACGAATCCTGTAAGGCTTTATACCTCATCAGAGGTCAATCTTTACTGTGATCGTTACACAAGGAAAGCTTTTCTACAATCAAGAGTAACAGTAAGGCTGAGAACAAAACTCACACACGCACCCATGGACGCGCATTCTTGCACACAAACATCACACATCATTTAATCCCAGGTGCCTTAGGGAGTCTGAGGGAAATGGGGAGGCAGAACATAATTCCTGAACATGAACAACAAGAAATGGGATTTGTGTTGGACTCTCAGCCCCCCAGAGAGAAGGACAGAGGAGACAAACACCAACAGGATAGAGGATAAATGAAGGGACAAAAGAAAAAAGCTCCGCTCAACGGTCGTCTTATCCTGATTCAATTGGCGAAAACAAACAAAAAAGACAATCAAAGTCATTAATTACAAATCTACAGACAAACAGCAGCCAGGGCTAATCCTGGACGGGCAGAAAAATTAGAAGCTGAGACAGAGACTAATAGAATTAATGTGCAGCGGGTGATTGGTGGGAGCCATTTTGAGGCGTCCAGTTGCAGCTTGGCACTGTCGTCTGTGAATGGAGAGGTTGTGAGACGGAGCCAAAGACTAAAGCCATGGCAGGGGCGGCAGAGGTAAAGACTCCCACAGAGGATACAGAGCAAACACTCTGTGCTCTTATAATGGACTGGAAAATTCCTCCCTTTAGCCCGAAGTATTAATCTGTGAAAAATGTTCATATAAATGTCTGTTTTGCTACTCAGTCGCTGATAGATATAACACAATGGTGCTTCGTAGCAGGTTCACATGAAAGGCTTTTACATTTATTGTTTCTGTCACGTAGAGGTAGTTTGCTCTTTCCAAGACAAATAAAATACTCTGGCATATGTTGTGGTATGTCTTTCTCTTGCAGCAGCAAAAGTGGTTACAGGAGTTAGCATGAGCAGTGATGGCTACCACAGCTGAATAAAGAAATGAGCTCCACCAACAGAGAGAGCTGCCCGTAATGTCAATCCTGGGAAAATACTACAGCAGTGATCGCAAAAGATTCTGCCAGAAGCTCAAAAAAATAAGAATAAAAAAATTAAAATTTCGTTTGGGGCCTTTTTTAAATGAGTAGCGATGCAGATTCTTTTGCAGTGCAACACACACTGTCTGTGAGCCATATCTTGGGATCTACAGAAAAACATAAAACGCCTGACAGTGATTTCGCACACATCAGCTGTGTTTTACGGCTGTGTCAATGGCACAGTGATTAAAGGAGGCAATAATAAGGCCTAATGAAAACACATGTCACAAAGACGCCACTGTATAGAGAGGGAAAGAGAAGATAAGAGGGGATATAAAAGGAGAGAGCCCGAGCCAAAAGTAGAGGAAATTAAAATGAATAAATTATTAAACAAATAAATAAAATGGAGAGGACAGAGGGCGTAGCATGGAGAGCGCCAGAGGAGAACGGCTGCAAACAGCAGCAAATCCTCTGGCAGAGAGAAAGAAGTGATGTGGAAGTCCTGCAGCCGTGCCACTAAGCCCCTGCTGCAGATTAAACGGTATAGTAGTAAGGAGGGGTGGGGAGGCGACGAGGAAGAGGGAGAGACAGATAGAAGGAGAGAATGAGAGAGAGAGAGAGAGAGAAAGAGAGAGAGAGGAGAAAGAGCTGCAGAGAGAAAATAAGGCTTTGTGGTCTGGCACCAGTTCTCTATCTCCAACCATCATGCGTGCCACGGGGATAGAAGACAGGGGAGGAGAAGAGGAGCATAGCATGGGTGAGGAAAAGTCAGGGAGAAGACAATAATTGAAGATGAGGATGAGGGGCAAGGAGAAGACAGAGCCATTAAATGCTAGGAGGAAGAAGAGGGAATCACTTGAGCCTTTACTGTGGAGGGCCGAACACATTTGGCTCAGATTGTGTGTCTGTCTGTGTGTGTAAGTGTGGTTGGAAAAATTGTATTGTTGTGGTTGTGCCTGGCTCCTTCAGAGTGTCTCCCTGTGATTGGAACATGGGTGGGTGGGGGCTGCGAAGGGATCGCCTAAACCACAAATGCTGTCTCTGCTGTCTCTCTCTCTCTCTCTCTCTCTCTCTCTCTCTCTCTCTTTATCTCTCACTGTCTAAATCTCTCTATTTTTGTCTGTTCCTCATTACACTTTCTCCATATCTTATGCCTCCAAACACACACATACACACACACACATACTCACTAGACATACCATACACAGCACATGTAATGAATATGGAAATCTGATGCTTGTGCGTCTCTGTTATAGAATAGTAAGCAGAACACAGCTAAAAATGTCCCTGAGCAAAAACAAATGTGTGCCTGCCACATACTGCCACTACAAAACTTTGATAAAAATAAAACGAAAGGAAACAAGCAAACACTTTTGTACTGAGAGACGGAAAGCGAGTGAGCAAAAGAAGAAGACATGAGAGCTGCAGGAGAACAGACAAACAGCAAGAACAAACCAGCCCGAGTGGAGAGCAGACGAAGAGAGGAAAGTCTTAAGTTAAATTTTTAATATCTCACCATATGTTCCTCTCCACAGGTGAAGACATCTTTGCTATTAATTACCAATTCACAGCCTGTATGTGGGTGTGATTGCGTGATGGATGGATGAAAACAGAAGGGAAGCAAGAGAGTGCTGAGTGACTGAAGAAAACAAAGGCAGCGAGTGGCGCAAAAAGCGATAATAAGCCAAAACATCGACCAATAAATTAAACAGGGAACAAACAAATCAAACAGAGATGACAGAATGGCATATTATCGATTTGACTCAGATGTAGGAGAAGTATGGAAAGACGAGAACTGAAGCCAATCGAGGAGTCAGACAGAGAAAAAGACAGAGAGGCTGAACTGACGGACAGATGATAGGGAGAGACGAGATAGATTGGAAGCTGTCCCCTCCAACCGCCAGGTAAATCAATAGCATCGCTGGGCCTCTTCTGCTCCTCTCGGCTCCACATCCCATCACTTTTTGCAAGCAGCAACGCAGCTGGATGCTGGCTAACTGTAGCTGAAGCAGGAACCTCCTGCCCGTCCACTCTGCCTGTTACAGCCTGTTTTCACCACAAGGCAGCCTCTCAAAATAGACTCTTTACATATGCAGTTAGATTCTTTAGAAGTAGCCCTAAAATTGCGATTGCCACAGTGAATAATGCTCACACATGCTCATTTTCTCACTCCTCTGCAAGATCAGACGAGAAATAAGCCAAACTTCTGGCTACAGAAGACAACAAAAGAGCTTTTTAAACAATCTTTTCTGTTCTGTATAATCTTGTTTTTTTTTGGTTGTTTTTTTTTCTTGGCCAGGTTCTTTGTTTGCAGCAGGACAAGTCAACCCGAGCAGCGATCTGGCTCTGTGGATCTGCTCGTGTCTTCCTGGTTTAGACTGCGCTGGCCTGGTCTGTGGGAACCGAAGGCGAAGTCACTATAATTACCAACCCAACTCATAACATCCCTGACCTTAACATCACCTCTCCTAACCTGACCCAACCCTTGGGGCAATGACATGGATGTTTACGCCATACATGCATACATGCGCACGCACACAAACATGGCAGAAATGCGCTGACATGCATGTAATACAAAAACACATACACACTCGCAGCTGGCTCTGCAGACACTGGCATCCATCACATCTTGTGAAACTTAATCTCTCTGAGAGGAAGAACAGCTGCAGTTGCACACATGTACACACACACACACACACACACACACACACACAGACACACACACTCAGTGGAAGATCAACTGGGGTAAAGCGCTTGTTCATCCACAGACCGGCATGCGACAAAGCACCTCTGACCCAACAGTAGCGGGCTGTGGTGGTAAAACAGGTTGTTGTCCACTTGCCCCAATGTGCCCAAACATATCCTGCAGGGTGCAGCAGAGACAGCTCTCATGATGGATTTTCAAACACTCAAAGCAAGTTTCCTACACTTTGTGCATTGGATAAGAACATAATAACTTCACTTCACCAAAAGTATCTCTGCAATAAGTATTTACACAGTTTGCCAAGAAAAAGCACCACAAGTTGTCAATCAATTTGGTGGACATGACATGGGTTCCCTCTGTGCAGGTTTTTCATTGCAACACATAAAGTGGATCAAGGCCTTAAGCAGAGAAACTGTAAGAACAAACTGTATGCAAGATCAGGCAAATGCATGAAGGTAAGTCTCTCCTCTCTCTCTCTCTTTCTCTGGTATGTGTCTCACTTGCACATTCTCAAACCTAATTGCTGTAAAAGTACTTACATGATTGATTCATAAGCTAGTGAGGTCTGTAATGCTTCTATAGACAGTGTTCAAGTAAGACTGCTGACTACTGTCGAACACACACACACACACACACACACACACACAGCCATCAGCACATTGCAGTCATTGAGTTGTGGCATAAAGCTGTCAAAAACAAATCGCTTGCAATCATTGCATCTAACTGGTGAGCGCAGATCTTCTAGGCTGCTAAACTGAGCATACTGTGCTTTCAATAACCTTTTTAAAATTGGTCCAAACGGATTGGGTAGAGGCTGGCGGAGTCAAATCCACAGAGGGAAATCACCCATATAATCCACTGTTGCCTATTTGGGTCTTAGTGTTCACGCACTTTTGCGTAAATTCACAGACAGCCCACACTCTGAACAGGTTTCCCTGACTGACTGCCATCAATAAAGCCTACTGCTTCGTGTGTGCTTACACCATCAAATGCTCATCCAGCCTGCTCGGTGCCGGTGGCATCGGTTGAGTCGTGAGAAAATACCTCTGAGCATGTTTTGAGGGGGAGCACCAAACCCGAGGCAAGCACCATGCTTGGCGAAACACAGGCGCTTCACAGCCTCCTTAATCTCCCATCAGCATTAAAAAAAAAAACAAACAAAAAAAACCTCATTTCAAGAGGCGCCATGGAGCGGAAAAAAAATGTCATCTTCTCACAGTTTATTTGACAATGCTGCAGTATAACAAGCGGCACGAAAGTGTATTTAATGTATATCATAATACTGTGGCACCAGAAGAACAACAAGATCAATAATGGGTGACACATATTTTTCTGTCAGCTCCTCTACAAATAACACACTGAAGCCATAGCAGTTAATAATAAGAATAAACCACTGATCTGGCTAAATTAAGATCAATATGAACTCACTACTGGCAATATTATAAAAACACCAAAGTGATTTTTCTAATTATGCGCAATCGAAGCCGACTGGATCAACCGAAACACCAATAAAACAAGCAGCAACTGACGCTAAGGAGGAAATATAAGACAGACATTAGGTGTCAGTCATATGTGTTTGACACCGGAGGACTGACTGACAAACGCACACATGCACATATCTGAACGGATAAACCCAGATGCACTCACGGGGGATGAAATATCAGAAGTTAACACTCCGCCGTGCGCGTTGCACGATGACACAAACTACACGCAGCCTACAGATGACAGGCGACGCGCTCACCATATCAGCATCCCGCCCGGCGCCGTCGTTGGAAAACTCGCAGTCGGAATAGATTCAAGCTCTCCGTTCGCCGTCTGGACTGTGTAACATCCACCGTGGCTGCAACCGCTCTGCCCAAATAATCCAGCGCCGTGCGTCTCTCTCTCTCTCTCTTTCTCTCTCTCTCTCTCTCTCCCTCACTTTCTCTCGCTCCAATAATTTCCTCTACGCGACTCGTTAAGGTAGCTGCTAAATCCCCCTGGTATGGTGGCTGGAGTGAAGTTGGAGCAGATTTAAAGCTGCAGACGTCGCGCGTTATCCCTGGGATGTTCTTTTGGGGAGTCCATAATGTGGAGCGATGAGGAGTCACCCCCTCAGAAAGGCCCCGGTTTCCTTTGTCATGACTCCCTCGCCCGGTAGGAGATGAAATGTCCCGGTCCGGCAGAGGGAGTAGGGAGGTGGGCGGATCAATAAGAAGCGCGAACGCCGCATATATGTCAGTCTGACGCCGCTTGGTCACATACTGCAGGCATGTTCAGTGTGGAAATCATCATTGGTTAAATGACCAGTGCACTGACAGTTGCAGTTTCATTTGTTTAAAGTGTATGTCAGTCAAGGTTATGTGAAAAAGTGAACTCATGACTTAATCCACTGGCAATAGCCTGTTTCCGCAGTTATTTTGTTCAAACTTCAACTCAATTCCAGATTAAATCTCTGCAGATTTTTATTTTTATTTTTTATTTTTTCACAGACCCAAAAAGGCTTTCTGGGATAATGTCTGTTTTCGGAGATTAGGAAAGAACCAATCACAGGCTACATTTATCAGTGCAGACAAGTGGAGTCGATCTAATCTCCAGTTAGGAGCAGCTCTTTGATAAACTCGGATGCTGCTTGGACAGTTCATATTATTTAGGCCAAAATCGTAATGAGGAGGAACAAAAAAAGCAGTGGGCCTAATTGTAAGAGCTCTACAGAAATAAAGGACACTCGTCACCTGGAAAGTTCCTCTCCTCCCGCTGCATCAACAACAGTGCGTACACCTGTATGTTAAAATCAAATCCAAAAATCTTCCCAGATGGAGTTGCTTAAAGTGGTCAACATGATTAAGCCAGTAGACTTGTGCTTTAGATGTGTGTATGTGCAGCCTATTTATGCTTCAACCCAAGTGTGGTTCTCTTTCATGAGTTTTTGTAAAACCTGAAGAAAATGCCGGATGTAGAAATCTGTCGTGTGCACTACTGCATTGCCAAACGCTCCAATAAAGGTATCCAATGAAATGAAGACTGAATTAACTTGTGTATGACAGCACATGAAGCTGAAGACGCAGCAACATTTTTACGAATTTTTTGCAGATGATGCATGCTCTCTTTAACATAAACGTATATGATGTGAACAAAACTTTGAGTGTTTGTCCGCAAGCTTACAGAGACAGGAAGTCAGAAAAAGAGGGAGAAAATGTGAGACGTTAAAGGGATAATTAACCCAAAAATGAAAATACTTGTGTTTCACAAACTTCACCTGGCTTTCCATTGGCATGAGGGCGAGTTGATAATAAGTGACTTTTCATTTTTGGGTAAACTATCCCTTTAAGACCACACACCCACACACACACACCTGCACACAAACTTACCTGTGTGTGCTGACCGACAACATCAAACACAATCAGTGGTGCAGCAGATTCCCATCAGCGCAATGTAAACGCGATGGAGGAGCATAAACATGCTTTTGTTGCACAACTCTTCAGCTCAGTGGGTACAAGAAAACACACCCTCAGGCTGGGGACACACATGGACACACAGACACACGCGCCAGAGATGGCTGCGTGCTGCCACACATACACGATAAGGGTGTGCACACAGTCAAACACACAAGGATACTCAAGAGATAATAGCTTCCACAAAGAGATAAAGGGTTTGCTATTGAGATAAGTTCACAGGCTAAAACACAGTCTAGAGCTGTAGTTGATGGACCAAATGACATCTCTCTGCACACACACATTTGAACAATGCACATGCACTGAGATGCAAAAACTATGTGGATGTAGTCAAAATAAAAGCCTCCTACAATGCAAACTGCGCTGCATTTGATGTTTTTGTTTTGTTGCTTCACACCCCGGTGCCCTCTCAGTCTTAACACACATTTACAGCACTATCTGGGCTTGATTAAATATTCAAGTGATCACTGATAAATATGTATGGATATACATATATAGGTTCAGTGTTCAAAGCGTGTGTATGCATGCATGAAGCTTTCTTTATGTGAAAACACACTACTGCCTTCGTGCGTGATCACTCAGGCTCACACACTCCCTGCAGGCATATTGTGCATAGCTACTGTCAACCAACTAATTTATCAGTTTTCAATGTTTCTCAAGTCATGCATGAACTCTGCCTTTCCTCGACACACTGTATCCACAGTCACTGCAGCTCAACGCATCCATGTTCGCTAAGCCTGCGTCCAGACACAAATTTGGGCAAGTGACAACTTTAAACTCTGTCAACTGGAGATATCGACTCCAACAGGGTTAGCAAGTGGGTTTAATAAAATACTCCACTGGCTGTTTTGCTGCAGCATGGGAAATTTTTATCTATTCATAGCGCATGCTTTTCATAGAAAATGTTCTCCTAACTTATGGGTTTAATCCAGTGATCTCAAGATAATACATGCAAGGCTCCATATATCACAGCAACAACAATATGTGGGCTCTAAATGCTCTAAAAACTGATATTAAAATCTAAACTATGTCCACCATTTTTTGTTTTTAAACCTATTTTTTATGCATTTTGGAATGGGCAATGGTAGAAACTAGACCTAATTAATTAATCTTGAAATTGCCAAAGTGTGACTAAACCATTATCTGACAAACATCAACTTTATCATGTTGTGATCCATTTTTTAGAGGAAAGACAAACCCAATGAAAGAATTTCAAAGATGCTTGATTACACCAACAATAAAGTGAAGATCAAACCAAAATTATGGTCAACAACGAACCTTATCTGGAAACTTTGACCTTAGAAATCTGTCTACTCTTTTCATATAAAACTAAAAAAAAACCAACAAAACATAGGCTATTAAGCCTGTGAGCAAGCCCCCCCGATGGTAGCACCAGAGGGACTGGTGGACATCCTGTATCTGATCCAAACTGACAGAAACTATTTTGGACTGTCCACTGATATTTCGACTCATTATAATAGAGAAAAAGTACAACCAATAACATTAATGATGACTACATTCCATTTAGGCTAGCCTGTGAGTCAGCCCAGCCAACTCTAGAGCACTGAAACGGCAACTCCTACTGTAAACGTAAATCAAGCATACAAAGATGTCTGCCATGAGTTAGTATTTCTTTTCTGTCTGGCCAAATGAACACCACAGTCTTTATAGAAACAAAAGAGAAAGAAAGCGATTTGACTAAAAAAATGTTTGCATTTAATTGCAAATTAATAGTTAAGGGTTTAATAAGTGCAACAATATTGCTATATTTTTAAAGGCAAAAATGCCTTGCAAAATAATCATTCTCGTAGCAGATGTTCCATAACAGACAATTATGAGGTTTTATTTATACTTCTCGTACAATGCAAGAGATGAAATTTTAAAATGTGTCTGTAGGAAAACTTTAAAGATATTAGAGCACCTAACAAATCTCATGAAAGGTGCCCACGTCTTTCATTTTAAAGTAAAAACAGTATACAAACAGCAGTATCCAAGCATTACATGTGCCATTGCTTTTTAAAGAAAAAGTAGAGAATCACTGTCATGATGATTTTCTAGTTTTGGCTTCCCACTAAGATAACATGAAACTAACCAATATTGACAATAATCTTTATTTGCAGCTTCAAAGAACATTATAGTGTCAACACACCCTTAAAGAACTGACCCCCTAGATATTTGGTTGCAAAATAAATATAAAAAAGATTAAGAACACAGACAGACTCCGCATACAGGTCCTTGTCTTATCACCTTGAAAGTTCAACTCTTGAAATATGTGAGAAGTGCAGTACGGTGGCCAATTAAGGCCATGACCTTTCATTAATTGCCTTTAATCTCAGCATCATAGAGAGCCACAGTGCCACCTACTTGCACACGCATACACACACACCATCATCACGCCATCACTGATGCTAAATGATTAATGCCCCACACATATACTTGACCCTCCCATCCTCCCATCGACATTTGACCTCACCAACATAAACATAAACACACACACACACACACTCACACACACACACACACACACACACACACACACACACACACACACACACACACTATATGCAAACAGGAAAACATTCCTCCAGCTCTAAAGACAGATGACTTTTTGATAGACACACACATCCGTTCTCTGAATGGAAATGTGACCCCAGACATGTCTTTCTCTGCACAAACATGCAGTATACAATACACATGTGCTAGACACACACACACACACACACACACACACACACACACACACACACACCACATCATTATCCCTCATTCCTTCCTTTAGGCGCTGACTTGCCGCTCTGCCAGTTCTCCAGTCATTTGTTTCTGCCCAGACATGTGAGGCTGCAGTGGGCTGCTAACCATTAGTGGCTTGGCCGGTATTAGAGATGGCACCTTCCTTAGTTGCACCTGGACAGTTACAACCATAATTTCATAGAAGGAGACACTAATGCAGCTAATAAGGATAGCACAGTCAGAGTGATGTAAGTAGATTGGCTGCTGGTTGAAATATGACAGTGAATTCCTGATTTATAATAAAATATCTGGATTACACTACACTCATTAAAAACGACTACATACATTTTTTTGTTATGTCATAGTAAGCTTGACACTTAACCTTTTCTTTACGATTTCTTTATCATTCAAGTGTTAAAATGCACTGACTGAGACTTTCGACTCCTGCTGTTGATTTGGCACTGACAATAAGAGTCATCTTCTGGCTTAGCTGCGAAGAAAAATGTAATTCAGAGCTTTTGAAAGAGCAAATTGATCAATTGAGCACAGGTAGGGATGAAACATGTTTCTATCTACACATAACTGTAAAAAATCTTCATTGCTAGAATTGATTTTTGGGGAACACAATACAGATGATCTCAGCAGGCTGAGGCCCCGAATGTTAAACAGCGCTACAGAGAAATACTCGGGGAACATGCTGTGATATGCACTTTAATCATGAACAGGAGACAGATACGCTGTGTTCCATGAAAGGCAGCGATGGAAAAGGTGTGTGCGTGTTTGTGTGCCGAGTCGGAAAGTGTGAAAATGAGGTAATGACAGGAAAAAGGAAAAAAAAAACCCCAAAACTAGAGCAGGCGGCCTAGCAGTCTTTAAGAAGCTTTTATTGAACACTAAGAAGAGGGTATAGAATGATGAACATCCAGCTTGCTCTTTTCACATTGAGGAAATTGCATTTGGGAATATTGAGCTTGCTGCTATGATGAAGTACACAGCCCCTCCTCCACACACGCACACAAACGCGCACATATTTTTATGGCAACACGTATTAGTAATACAGAAAATATCATATTTACTGACTCAAGGATGCACACGCGCACACACAATCTCATTTTGCCTGCGTGCTAGGGTTGGATGAGCACTCTGAACTAGTGAAAGAGCGGAAATGAGAGTCGGTGCAAACAGGGAGAGAGAGAGAAAAGAGAGGGAGAAACAATGAGTGAAGAGGAAGTGGCAGAGAAACAGAATGCAGGAGCAAGGAATAAATGAGTAAATGATAAAGCAGAAGAAGAGAGAGTGCATGGAGACGAGAGGGAGACGTGCACTATGGTGAGTTATTTTAAATGCTGTTGCTGATGCTGCTACAGTTCACACATCAGGATTTTTTCCCCAGAAAAATAAATGATTCTGATCAGTTTGGAGCAGCTGGAGTCAACAGGTTCTGTACTAATGGAGAGCAGACAGACCATTAACAAGGGCTGCTGACTCCATCAAAATGCACGATGAACAACAAGCTAAGCAGCTATTGCATTAGTGAAGAACAGCGAGGCTGCATTGTGTGGGGCTGTGGATCCATGAGGCGGATGCATGAATGCTAAAAATGTAAAATGAGACTGATTGGTCACATTTACAAAACAAAGACAATTTATTAACTTTGTGTGTCTACATGTACGTATACACACATTATGATGGACACAAAAGCATAGTTCAATGGTTTTTCTGTTAACATAAATGCAACAATGACAGTAATAAAAATTACAAAGAGAGCCGTTAGTTACACCCTGTGAGGTTCACACTTGACAACCATTTACTCCTATACACAGAGAAACAAAGGCGGACAGCAAAATAAAATACAATCAGCGCATCGCACACATTCAAATACTCATGCTCTCACACACACACACACACTCACGCGAGCACACACGGGTCATGGAGAAGTGGCTGTCACTGTGATTGGTTCCTGCTGCCAAGGGCGAAGCCACAATAGCCAATTATCTGTCATTATACACCACAGCAGCTCTGGCGGTCCGGATGCCTCAGCATGTGTCTGTGTGTGCATGTGTGTGCGTGCGTGTTCGTCATAGTGGGAGAGATTGGCAAATTGCTAGTTATACATTTCAGCTTGCTGAAAGAGGAGAAAGGAAATGTAGAAGAGGAGGGGGGAGAAGGAGGAGGATGATGAGGGAGGTGAGAGGAGAGTTTGAGGAGGGTTGGGAGAAATATGCAGAGTGAATATAAAAGGAAACAACAGAGAGATTGATGATTGTATTTGACGGTTGCAGAGAAGATGGGGTCACAGGGAGCCACGGACCTCCACTGAGCCGGGCGCTGATGACAGATGTCTGGTGACCAAGACGTGGCTGATGCAGCAGGGCCCACGCGTAGATGGCCACAGATTGAGCAGACTGACGAGAGCGTCATTATTTATGAGCAGTGTGTGGCTGAGCTGCGACCAGTGTGTGGCCCAATTTTGAAATATTATATGACAACGGCTGGCATGACAGTATCGCTTTCCATTTTATCTCAGACAACAGACAGCAGTGCCCGTACATGGCAAGTTCAATTCACAGCAGCGGGCTGCTTTTTAATGACTGGGCAATCGGTTCAAATTAACAAGGCGGGTGGTGGAGAGGTGAAGTGTTGCCTCTCATTTTCTCATAATGTGGGTGTGCGTGTGTTCACCGCATGCAACTTTACGATATGGGTTGTGGTTAGTTAGAAAGTCTTTCAGCCCTCATGAATGCCAACCTAACCACGGTGATGGCAGAAAGCCCCTATGACAATTAGAGGTAGAAATTGAACTTTTCTTATTCAAAGCTATAAAATTTATTAGTTTTTTGCTGAGCAAAATTAGTGGATAATGACTAAAGAGGGAGCAGTGATAGCAGTCCATTCATCACATCAAACAATGCCTTCATTTAAAAATCCTGTTTTTAACTTCACCCGAGTTGGATCTCTGCAAACTTCAGAATGACACATTTTATCAACTTGGCAATTCAAAGTTCAATCAGACTTTTACTAAAAAACTAAAAGACGTATCCACTCATTTTACATTGCCTGCAGTGAGTCATTCATTTAAATGATTTGCCGTTAAAAGGGTCAGTTAAGCCTCATCATTTATCCAGGTTTTGAATCATCCATCCACTTATAACCACCATTATACAATGTCGATGAAGGAGATTTCATATGTGGTGCTCGAAGCAAAGCAAATTTCAAAAAAATATGAGTACAATGCACAAAACTCTCAGTTTTAATAAACTATGTTCTATTGACAAAACAGTTTAGATAAAACGCTGATAGCACTGATGGCAAATTATTCAGAGCAGAGTTCCCCATTCTAAAGAGCTGGCACTCAAAAAGGGCTCATGAACCGGGTTTCATTGGATTGTCAAATAACATGTCAAATAAAAGAATAAAAAGAGAAGTAAAGTAAGATACTGCGTCCATTCACATATAAGACATACATGTATGAGATACTAAGAAAATTCAGCTGAGACTCAGCAAATTCAATTATTAAAAAGATGTTTTTTCATATACATTTGTTAAATTCGTGGTTTACTACATGGTTTGCTTGTTTATTAGTACTTCATGTGTATTAACAAAAAAAAAGAAAGAAAAGAAATTCATAGTGTATATTTGTAAGTTTGTGTCCTTGGGAGGCACCAAATTTTTCTTTTGGTGAAAATGTTTGGGAACCTCTGAGCCAGAGCAAGCATGGCACAAGGATGACAAGTTGATGCAAAATATTTTAAATTTAATTTTTGTTTCTGCAAGCTTCACAAACAAAATGTCATTCTCTTTGCACTGTAATAGAGAGGTGACAGAAGTTGCAGAGGAGAAAAGTGTTTTGAAACCTTAAATCCTCAGCATTCAAAACACTCAAAAGAAAGTATGTGTGTGTTTTTTTGAATAGATACCACTTAGTGACAAAATACATTTACTGCCATGTGAGTGAACTGTGCCTCTTCTACATAAAAGAAGTTACACAGTAGATAATATTTCCCATCTAGATGCTAGTTGAACATAATGACTGTTCAAACCTCCAAATCTCCTTTGGAACATAAGGCGACAATGATCTCACGTAATTGTTTTGCATCCCTCACAACATGTTGAGGCTCACCCCAAAAATGTTAATAACTTATCTGTCAAAGTCCACATTGTTCTTCTCTGTTTTGGTTTAAAATGGTTTCAATCTCAGCGGAACATTTGGGATGCAATCTGTCTTCATTTGAAGCCTGTTGTTTGGCCATCAGAGCCACCCCTGCTTTGTTTCTGTGATGAAGTTTTTGCTAATGTTGTGTGGATGGATGATTGTTTTAGGTCATGCTGTTGAGATGGCTCAGTGTCAGTCTGTTGATTGTTTTTGAGATGTTTTGAGTAAAATGTCTCAGCAGCTGTTGGATGAATTTGCATTAACACACATTCATGGTCCTGTCAGGATGAATTCAAGCATGTTTAACACTTCACAACTTTTCATATAGCACTATCATCAGTTAAAAATTTTAAACATAAATACTTTGGTGTATGAGCAAATGCACACAAAAGTATTGACATTTCCATTTTCATCAATTTTAGCATGCTAACTTGCTTAACCACCAGTTGTTATCAGGTAAAATTAAGAAGTGAAACTGAGTTGATGATCAAATAACAGTTTGTTGAGGTTATCAGGCTGACGTTTAAAATGATAGTCGTGGTCGTGAAACTTTGTTGGCTTCAAAGGAGGGTCTGGACAGAAATGTTTTAGAGCCATTGCATGATGGTGAGCATAAGCAACATTATACTTACTCAACATGTTAGCCTTGCTCAACATGTTAGCCTTGCTAACATGATAGTATGGAGACGTTAAGCATGAAGGAGTTAGAGATGGAGTTAGGAGATGTAGCTTTGTAGTCTGTGTCTTGCTGCCGTTGTAGATAAAAATACTGACCCAATGGATTTATTGACAGATTACAGATCCTCATCATATTCTATGGAGAGAGAGAAATCCAATAGTGTGGTGCATGATGAATACAGTAGGGGTGGGAATCTTTAAGCACCAAAAGATTTGGTTCAGTTAGTACAGGGGCCTATGATTAGATTAAAAAATGATTACCAATGCATCAAGATGCATCTCAAATCAATGCAGCTTGATTTTATCTTAGTTTGACACATATAGTGTGGCTCTTGTGCAGTTCAATTTCACGCTAGCTTTCAAACCAATCGGCACTGGTCGGGTCTCGTGGTCAGCCATGTTTCACTTTCTTACGTGTTCCCTGAAAAACTGTCTGGGTGTGCAGTGTGTTGCGCTTCCATTTTCCGCCTTTTTCGTTCTATCTATTTTACATTATTTAAAATTTCGATTACTGATTATCCAAATCACGATGCATCTAAGGATGGATTTTTTTCCCCCCACCACTAGAATACAGCATGGTGAGTCGACAGACCAGTTACCTTGTCTGAATTTGCATTATCACAACTCCACCTTCACTTCATGCAAATCAGTCTGGCCAGCATAATGTACCAGACTAGCAAAAATCTTATCAAACTGCTAAACTAGGCAGGTTCTGTTACTGCCTATTTCTTGCCTGAAACATTTTTAGATATGAAGTGCAGTATTTAGCTGTAATCCAAGAAAGTTTGTGACCTGCCTGCCAGATCGAAAATGGACAAGCTGTGACCAAACTTGCAGCGCGTCACCCACCAGCCAGAGCTTCTAGTGGTCTGGTGCATTAGATACATTCTCGCTGGATTCTGTACACCTGTACCATAGGAAATTCTCCAAAAAGGTAATTTTCCTTACATTTTGCAGGTGATGATGTCGGGACCAGTTTGCTGGACAAAATGTCAAGATTGTTTACGTTAAAAGTTTTAGATTCGGTTATCAAGATAACAATCTTGTATATCATCGTAGTTCCCTCTGTTGGTCTTTCAGTAGAAAATGGAAACTCCTCTGCATTGGCCTATAAAATACTTTACAACCTCAGACATAAAATCCCCACAGCTTTCACTTCCCGTCATTTAGTTCAATAATTGATCACTGAAAGCTGTTGAAAGCTCCTTTGAGTCCCTCTTGAACCCTCCTCCCATTGAAACTTAAAGAGTGTTCAGTCATGATGCATGAACTAAAGTCATCACATCACACGGCTGGGAACAAATCCATTTTACTGTACATTCTTAATACATATCTAGTGTGTTTATGAAGTATAACAGTGATCTGTCTCTGCCTGTTATACAGCTACGCCTCCATAATCCCCATCCTAATCCACTGCCTGCATGTGTGTGTATGTTTGTGTTAGTTGTCCCTTTATGTCTGTGTATGTGAAGCATGTATTTAAGCTTCTGGCTTTCAGAGGGCCTCTCTTTCCCACGCCTTCCACACTATATGTAATACCATAGACAGCCCTCCAGTCATCCACTCCTCTCCATCGAACCACTCAGCACAATGCCTTGCATGGACAGAATCACTCTGCACTAGGCTGTCAATATCTCCATTATTATCTCAGTCAGTAGAATAAACACAGTGAAAATTGAATGGTTTTGGGTAATATTACTTTTAAATGAGCCTATGAAGTGGGTGATAGAAGAGAGGGTCACGAGTGCAGAGATGGAGAGAGGTGATTATGTCTGTGCAGCCAAAGGATGAAAGAGCAGAACAACCAATCAAAGTTACATTCCTCACTTTTCTTTGTCATATTCTTCTTACGAAAGTTGAGATGCTTCTCTATTTATAACCTTAAAGATGGCAGACTACATGTAAGTCTAGAAAATGGACACGATGGATATTATATGACAAACAAGAAGGCATATTCCCTTTTAACCAAACACGATTCCTCTCAATTCACTTTTCTCTAAGTTGTATAACTGTGCCCATTAAAGCACACAACTTGTGATGCAGAAATTTTATCTTATTAAATATAAATCGGCTGCTTTTTTCATAGAGCAGTGGTTCTAAATCCAGGGGTCAGGACCACATGGTCACAAAATAAACACGAGATCAGAAGATAATTAGAGGATATAGTATGACAGCAGGAAAAATCTGTCATAAAACTGTGTTCAATTCTTTACCTTCCTCTAACATTTTCTGATTAAAGGAAAACTGCACTTTTTTGGGGGGTTTAGCCTGTCATCCACAATCCCTATGTGAAACAAGAACATAGATGCCTCTCCCCTCTCTGTGCGTTCAGTAGGTTGCCAGATAACCACCTTGCACTGGCAGTTTTGCATGTTTAATCGAAGTTGTGGGGATACACCATTACCACTCTCTAAAGTCCCTAAAACACACCCAAATAATCTTCAACACGCTCCATCTATGTGTTGTGACCTGCATATTAACTACGCTACAGACACATTGTAACTATGGGAGCAAGTACCAAAGAACTACTTTTCTTGGTGTAGTGACACAGTGCCTGGGTCACAGCACCTTGGCTACAGTGCTGTGACCACTCAGACCATACAGTTGTGAATGTGGCAGTCACCACATGGTCACAGCATGTAGATGGAGCATTTTGAAGATTTTCGGATGTGTTTTAGGGGCTTTAGAGGGCAGTAATGGTGTATCCCCACTACTTCCAAAGAACATGCAAAACTGCCAGCGCAATCTGGCGACCTACTGAACGCACAGAAAAGGGAAAGGCATCTATGTTCTTGTCTTACACAGGGATTGTTGATGAAAGGCTAAACCCTGCAAAAAATGCAGTTTTCCTTTAACAAAACAACAAATTGGAAACCGGAAGAAATATGTATTTCAAAAAAATGTTGATGTCTAAAAATGAAAACTACCTTTAACTTTAAGTGGCCACTGGCTTAGAAAGCTCGGAACTTCAAGTATTACCAATCTGCTTTTTTAAGTTGAATTTTTGAAGCATTTTTAATGCCTTTACGTGAAAGATGACATTAGAGAGAGAGAGCACGAGAGAGAAGAAATGAGGTGAAAACTTTGAACCAAGGTTCTCAGCTGGACTTGAACCAGGGATGGCGAAATGACATTGTCAGCAGCTTAAACCTGTCGGGCTTAGCAGAGCCCCTTTGAGTCTGTCCTTAGATGTGGTCAGGCCAATAGAGGATATTCACTGCAACACTGAGGGGAAGAGAGACACCGAGAAAGGTTTGTGATCAAAGAAAGAAAGTAAGAAAGAGATTGTGTGGAAAATGATGGGTGCTCGGTGATGAACAGAGAGAGGAGCAAGAGGTTGATGAGTGGGACCCTCAGCAATGATAATCCAATTAGCACCACTGTACTGCATGTTAAGCTCTCCACTAATGACTGATGTGTGTGTATGTGTGCATGTCTGTCACATGTGTAGGCACGAACAGTGTGTGTGTGTGGCTGAGTCCTGCTTGGACCATCCCAATTATCAGATGTGACTCATGTGAGGGTAATTACAGCATCTGAGACAGGGGGAACAAGGCTACGAATGACCCAGAAATTAATGCTAACAAAGCGATAACACGCACATGCACACTTTCCATGTCTTGTTCTTACCTCGCACAGAGAGACAAGGACAGAGCAGGAAAAAGAAAGAGACAGTCAAAAAGACTGAAGTGGGAACAATGTTGCCCTCAGACTGTATTAGAGAGAGTAGAGAGATTTGGGAGGAGCTGTCAGGAGACGCTCCGTCAGGCAGCTTCAAGCTCAGCCCTCTCTAGTATGAACTAATCTGGCTGCTTTCTGTTCTCTGTCATATCTGGCCACGGCTCCACAGGCACTGCGGTCCGCTTCTACAGGCACAGATTAAGCTCGACTACCCGAAACTAAATTCTCTATTGAAGAATCATCTAGGTGTAATCCCTGTGTGAATCCAGCCCCATATGGTACAGCACATTATGTCTCTCACCACGACTATTATACAAAGCAGGCTGCACATTCTGGGGACACAGGAGACAAGCCAGCAGACAGTTTGCTGCAGCATAGCCTCAAAGTTGATTTAAATTAAGACATAAAATAATTTGGTTCAGCCAAGGTGGTCCCCTGCAGGGGCACATCAACCAATTCTGAAGAGATTTTTTCTCTCCTTAGTGATTAAAATATTTAAAATTTAATACATCCTGTCACATATTTCTTTAATAATCCAGTCTCATAGTTTTTCATATTTGCATTAGCATTTGAGAAAATGTCTACATTTAGATAATCTGCTGCCTCAGACCAGTTTGACTTTGTTCATGATGCCTTGACACATCAATATGGAGTTATAGAAGAAAGCACATGACAGACTGACAGATGACACTAGTGTTGTACAGTCACGTGCAGAAATGATGGGAAAAAACAGATGTTTTTATATGTCGGCAGACAACTTTTGTGGGAATTTAAACCACACTGTGCTGGAAAAGCAGAAAATAACAGGCTGGAGGAAACTTTTCCTGTTTTCCTTTTCCTCTTTTTCATGAAGTAGGTCCATAGCCTAAAAGTACCTACTTTCGGTGGACACAGCTTTTCCTTCACTCAGTCACAGTGAGCTATAGATTCAGTTTTTTAGTGCCATAGCAACCCGATAGCAATGGGCTAATGCTGTCTTACATGAAAAAAAAAGAAAAGAAAAAAAATCAACATTATACTTGGAGAAAAGACACCACTGTTATTGGATCAGCTCTCTGTACTGGCAGATATCCTGGGTTGGGGTATTGGAAATTGTATCTGGAAAGCAAAAGCTACATACATATCCCTTCAGAACACTACAAAAACAAGCCTAAAGAGTTCCCAACCTTGACAACGTGTTGGGCTTGTGACCCCTTTAAACAAAGCCACAAGTCATGCCTAAATTGCACACAGTTCAACCAAAAAGAAGCTCTCTCTTCTCATGTTGTTTTATATAAAGTTTTAGAGACCTGAGGATGTAAAAAAAGTCTGATACTTTCACAGCAAAAAGTTTATCTTGCAGTTTTTGTTGCATCTTGATCCTCAGGCTGATTAAAACTTCCTTAGAACACAGACAAAAACACAATCACCAAACTGAATTTGAGCCTTGTTCTTGAGGCTGCGTGATGCTTCAAATCACAGCATTATAAAGTCACTGTGCCGAGGGCATTTCTCTTGCTTATACCAGCTTGCAGTGCACAACAGCTCCATTGACGCTGCAATTTAAGTGATAAGTGATGCAAAGTGTGACCCACTTATGTCACTGGTCTGTGAGGCAATGCCAGTTACCATCAGTCCTGCTTCAGCATTGCAGCATCCCAGTTCACTTCTACGCAGACTGAACATGTGTGTACGAGTGTACATGATTGACTGTGTTTTAGTGAATTGTCTTGATCAAATTCCCAATTACACAGATAAATGTCTCTTTAATGCCCCACTATTTGCAGAAACAAACAAACAGACATAAACGTCACACAAACACACCCACTCAATTGCACAGGAAAACAAAAACACACAGAGAAAGGCTGGAGGCACCAGGCACTTCATTTCCTATTCCACCCCCTCCTCTCATCCTAGGCACCCTCGTATTCCACTCTGGCCTCCCCAACACTTAACACACAGTCACTATAGCAACCTCACACAGAGCAACTGGCAGCCAGAGGGCTAATCATGTCTTTGCAACATCTGTCACAAAACAGAGAATCACACCCTCTAACACTGCACAACAGCACAGACCCCAGCAGCACTTGAACCCAGGTGTCCATGGTTCCACACAAACTGGAAAGAGTCCATCTGGACACACACACACACACACACACACACACACACACACACACACACACACACACACACACACAC
>JAQLOL010000019.1:15961201-15976494 GCA_029783665.1 Naso thynnoides | reverse complement strand
CTGTTGGTGAGAAACGAGGTGCATATAAGTCATCCAGTGAGTGGTAGTCACTAATAGGATAGAAGCTGCTCCACAGGAATGAGCTATGGCCTTATTACTCGCCTCACTTCCTTGCAGCCGGTGTCCTCCCGTAAAAAGCACAACAACACTGCTCCTGTCCCTTCGCATACACTTACTCCATCCATCTATCCATCCATCCTTCTGCTTCCTCCTCCTCCCCCTTGTCTTTTCTTGGGATCTGCCACCCAATCTCTCTAATTCTACTCTCTTCTTCCCTCCACATTTCCCTTCACTTTATTTGTTCCTTTGCTCCGCACCTCCTGTCATCTCCCCTTCCGCCTTTCTTTGCCACCTCCTTTTCTCCTCACCTCAAGCAGCTGATTTCTGCATTAATATAGCTTTCTCTGCACCTCTTATTTCCACATAGCACCTACCTGACTTATTCAGATTTCTGCTTTCCCCATATCACCCCCTCCCTCTTCTCTGCTCCAATCCTGCCTTAACCTGACCCATCCCTCTCCTTTCCTTTCCTCCCCACACTCTTCTAAACTTTCATCATATGCCTCTCCGCTTGATCTATTAATCTCTCTCTGTTCTCGCTCAGTCGTCCTTATCCCCTTGGCTCCTTTCCTCCCTAGCTCCCTCCCTCCGTCCTTTCTTCTCACCCTATTTTTCCTCCTCTCCCAGCATTAACACCTGCTGCTGAAGTGGGCTAGACTGGCAATGAAATGAGGATAGAGGGAGAGAGGGAGGATGTGGATGAGAGACAATACAAGAAGAGTGAGGATGAGAGCAAAAATTGGGGGATAAGAGGGAAAAGAAATGCACAGAAGAGTGGGAGTAACAGAAAGAGTTGGGATTGTTTGAGGAAGGGAGATAAAGTGAAAAGAGGAGTCGAAAGGATGACATGAAAACGTGTAGAAATTTCATAAAAGCTTTCATGACCTAAAGCAGAGTTGTTCATTTTTGGAAGAAAAGAAATTCCACTACTCTTCTGTGGTTCCTTTCCAGTTGTCAGTTTAATTTTTCTTGCTCCTAACTGTTTGGCATCTTCCACAGAACACAACAGCAATCATTTTCTGTGGTTCACTGCTTTCACACATGCTGAACACCCCTGACCACTCATCTGTCATTTCATTTTTCAACTGAGTGGTGATAAACCTGCCCAGTTCACACATTCCATCGAAGCACAGAAAGGTGATCTAACGGGAATTTGTCCATCTCTTCTTGATGAACAACATCATGAATGAATTTCACGGTATTAGTCCTGTCACACTGTTATTACAGTTGGTGTGAGAGGAGGAGTGAGGCGGGAAGCAGTGAAGGCCTCCATCGAGTGATGAGAGAAATGAGGACAAACAGATGCTAGATTGCATCTTTATATGACAGAGGCGCACACATAATGTTGTTTGATGGTCTGCTAGTTTGTGTGGTTAGAAGTGTATGTGTGTGTGCCTGACAGGAGGAGGTGTCCTATCTGTCACTTACAGGATGTGATAATTAACCTTTCTCCTGCTGAGCGGAGCCATTAAAGCTCAGACTTTAAACAGGTTTCTATGACAAACACAACACATCACACAACTTACGTTGTTTGGAGTTGTTGTACACATACAGTGACACTGTACACTGAGATGGTTCATGCATGGGTCATTCTGTTTTATCATGTATATCAATATTGACCTATCTGGTTAGCGATTAAATATAAATCGACTGAATTAGCATCCAGAAGAATCACCAGATGATATCAAGATGAACTGTGTTGATTATTTTTAACCATTTCATCACCATCACCATTCAAGTGATGTAGAATACACTATTTTTCATTTAAACACATAGTTCATGCCATATATATTGAAAAGCATGCTTTCTGTAAACTGTAGTGTATGAGTTTTTCATTTTCATTTAAGTAAAATAAGCAATATAAGAGTATAAAATGTTGCATTCTGTATTGTAATTAAAGGTTCAGTTTGTAGGATTTACTGGCATCTAGCAGCAAATTGCAGATCTCTCTCAATTGAATATTCTTCTGCTCACCCTTTAAAGAACCTATGCTGGCCTATGTTAAAGCTAGAAAAACTTCAAAGGCCCCTTTCAGAGCCAGTATTTGGTTTGTCCATTCTTGGATACTGTAGAAACAGGGCAGGGCAATATGGCAGGATCCCCATCCTTCATTGTAGTGCATTTTTAATTTTTCATCCTATAAAAATGCTTTCTCAATCTTTTTGAATAATATAGACACAAGCCTATCATTGGTGTGCATAAATTCCATTACTGGGATGAACCAGCGTCTCTCCTTCACCAACAGCACTTCGGCAGTTAGTTCAATCACATAGCTGTGACCTGACTCCAAAATCCTTTCATCCCTGTCTGATTTGTCGTTAAAATCCATAGGCATAGCCAAAGGTGGTGGCAAGATGTCCAGAGATGAGGTTGTCATTATTAGCACTAGTGTTAGCTGGGGCGGAAGTCAGACGTAGCATACTTTCGGCCCTATTGGCTACTGTGAATGACAATCAATATTCCTTTCGGTCTAGAGGCCTGTTTTTGCTTGAAACACATCAATGTGCGGAATTAAATCTCACTCTGACTTCTGTTTCACAGGGCCTTTAAATAATATCTGTATCTATTTGCTTGGGAGTCTCGTAACTGTAAGTACAATACTTCACTAAATCTCTTTCACCACTGCTTGCAAAGATGCAAGTGCACAGAAGAAACAAAGCTCAGAGTCTTAACTGAGGGCCAACGTGGCAGATGGGCCAGCAGTAGAGTAACATATGACTTTGTGCCCCCGAGTGACTCTCCAGTAGCACCATGCCGGCCAAACCTTAGACACTAATGAGCTCTACACACAGTCCCAACAGAGCCCACTCCAAACACTGGGAACCAGATACACACAAGCAGGGAGACAGAAGCTAAGATGTAGACACATGCCCTCACACACACACACACACACACGCACACACGCACGCACGTACACACACACACACACACACACACACACACAGAAATGTTAAAATCTGACGCACAACCTTGGGCACCAAAGCAAACAAACACCAAAGGGCACACTAACATGACATCTGTGTTTTGCAAAAACCTTGTAGCTGCAATTATGGTGCTTTTTATGTCTTAACTTCTTAGGAGGATTGGCATCCTTTTCTGCTTGTCCTCAGTTATGAAGAAGGTGTGGGTGCTTGGACCAAAGTCAGCAATTATTGAAGGATCACAGCGTTCTCTTGTTATTAATATGTGCCACTATTATATTCAAAAGCAGAGTAAAAAGTTAATCAACCTCTTTGAGCCAAATTGATGTGTTTTTTTTTAAAATTGTTCTTCTGTTATTTTAAATATGTGATGTCTTGTGTGTGATTATTGCATCATTCAAACTGTTGTGATGGCAAAAGGTTTAGTTGGCAGAAAAATCAGATATGCTGTGATAGTTGGTGCAGCCTACAGTTGCTTGAAGTGAATATTTCACAGCAAAATTCAGTTTCGTATATCAGACTCAAAACATAGGATTGTAGGTGTTGAATTTAGGTACTTTCTAGCTGTAATAAAACTGTTATGGAACTATTGATCAACAAAACGATAAAAAAGACTTAGATTATACCACACAAAGCTGTTGAGAATTTTGGACAAATGTTTTTAGATAGTTTTGATATTTTTATAGTGTACCTTCATAGGCTGCCAGCAAAGGGGAGTGGCTTTCACTTTTGGAATCACTTGTTTAGAGTGGAGAAATGCTGGAAGGAAAAAACCAATCTTCAATTCAAAAGCATACAAAGCATAATTTTGCAGGGAAATACTGCTTTAAGCATTTTAATTTTACTGTCTTGGGTCTGGGAATCACCAAAGTCAGAAATTTTTGTATTTTATGCACAAAGCAGCCCAGGTAATTAAAGGTGTTTTTCCTTATCCTAAGTTGCATGCACCAATTAAAATGATGATTATGCAAATTGTCACAGTCGCAACAAAGCTAACAGAGTGTGAGGAAACTGTCAATCAAGCAAAGTCAGTCCAAGACACAGTCCAATTAGTCACATTGGGTGAAAACACCTCTGAAGTTGTGACACTGTGTCATATTATGAAATCATCAATACATAGGTAAATAATTAGAACTGATAAAAAAGTAAAGTTTTTTTAATGAATAATAATAATAATAATAATAATAATAATAATAATAATAATAATAATAATAGTTTTATTTTGTATATTTCACGAAACCCAGGGTTGCTTCACAATAACAAGAAACACAGAGAACAACAGGACAGCACAGACAAACACACATTTAGCTGGCAAAAGCCTGCAGAAACAAGTGCCTTTTCACATTTTATTCAACCTTTATATATATATAAAAATGACCATCTTCCAAAGGAACATGGCAGTATTGATCACCTGTGCAAACAGCTTATTGCAACGTATACATTAGCGTAATGTTAGATGGCACTCTCTAGTGGCCATGATTGTTACTATGGTAGAAAAGGACGAAGTCAGGCGACACAATATAAAGAGTGACAAAGTCCATGTGGGTTGGAGGTTGCGAAGAATGAATGGGTCAAACCAAGGACTTTTACCCAGGAAATTAATGTTTATGTCGTGTTTGAAACCAAAAATCAACACCGACTTATTTTAACTTACATAAACAAGTTAAACTGCTTAACATAAGTCATGTACAAAAGCTGACAAATCTGCACACTTATCTTATTTATTGTAACCCAGTATCTAATATAATGCATGTGCATATCTTGACATTATAAACATACTCCTTAAATATCATATCATGAGAACTTTTTCATCGCAGAAAAAATAATTTTGGTGCATAAAGCTTCCAAACCGACTGTTTGAATGTGTTAAATGTTTGGACAGATGTTTGGTAAAACTGATGCGGGTACACTCCTAACCAAACAACCCAACTCACTATCACTGATTAAAGTATGATGATATATTTTTGTCTTATAATTTGGTCTTTTACTACATCCTACCAGTTAAAGGTCCACTTTGTAGAAGTAGTTGATTTCTGAGTCTCATTCTCAACTCATCAGTATTTGAAAAACTGGGAGACACAGCTCGCCCAATACTGACCCTTTGGGTCGGTGGCGAATTAATATTTGACAAGCTGGAATCTTATGAATAAGACCTTTAATGTGCTCCATATGGGGCCATTAAGTTTAAATTTTCAAATACGTAAGTTTCTTCTACTTAAAACTACACCATGACTATGATATTTTTATTTTTTCATATATTGTCAAACTACAATAATATGAGAAGACAATGTACAGTAATCTTAAATGACAGTTCAGCTGTAGATAGAAGAGGTCACATTAGCGGTTGAGATTTTTTTAACAAGGTAATATAAACTAAAATCTTGGAGCTCTAAACTGGAGCCATTTGTGATGAAAAGACATTTGAGGATAAAAGGTTTTCGACTGATGAAAAAAAACAAAGTGTATGCACAACACATGGTTTGCTCATGCTCACACGGCAGCACGCAGCAGTCAGTGCACACACACACACACACACATCCTGTATGCCTGAACATGTGAGGCCCGGTCCTATGGCAGGTAACACATTTAATTTTCTTTTGAAAGTATTGTGAGTCGGGGGATATTATTACTGAGCATCCCTGCCTGGAAGTAATAACTTTGAGATATACTAAATTTGAAACCAGTACTCCATAAATAAACAATAATAGTGGACTTAGCTTTTGAAGCTATAAGGCAGCTGTTGTTGTTTTTTGCAGACACACTCGGTTAAGACTAACTACTTGTGACAGGAAGATTCAGTTGCAAAACACTGTGAAAGAGAATTTACTGTATTTATTACTCTGTGTGTGCTGCCTATTGCTGCACAGCCTTTATGATATATGATTTTATTTATACAATTTATTAACTAATACAAGGATAAATATATATTACACAGGCTGTACAATCCCTATATAAAGTATCCTTCTGGCTGCAGATTCAGTTCTCTGCATTTCTGATTATGGCTTTACCAGGGGAGTGCAGTGGGAGTGCTACCCAGAGTGTCTCTTTGTTATCTTAACACAATGTTATTGTGTTTTAGTGAGCAGGATCCTGTGCCAAATAAATTTTGAGGACGCAGATTGTTTCGTGATACACACACTGTGCCAAGTGCTGATGGCGTGCTGCGTTTTATGGGTTGAAAATCAGAGGAAGAAAGTACAAGAGGAGGAAAGCGAAATGAGAGTCTCTCTTACCTTCAGAAGCACTTCAGCACGTCAAACTGCAAAAAGGAGTGAGAAAAGGGAAGAGACAGGGAGAGAGGGAGGAACAAGAGGGAAAGAGAGAAAGATTGAAAGATTGACATTAGATTACTATAGAGTGCAGTTGCAGAACAACAACTTTCCAAGACACTTCACAGGAGAAATGTGAGGTAAAGCTAGAGAGATTTTAAGGTGCTAGAGTGAATTCACAGTCCAAAGTGAGGCAGGTTCTGCTGCAGTAAATACCATTTGACAGTCGCATCATTAAAAAAAAAGAAAAAAAAAGGAAAAAAAATCATGAAGGAGGCTGTCCTCAAATCTGCTTTTGACGCGGCTCTTTAAGAGAGAACTTTAAATAAACAGAGGGAAAAAAATTCTAGAAATAGCCCTCATGGATTTGCTGAGTCTCTGGAACCTGTTCAATATTTATTCCTCTTTTCCCTTCCCTTTGTAGCTCCAGACTTTATCAGACCCCAGTAGAGCAGAGCAGGAAGCAGGGAGATAGCGCCGGTTTGTTGAGTGTCGCTCTCTGTCTTCCCTTGCCAACCGCTGACCTACTGTACTTCACACTGCCACACTCTCCTGGCTGCAATACATACGGCCTTGGAAAGAGACGATGCAAAAACCCTTATGCTGGCCCTACACGCAATAATTGGGCAGATTTTGGGTCCGACTGAGAGGGCGTTTCCGATTTTTAGGCTGTTCTGAACAGATTATCTTCCCAAATTTTCCTCCAGTTTGAGGGGTTTACAGACAAAATCTAGCCAATTCTGTGGTCCTCCATCTTGAATTATTGTCTGATGTTTGCGCTCATACTAGGGCTGTTGCAATATCACAGTTTTACTGCATGATTATCATGTCCTAAAGAATGAAGAATAAGGATAGTATCATAATATCTATTGTAAATAAATAAAAAAAGGTATCAGTCAAAGTCAAAGTGTCTTTTTTTGACAAAGTAAATACTCAAAATACAATTGTAGGGAGATGGAGATAGGGTCAATAACGAAAGCTATGCAAAAGCGCACACAAAGAACAATGACACTTAATGATTTTTTCTATTTTCTTGAGAGGCAAGTGGTAATGAACTTTAATCCACCATCCACTGCCCAAATATACACACGCGCACACACAAAGGAAAACGCACAAAGTGTTGGATTACATTGGTGATATGTTCAGTCATTTCTGTATCTTTTGACTTTGACAATCAAACATTCACATACTCTTCACACTGTGATTGGCCAGCTTTGAACACTCAGAGTTTGATATCTCTTTTTTTTCATTCTTGACATAACTACTTTTGTCAATTTTCTTGTGGGCAACCCAGCATAACACAATGAATGTGCTGAGGAGAGACTGTCTGCAAACGTATGCCATATTTAAAGAAAAAAAGCTTAGAGGCGCTTTCTTTTGACAGCCTTTCAATGTGGCCTTTTGGAAAAACAATAAATGCATTTGATTTTTGACATGATTGGACAACACGAAAACCGCACAAACTAGTGCTTATTGAGTATACACCAATACACATGAAAAAAAGAACTGGAGTGTTTCTTAAATAAACAAAATGCAAGCGGATGCTGCCTTAAATGCTTTCAGACACGCTGGAAAGGTTGAGCTCGCTTAAAATCGTGTTCTTGTGACACAAATTAGCTGCAGCTTTCCTACTTGGTTTCTGAAAAGGTCATCAGAGTAGAATCCAGGTGCCATTTTCTTAATTTACTCATATCATTTTTGAATGCACACTAAGTTGGATTAAAGTCTTAAAACTACTGGCACAACCTTACAGCCAAGTTCCAAGCCAGTCTTTTGGACAAGGGTGATAAAGAGTAACTGTAGAAAAACTGGTGAGACCTACAAGTTTTGTGACTGCCTTGATGTATAGAAATGAGAAATGATCAAAGTGACCTTGTCTTAACAAAATATTCTCATTGTGAGTGTCTGACACACACTCATTCTCAGAGATGTGATAAAGGAATACACACACATATACAGTGCATTTGCACAGTAGGTGATAATACAAGTAGTTTTTATCTTTATTGAATCATAGAAAATCAAAAAGATTTTGATATCTCTTCCTGAAAAAGGCTTTTTGCTGCCATTGTAGTTGAAGAAAAGAATTTACTTATTGCTTGTTTGGGCTAATTTTTGGTTGCGCGGACTTTATTTGGGATTGGTAATTATATCATGGGGCTTAAATGTAGAGTAAGCTATTTAATTTGTGCCACTTAGGGTCTCTGAACTAAAGCAATGATAACAAAAGACAATTAAATGATGTTGTAGTAGCATGGGATCATGGGACTTGTCAAGCAACCACCATTGCTGATGATACTTTATCTAACTAACTCAGGCAGAAATGAAATGTTCATGGATGAGGTAATGTTTTAAAGTTTTAGTTACACTTGCTGACTTCCTCTCTCACTCTCCAAAGTTTCATCTAGTGCTTCCCTGGTTGTTACAATAGAAAATGAAATGCAGTGCTATCTTGAAAAGCACTGTTACCTTGAATAAAATTACAAATTTCTCTGGGTTTGAACATTGGAAATATTTAGATAACTATGCACACACAAATCGACAAAATAAATAACACTGGTCTTGTCCTTTTTAAACATTTTAATTGGGAAATTTTTCTACCCCAACAAGAAGTTAATTAGTCGACAATTGCAGGAGATATATCATAAATCTTCAAACTCGCAAACAATGATCAGTTCTTGTCAAAAAAGGTCTCAAATCCAACCAAGTTCTTTATTGGCTCTGAGAGGCTGTGTACAATTGAGATGCAACCTAATTGGACAAAACTGCTCTGATGCCTCTCACTGCAGTGTTAAAGTAGAAGATTGCAACTAAAAATTGTTATTAAAATCCTAATACATTGAGTGCAGCTGCATATCTGCTGTAGATGCATTGAAACAGCTTTATCCCTGCACACACTGTGCTAAAGCCACAGATCAGTGATTAGTCTACAACTATGCACAGCAGCAACTAGAAGTTTGGATAGTTGACTATTCTGTGAAGCCCCATGTAATGAGGGTCTTTTAGGATATGTGACATGCTATTGCATGACGAGATTTATCACAGCAATTATTCTTTAACATTGTCATATCTTCATACGTACACAGTTGTAGTGTGTCATGTGTCTTCATTAAATGATAAATGCAATCTGTAATTAACCTTAAAAAAACAACAACATGGCACCATATCCATACGCTGTAAAGACAATCTGACACCCATGAATGCACAAAGACATTCAAACCCACACACACAGACACACACACACACACACACACACACAGAACGATCAGACTGTTTCATTAGCGAGGAGCAGATAGATTACCCTCCCGAAGGAGACATTGACCAAGCGGCCATTGATCTACTGAGCTAAGCCAATCTGTGTGTGTGTGTGTGTGTGTGTGTGTGTGTGTGTGTGTGTGTGTGTGTGTAGAAAGTAGCCTACTGATGGAGTCTTTAAGTTGTTGGAGTAAGCACAGTAAATCTAATCCAGTTGTGTTTAATGGAGAGAGAAAGAAACAGGCTGTTGACATATTCATTAGGTCCAATTACTCTGCCCAATCACTGCCATCTCACTCACTCACCATAGACACAGACAGAGAGAGAGAGAGCGCACACACAGTATTTATGTCTTGGCAAACCACCAGAAGAATATGATTGATAGCACTTGAATGATGAATAAAAAACATATTTATTCCACTTACTGAATGACAACATGGTGCATTTGGAGGCATCTAATATCATTTGATCTCATTGAAGCCAAGCACAGTACTGAAGTGCAAATCAATCCGGCTAAAACTGGAATTACTCAATTATACAGACTTATTGATGATTCAATAAGGATCGTGGGCTCTGGGGTTGTAATCATGACTTATGGTAATAAAACAATGACACAGCCATATTTCTCCTAACGAGCTTGTTGTAAACAATAACAATCATAGACAAAAATAAAAAAAAGACTATTTCTGGTGACAAGTCATCTGCTGCGTGTGTGTGTGAGTGCTTGAATAATTCCCAACTCCATCATGTGTGGGACTTGTAATTAGCTTTCTAGCTTGTTCTCTTACATTAAATGTGAAGGTAATTGGGGCTTTTGGACACTCATTCTCAATCTCTGTCAACGTGAATGAGTGTGTGTGTGTGTGCGTACATGTGTGTGTGTGTGTGTGTGTGTGTTTTGTAGTGTCTGCAATCTGGAGAATGGCCAAACCATTACTGTGTGCTCAGCCTGCTCTAAAGCAGCTTGTAATTCATTAGTGAGTCCATTTGCAAACGAGTGTTTGAGTAGCCAAACGGCGACGTGTGTGATGACTGTGTCCACTTACTCGATGCACCGCTGCTCTACTATTTTGCAGTAAAGCCTGTAAAACCAAGTCAGCCCTCTCTTACACAGAGACAGACTCATGTTGTAATGTTTCCCACATGTTAAGCATGTTTGCATGTGTTTTTGTTTGTTCAGCCAGCACAAGAAGCTCATGTGGAGATGATGAAGTCAGTCAGTTGTGTCATTAATTACTGTTTTACACCTGCTTGTCTCAGCTAATTAGACACAGTTACACACATACACAAGTTCACACACATGCTCTCTGTCTCACACAAACACACATGCATACAAATAACAACCACGTTTGCACGCACTGAACAACAACAACAAAAAAAACACATTCAATCACGCTTGCCCACAGACTTGCACACAAACTTACAGATAACTTTTTTTTTAACACCGACGATTCAAAAATACATTCTCATTTTCACTTTGAGGAAGGTGAGATGGCACAGCTAAACCCATCACGGCTAGGGGATCTCTCTCCTTCTCTTCCTCTTTTGGTCGCACATGCATACCCATCTTCATACACTTCTCTTTTTCTCACTCTGTCATTCATTTCTTTTTGCACTCCTCCTTCCGGCACGTATCCCGTTCCCACTGTCTCTTGGTGCACCATACAGTCTATTCTCTGCTTCACTCTTACTGCATACACACACACACCAAACACACACACACACACACACATACATTGACTCCCGGTCTTTAAACTCTATTTCAGAGTGTGTGTGAGTGTGTGAGTGTGTATCTCCTCCCAGCCCATTTTCTCAACAAAGGCCACAGCTGCTGCCGGTTTGCTGAATAAAAGATGACAGAACCATAATATCAGGAGATTACCAGCTAACGAAACAATGATTTTGTCCAATTTAAATACCGACATCAGTTGCATCACAAGCACTAGGCATGTCAACTGTGATGTGATAATGTTTGCAACCAAATGAAAACTGTTTTCATCTGCACAGAGAGACTCTGTCTCTCTCTCTCTCTCTATCTATCTTTTGTTCTCTCACTCCCAACCTCTCCCTCTCTCTCCCTCCACACACATATTTGCTCTGGCTCTCTCGGCCTCCCTCTGTCTCTCGCACACATTTGCACACACGCACACACACAGAGCACGTAGAGCATATGGCTATTTCTCTCCTCTTTGAAGGGTTGCTTTGAAGCTATGGCACCCGTATCGATTGGCGCTCAGATGAGCTCGCTTCGCCAGAGCCCTGCGATAATCTGTCGCTTTATTTCAAACAGAGCGCAGGAGAGGGGGGCTTACACACCCATCACTCACTCACACTCTCACAGTCAGTTATGCACTTATACAAGAGGTGCACACGCACACACACACACATGCACTCACACACACGTCCACGCACAAACGGGGATAATGAGATGAGCTTACATGCTGAATCCCGATACTTAAGGCAAGCTGCGCTTCAGAGCTGACAAGTGAGTGTTGAATGTTAAGAGAGTGAGGACACAGTGAGAGAAAGAGACAATAAAGTCTGGCAAAGTGATGAAACTTAAGAGAAAAATTTCCCCCTTATGGCTCTGCTCTGATTTCAAAACATCTGTTCCTCCACAGGCATTATGAAAACCACTTGAGCATTTAAACTGGACAGCAAAGTTCATGTGCAAAATGTTGAGCTCGGGGTCAAGGTCAACAGCTGTTTGTCCACTTCTTAAAAATGTTCTTTCAAGAAACACTCAAAATATCTAAGATCTCCATAAGCATGGTCACTGAGGTTTGCTTTTGCAGAGTGGAGATTATTCAAAGAGGGAATTTCAGTTTAGTACCCATAAGAGCGAGACAGAGGGTAAACCAGGGTGACATGAAATGTTAATGGTCTGTCCAGAGCAGCAGAACCTCATAAAGGACTTGTTTAGGAAGTACTGTACATGGTTTTCAAGAACAATGAACACTGTCACATCACACACCCAAACACACACATGCACTCAAACACACACAAACGTACATGCAGCTTACCACTCATGCCTTGATTAAAACCTGAGGCTGCGCTGCTGAATTGTTATTGAGAGTAAACATTTCTGAGTGTGTTACTAAATGCACTTCAGAGTTTTACTCAGACAAAAGGAAACACACTTATGGACACACACACATAAAGAGGGTGCACAGCTGAATGAACACATCATCATACACCAACGAAACCGAACTCTTCACAATTACAAACACTCACATACTGCTCAAATTATTACGATTATTTAATGAAATATATTCATACATTTTTATAGGCTTAGGGTTTAAGATAATATGTGTTTCTGATGTTCGAAGAGGCAACCACTCCGCACACATAAGGTTCAACCACTCCTTAATGTGAATACTTGGTCATTCATGATGCTGAGGCAGGGTGATCAAGAAATTGACATTTAGTTTGTGTTTGAGAGGAATGCAGGCACAAACTGTACACTGAAACACACTTAGAGACATCTCAGAAAACCACCATACATGCACACACACAAAACTGGATGTGACCGTGAGAGCAAAAGCTGCGCATTACCTGTTCAAAGATACTTCTAACCACAATTGAATCACTTCAGACTTGTTTAGCTCCTGGTTTCTCAAGGTGAGAGCAGTGATAATAATAACCTCAAACCCGAGAGACAAGACAATAGCTAAGCTTTCAAAAAACATTGTCATAATGTTGTCATAATATTGTTTTACAAAATTCTGTTGTTGTAATGAGTAAGTTCAGGAGAATTGTCATGATTTAAAGATGAAATATACAGCATAGTACACAATTAGACTGATAGGAGATAGACTAAAATGCACATTGTAAACAAGTACACAAAATTGTTGGACACATTCAAACTCTGATCTCCTTATGGGGCTACCAAATTTCACAAAGACCATGAATGTCCACAGCAAAAGTTGCCAAGACATTTCATGGGTAGATTCTAGGTAGATCTTAAACAAATCTTTTAACTTGTGCATTAAAAACCTGAACAGATACGCGAAAAATATGACTGAAAAAGTTGGTTTATTAAAAAAATCAAACTGTGACAAACTAAAAAATTATAGCCTATATGAAGCAGGTGACCAAAATTACCACTGATGTGACTGGAGAAAACATCAGACTTGTGAGGAGCAAAAAGGAGACTGACACCCATTTAATTATGTCATCTTGTTGCTGATAAACCCCCTCTGAATAATTTCATAACAGTAGTGGATGGAAATGCACATTAAATTCATCTTATACTTTTGCAATTTTCTCTGCCTGATTGAACATTATTGTTGTTTAACTGAATAATGTTTGTATGCGTGTCTTGATTGTGGGTGAAAAAAAAAAAAAGGGAATTGTGATTTAGACTGCATCTGTCTTTTAGAGAGGAAAGACAAACCTGCACAACTACCAAAAGAGTTTCTGTATTATGCAGCACAAAGTACCAGAGGGGACACTGTAGCCTGTTTATACTGTCGTCGCTCCCATTCATACGGCAGTCTGAGTCCCTTTGGCTGCCGGCAGTTTTAAAATCATGCAGCCTGTCTGCTCTTTTCCTGTTTACCTCACTGTTTTCCTAACAGTATAGATGCAAAACAGTATAGACAGAGTGTTTCTAAAATCATTTGAAAAAAAAGAACTGATATTATCATTGCTAATGTCAATACAAATGCTAAGTGCGGTTCTCTGTTCTTTTTCAAAAATAATCTTTTTTGTGGCTACTTGTGGATGGCCGTGTCTGCCTGGTTAATGTGGTAACAGCAGGAGACACGCTTTGTCCACACTTGCAGTTTGATGGCATGAGTGGATTGATTATGTGATTTGAATGAGTATGTACAGGCTACATGACTGTGTGGGTCTGTGGGCTTCCAGCATCACTTACCGTCAAACTGCATATATTTGCCTTCTTCCCTTGGCTGCCTACCATGCTCGTTTAGTCTGCTTCACTTTTTATCTTTAACAGTTCAAATCAAATCAAATTATTGGTAAAGTACATGGCACTGACCATGGTGCTGAAATAACACACCTCATTGTAATCTGCATCTTTTTATGTTATCACCTTCCATCTTCAAACATTTTCACAGATCTTGCATCTTGGTTCCAGCCTAGAGTCTGTTTTAGGGCCGACAACATGTTATCACCTCCTCTGCGAGAAGCCATCCACTCTGCACCTATTCAAACCACTTCACCTCACTGTTCGCTTGTTAGCACTGAGTATTGTCATCCTTTTTAACTCTGTGCTCAGTCATTTCAAGTGAGGGAAACCTTTATGATTTTTGAGGCTTAAATGAAGGTTTGTATTGAGTATTTTGTTTACTCAGATTTTCATACCCCATGTCTTTGTCACATCATAAACATTTGCTGTATCTCTCTGATGAAAATGTTTATATAAAATGATTCACCATTTATATTCTCAAGGTTCAGCATCACATGTATTGGGTGGATTTTTCCCACAGCTGTTTTGAATCCTTCACAGGTTTCTGTCTGGTAAATGTTCACTGTATATATGTACTAGAATGTATGTTGTTATGTTTTAGCTGCGTACGTCTCAAGGTTTTTAACTGTTAAAATTTTAAATGATTTTCAATTTTATGTTAGTTTAAACTTTAAGATTCAATTTGACTTATTTTTTGTACGTCTCTTTAGATTAAACTTGTCATTTAGTTGAGTTTCAGTTTTTCAGAAAGTTTTAGTAAAAATTTTTCTTAAAAGGAACCTTTTTAATGAGTTCAGATTTTTTTCACTGCTTATACATACACACGTACATACGTGCATACGTATATATATGTGTGTG
>JAQLOL010000019.1:15930727-15946122 GCA_029783665.1 Naso thynnoides | reverse complement strand
CATTGAAATGCATCTCAATTAAAGAGAAACACATCGAGGTGCCAGGGGAGGAGAGAAGAGAGAGATGTGAGAGAACGGGAGGGAGGAACGGGGTGTGAAACAGATAGTGTGTGAGAGTATGAGAGTAATGGGGGGGGGGGGGGGTGAGCTCAACTGTATTTGGCAGGGGAAGAAGGGAGGGAGAGAGAGTGTTTTCATCTCCTTCTCTTGGAAAAACATCTCATTTTGGGATGAATCAGATTTAGAAAGGGTGTTAGGAGGTTGAGGCACAGCTAAAATCCTAACTAACTTCAACCTCGTTATCACCAGCACTCTGGTTGTGTGCCAACACAACAGGGCTATCCCTGCTAAAAAAGCGTCTCTGTGTGCGTTTGTGTTTAAACCCAAGATATTTTTAAGCTCAAGGCCACGTACTGTATTATTGAACTGGTGGGTGTGTCCAAGACACAACAAGGTTTTACCTAAGTGTGTGGGCAAGTGTGACTGTTTCAAAGTATTTTGGGGATTTCTGAGAATGTGTTGCATGCTTTTGTTTGTCATGTCAGTCAACATGTTAGTCACATGAAAAATTAGATAATATGCATGAGTACATGCTTAAATGCCTGTTATGTGTGATTAATAAGTGTGTGTGTGTGTGTGTGTGTGTGTGTGTGTGAGAGAGAGAGAGAGAGAGAGAGAGCAAATACCAACCGGAGGAAAGGAAAAAAAAATCACAGACACACACAATCTGTCACATGGAAATATCAGGATTGGCTTTGTGTGCCGCAACCATTTTGCATGGACTGTCTTATTCCTAAGCCTACTTTGATGCTGCCAGCCCACCATCTCCACGACAACACCAAATACAACTAGATCCATGCTTTCATGCTGTCAGAAAACATACTCGACTTGTCTGCTTCTTGCAAGAGCCCTTTAACCCGGTGTTTGCCTCTGCTCCAGTAAGTCACACAGCTCTTAGAGTGAAGAGCATTCTGGGAAATCAAATCCTTTGGATCTTACTCTGGCATGAGATGTCGTGCCACACTCCTGACTGCAGCACTCTAACACCATGATGTAATGCACCTACCTGCCTACTGTATTATCAGTACTGTTGATAATCAGATGATCAGTATTATAACCAGCTTTAGCCGGAGTACTGTCATCATCATCATCATCATCATCATCATCATCATCTTGACTGCCATCATTGACACCATGTCAGCACATCATCTGAGAAGGCATCACTTTATTTTCACCTGACAAGAAACTTATGGGGGTCCTGAAGTTTAAATGACAGCGTGATTGCTCGGCTGTATCTTCAGTGAGGTTAGAGATCTATGCTGGAAGATCCCAGACTGGCACTCATCTGAGGGGAGTCCTTCTCCCTCTGGAGAGAGTACTGAAGAGTAAACTGAGCAGGGCTGACATGGGACCCTCCCACTGGACTTTGCTCAATGATATGTTGTCACTTTTAGCTTTTAACATGACATAATACTGATGATTAAACATCACCTCTTTTGCTGTAGCCCATCCTTTTGTGCTCTCAACTTAATGTTTGATCTGCAGCAATGAGTGTTACTTAATGCTGGACCCTCAAGTGCTGTCCAGCAATTTCCTCTCATCTTACTGGAGTTATAACCTCTGTTTGCGTTTAAGTTGGCGGCCTTGTTAGATCAATCCTCTGAGCCTCCCCTTGTTTGTCCCGCAGTTGCACAGCTAAGCTAAACTAAGCAGTGGCCTTATTTCACAGAACCCTCATGCTGGTGACAAGCATGTCAAAGCCAAAGAACCTACTGTGTATCAGTGAAGGCCCTGACAGCTAAATATATAAATATATAAGCTAAAAGAAAAACTGCTTACATTGGTTTTCCTCTTCCTCCAATACTTTGAGTTAGCATAATCTCTCTCTCTCCTTCTGCCTGTCCCTCTTTTCTTTTCGCTCACTTATTCCTTCCTTGCATGCACATGACTGAGCAGAGCTGACACACACACACACACACAGACGCACAGCCACTTAGACACACACAACCCCGCGTACATGCTTCACAACGACAGCTCCATACTGTACATGGATGGACAATAAAACACATCAGCAAACTACTCAAACAACCTCCACAGGCACTTTTTCATGTCCTCTGTGTCTTTTACGGCTTCTCAATCTGCCCTTGATGACACCACTTATGAGCCTTTAAGCGGCCCTCTGTTGTGCATGGAGTGACAGATCGAGTTGTCATTACATTAAGTAGGGACTCTCTATTAGTGCAAATGGTGGCACATAACCAGATAATCGGCTGTGGACAGCAAGTGTGGCTATGTGGGAGGTGAGATGCTAGCGGATGGTGTGTGGGAGAGTAATGTTTTATGTTGGAGGAAGTGTGAGATCTCCATTATAGACAAGCTTAATTGATAAACAGGACAATAAAAGTAGCAAACGGCCCCATAGATTCTGCCTACAGCACAGCCTGCAGTACTGTAGGATGTCACTATATATAAAAGCTACAAAGGGAAGCAATGGCACTGACAATAATAGCATATTAAGTAGAGGCTTTAGAACATTATCAGACAATGTCATCATTGTAGAGAAATGAAAGACTAATAAAATTCCTCTCATAAAAGGAAGAATCGGCGCTTCCCTGAGGGATCCCTCAAATGTTTCTTTCTTCTCACACTCCTCACTCCTTCACCTAATCGCTCCCCCATCCCCTCACCCCGGCCGGCTGAATTTTACTCTCCTCACTGTCCGTGAGAGGAATACAGGCTGATGGCTGTGACAGCTACGTTTTTATTCACATGCGTAATAAGGGGGAACTTGATTGCCATGGGGTAAAATTATAACAATAATAGTAAAAAATACATAAATAACAAGAGCCCGCGAGCTGCGCTGCCACGCTGTCTCCTCCCGCTCCAAGAGGAACCGGTCCACGAAACGCGATAATTTAAAGAAAAGTGCAAGCGGGATTTAGACACGCCCGTTTCTACAATCAGCGCAACAAATCAGAAAGAGCACTTTCAAATGTTTGCCCGAGGATACACGGGATTGAAATCAAGCAGCATCTTTGTTTGTTTGTTTGTTTGTTTGTTTGTGGTCAAAGTGTGCTCACCAGAAAATCCGGATCAGAGCTCGATGTACGGAGAATCCCGAGGAGTTTCCCGTCTTTCTTCGCCCCAAGTTGAAGACAAGCGATCAGACGCGCTCCCACAGTCCCGACTGAACTGCAAAAGAGAAAAAAGGTGAAGACCACAGTGTGAGAATTAAAGCACAGCAGCCCTTAGACTCTCTCATCCTGGGCGGCAATCGAGGTCAACCCCCGCCACCGCTCACCCACCCACCCACCCCAGAAAGTACACCAATAATTACACACGGTAAGCTCAATAAACGGGTCTGTACCTCTTAAACGAGACGGGATGACCACCAGAGAGAGAAAGAGATGGAAAAAGGACCGGGCAAGGCAGCGGCTGTCAGATTTGACTTCAAACTGATGCTGACGATGCGCACCGAGATAAGCTCCGGAGGAGAGAGAGAGGGAGAGACAGAGAGAGAGAGAGAGAGAGAGAGAGAGAGAGAGAGAGAGAGAGAGAGAGAGATCAGAGGTGCACTGGTGAGAGACAGACTCAGAGAATTGAATTAAACAAACCTCCACTTAAAAGTTATTTAAGTAGGTCAAGATATAAGACAAAACCCACTTATACTTTAATATACTTCACAACAATATCACGTGAACTCATCAAACGTCTTCACAGATAAATCCAAATTTTTGAGAGGCACTTAAAGGCATCTCAAAGTGCATGTGCAGGGTTAGAACACTGTGAGGCTATATTCAGATTCCCCTGCCCTGAGGTTAACAGCCATAAGGAAAGACTGGGGGGTCCTGACTTACAGACAGATTGGACTATTATTCTACATCCTGTTTTGAAATATTGTGGGCTAATTATTTGATTTGAAGAAGAAAAAAGAAAGAAAGAAAAAGAAGAAAGTGTCTGAAAGAGAAAGGGAGAGTGCAGGGAAATAACTTGAAACTACTTCATGCTCTCAAGCAAAGCCTCCTCAAAGATGCTTTCAAAGAGATGACCTGGGACTTTCTGGCTCACAGACTCAGCCTACCTCAGGTGGTGGAGGCATCTCAAGAGACTCGAAGCTCTTGCAGTGTTTATAACCCTCTCATTAATTTGGTGAAACCCACATATGCAAGATTCCTTCCCTATTTTGGTGAGTGTACCGTGGCGAATTTTTGTCTCTGTTTTCAGATTATATGAACATAGAGCCATGACTCAAAGGCATAGTTTAGTTTTTTATTTATTTATTTTTTAAGTAGGGTTGTATGAGGTATGTCTCTGTTGTCAGTGTATGAGGCTTCTTAAAGCAGATGTTGGTTGGCATGCCTCAGTTTGGAGGAAAAGCACTGCGGCAGAAAACTAAACAATGAACTTTGAGTTATTTTACCGTCCAAATCAAAGGGGTTGTTGTTATACTGCAGCCTAAATCAGTTCATTTGTTTGTGTTATTGTGTTTTAAAGGGTTATTCAGATTTGCTGAAGTCACACAATAACAAAAACAAACTGACGAGCCAGTGATGGAACAGCAATTACTGGGTTCTGTGAGGTAAAATGACTGCTTTTGTCAAGGGAGTCTGGTGGCCTTGGTGAGAGCTACGTAACGACTTCAATTTTCCATGGAAAGACCTGTCTGACTGCTAGGTTATGTTGTGACAATATTCTTAATATAACATACACAAACTGATATAACTTTTTTTTTGTTTCCCTTAAGGTGGGCCCTTTGTTAGGTGGATGAAATGGGTTTTACCGCTGTCACCATCCACAACCGCCATCCACTGCGTACAAGTACCACATACAGCCCTGTTTCAAAATCTGTCTCTTTAAGGCAAAAGTACTAACGGCCTCCCACACTGTTAAAGTGCCCTAATATGTAAGCAAGTATGTAATAAGTTTTAGCAGCAATGTTTTATGATGGTATGGATTCACATTGCTGGTGCAATTACTGTTGTAGCTAATTAAAATTGTGCTAAATTCAACCACTTCATCTATCTGGTAGTTTAATCCAAAGCAGAGTATTATAATCTATGACATCATCATATGTTTGTAGCATCATTGCTCTGGGAGAAGCATGTATCTCTATTTTGCAATTTCAAGTAGTTATGAATAAGATATAGCCTTAGATGATTTTGTCAACCAGTATGACACACCTTATCCATCTTATCAGAAAAATTTAACTGCAAAATCACCAATTATGGAGATACATGACCCTTCACTGAAAAATTATCTGAAAAGTAACCAAAATCGTAGTGGAGTAAAAATTACATTAGACTCTGAAATGTAGTGGAGTAAAAATAATTAATTCAGTGTGAATGCTGTAATAAAGTTGAAGCACCTTGAATTTGTATGTCAGTACAGTATATTACGATCCACCACTGCTTATACAAAGATGAATAGGCTTATAGTAACACAGCGTTCCCTTTTTAAGGACAGACGTAAGGACGTAAATTATATAAACAAATGAACGCTTGGCAGTTTTTACAGCAGCGTTTTGAAGCAATATTTGGCAACTTTACCCTAAACAAAGACCACGCTTTACAAGCACCTTAGAAAATTAATACTCTTTTCTAAAATAGAGCCCTAACCTGAGAGTGTTTGTTTCACACAACAAATACCAAATATTTAATGAGTGCAGCAATTGTTTAGCCCGTCATCTACTAACCAAACTGATGATAAGACAACGATGTGTCTAGGAGGCTTACGTGCAAGTACATTATAAAGACGAGAGAAAACAACAAGGAAAGCAAGTAAACAAACAGGATACATCCGTATGTCAAACTCGAAAGCTTTCATACAGGGATGACAAGCCTTCAACAACTGAATCTCTACTGCAGTCTGCATTTATATGTTGTGTATAAACATACAAGGATGTCTTGGCATTTTTGTAAAAAGTTAAACTCAGACATGACATTGTGGACAGTATGTGGAATATAAATTGCATTTCATTCTGTCACCCAAATCCATATCACAGCGGTGACACCTTCTGTCCTCCTCTGGGGCTGAATGCAGGCATCTACGAGTATGTCACACAGCCAACGGCAGGATGCAGATGTTAACGAACACAAACAGACCTCTGTACTATGGGCAGATATTATAGCATCATACTGGAATACACAATGATGGGAGTTGACAGCTTAGAAAATGTGTAGGTGTGATGTTTCATTTGTAAACAGATTCTTTGTGTGTGTTTTGCCTGTGTATGTGTATTTGAATGTTGCAGCAGTGCCAACCACTGTAGTATTTATTTTGCTAGTATTTATTTTCTTTTTTTAATGTTTGTATGAAACTTCCATACAAAACAGATCTACAGGTAGAAAGGCTTGTTTCCCATTTCCTTATTAAATGTAATCCCAACTGCTTGGAGATGGCTTAATGCTCTCAGGGTCGGAGTGATAGTTTTAGGATACTCTCCTGGATTGGGAGACAAAGAGAGGGCATGAAAGAAAAGAGGTAAAAAAAAGAAGAGCAGATGAGTGGAGCAAGTAAAAAAAAACATGGCAAAGTTCATGGTGAGATTGATGTGAGTCTCTCACTACCTTTCCTGACCATGGAGAGAATGAAAGAGGAGAACGAATGAGGAGGAGGAGGAAAATAATGCCAAGTCCTGAATCTTTTCTTTTCATATCTCATTCCTGAGTCACCACTTCATCTGTCCACCTACCCCAGCTCTCCTTTCCTCTCTCTTTCTCTCACTCTGTCTCGCTACCCCTCTCTTCTCTTATCCATGCCTCCTTTTCTTCCCTCTATATCTCTCTTTTCTTCTTGCTTTCTCTTCTCTTTCTAGGAATATCTCATTTGTTAATGCACCCAAATGTCAACACCATCCTGCTCTCTATTTACAGAGCATGTGGGATGAAATGTGTGTGTGTGTGTGTGTGTGTGTGTGTGCGTGTGCGTGCGTCAGCTTTGTACTTTTGTTAGTCTTCGTATTCGTACGTAAATGTTTGCGAATTCAATTTTTTTTTTCGTGAAACTTTAACATTTTCATAAATGATGGGGTATTGATTCATGCTTGCGCTGGATGGATTGATTTCTTGTGTGAAATCAAATATTTTCTGTATGAAACCGTTCACTAAGACAGACAACAATGTTAAAAGAGACGTCCATAGACGTGAATCAATGAGTCAACTGGTCGGTCAGATAACTGGTTAATCAATCAGATTATTTTCATTTCTCCTTGCAAAGGGCAAATGCTAGAAGTCACGAAGAAGGGCAGAAGTGCGTTTTATAAAGCCTTCCTGGATTTTGAGTTTCAGACTTTTTCTTGTGAAAAGCTGCGTCGGCTTCAGAGCGGTTTATTTAAGACACTCTGGGACTCAACACTTCAGTAGATTTAGGTCTAAACGTGGATTTCAAGGTGATGAATCTTATTGCTATGCACCTGCCGTTATATCTGTATCCATCTGTCCATCTGTACTTGCTTTCAAGATTTGCCCAAATAATAAGAGGAAATCTTTGCCCATGGTTCTTATGCAAGCTCTCCTCGGCCGGGCAGTTTTCACGTTCTTTCCTGTATGTATAATACATCTGCAGACCTTGGAGACCTGTGGGATTCAAAAATGGACAAAGTAAAGTTTCACTTTTGAGTGTATTTTTATGCAGTTTAAACAACCTTTCTAACACATTTTTCCTGCTAAGTGTAAAAAAGTCCTTTATGGCAGGGTCTCCAGAAACTAGCATAAGGTCACTGAGCTGGTCCATACAAAAACATCATTGTCAACCCGCTGGAAAGCTATTAAGGCTATTTGAGGCAAAATACTCACCCCTTTGTCTTAATTACCCATCCCCTGGGCTGGCATAATTAAGGCAAGCAAGACACCGGGACGTATTTGGCATTATTTTTTTAATACTACAACAACCAGTTCAGCAAAAAACTACCACAGATTATTCACAGCGTGTGTCTTGGCTCAGCTCCATATACTGTGACACAATATTATATTTCAACCCTCCCTTTCTTCCTCTCCTCTTCCTCCTTCACTTCCCTCCTCCTCATCTCCTCCCCTTCCTCCTCTTTTGCCTCCTCCCTTCCTTCATCCTCCCTTTTCCCTCTTTAGATGCTTTACTTGTCCTCTCCGGAATTAAGAGGGAGACAAAAATAAAGCATCTTCATACATGTTCTGTCTATTGGTTTACAGGGTCTGTATTGCTGTGTGTTTGCATGCTGCGCAAGTGGGGCTGACGGTGCATTGTATGTGTGCCAGTTGTTTGTGTGCCTCTCTGTGTGCAGCAGGAAATTCAAAAACTAGGCCATATCGACCACCCAGGGGTTTGAATGCTCAGGGGGTACCAAAGCAACATGGTTTAAATAAGAAAAAAAAAGGCGTTTCAAAAGCCACAAAGGGGGGAAAAACGACAACACATATGCACATTCATACACTCACACACACACACACACACACACACACACACACACACACACACACACACACACACACACACACACACACACACACACAAAGACACATCTCACATTTGACAAACCCCTGGCCCAAATTGTGTTCAGAGAGCAACATCAAACACTTAATCATACACATATCTAAATAAATTTTCCACAGCTTGATAAACATCCATGTTTCCTCGTTCATTCAGTCCTCCTCCAGATTGAGCCTGTAGCCGGCCGTTTCCCTATAGATTAGGGTTTCCCCAGCTGACAGCTCCAGAGCAATGAGCTGCAGACCTTGTCACTATCGATCCAGTTCAGAGTATAATGGATATGAATGGGATCAACTCTGATTGGTTTTGAATTTGATCCCAATGCTGGTGGTTTAAGTCACCCCTTCCACCACATCAGTGGTGGATGCAAAGCTAAAGCCGTCTGTTTTGGAGGCATGAGCTGGGTTGGGTTGGACACAGTTTATCTACTGTGCAGAACAATGGAATACATTTATTATCAATCATAAATTGCTTTTTGAGGCTGCCATCCTTTAAAGCTTAAAAGTTTGAGAAAGAAAAATAACCCCACTGCCTTTGTCTTTGTTCAAGAGGGTTAAGTGGGGGGTGGGGAGTGGAAATGAAGTGTTTCTTTTTTCGGATGACTAGGAATATCAATACAGCCATTAATATTAGCCTATATCCTCTTCTGCCACTATAGGTCATCAGCTCCCGACTGTGTCTCCATTTGGACATTGATTATTTCATTTCACTTTTGACCTTAAGCTCTGACACAGCAGGAAATAGCAGCCTAATGTAACTTCACACCATGAGGTCAAGTCACCCTGTCGGATTTTGTATGTTTAAGAAAACACTGATGTTACCTTCTTTTACAGAGTGGGAGCGGCTGCAGCGCAATTATTTTGAGGTTTGTTACCTCTGAACTGTTCTGCAGCATACAGTGTTAGTTGTGTGCCTACTATGGAGAGAAGCAAGTAGCATGTTCAATGAATATTAAAAGCAAAATTGTAGATTAAATAAAAAAGTATTTTCAAGTAACAGGAGTTTATACAGAAAATCAATCTGATTGACAGTGGTGGTGTATTTTATAGCTGTTATATTGTGCGATCAGTCTTTACTCATAATGATAAGTTGAAAACAAAAACTTGCCTATTGCTAGTTTAAGTGATCTGGGACAAAGCTGAAGTAATTTGAAGCTTCATTAAATGTTAACTTTTCACTGCACTGCCCCAGTACATGACTTGAAAACTAGCATACATAAATTGTCAGCCATATAATGTCACAAGTAACCATACTGTATATGTCATAGTAACAAAGACAAGACAGGACAAAGTAGTGATGAGCACTTACAAAGTTTGAGGGAATCTTGTGGTGTATTTGAATACGCTACTTAGCATTAAAATTAGGTAGAAGTTAGCTAGTTTATGTTATGTAGTTAATGTTTTTACTTTTAGTGCTCCTTTGTCCTCTCAAATGCTGGACTCAAGTTCAATGCATTTGGATTTTGGAGAAATTAACAGGTCTGTTTTACAGAGGACAATTGGAAAAGCTACAATAGCACAACCACCATCAAAAATAATATAATAAATGGTTGATTCAGTGATTAATTCCATCAGCTGCTTCTGTTTAGGGTTTAGCGTACTCACTCACTGACCCATTTCCATTTCTTTCTGGAACACTTGAATACAACAAAATGATATTTAATCTAATTGGTTCAACCTGCAGATCTCTATAATAAGTTACAATGTTATGTAAAGGTGACCTATCACAAAGCCCATGTGGAGGAGATGGGAAGGTAAAGTCTAGTTGTTGACTGGCGTGCCTGGTGCTGCTCTGTAGCTTTCTCAGAAAATAACCATTATCATTTTTTCCTGTTTAAATTTCAGCGTTAAATCTCATGTGTCTCACATCACTGTTTTATCTTTGACAAGCACCTCATGCCCCGAGTATGAGCACTAGGGAAAGAACTTTGTCTCCCATTCACTTAACAGACACTGGTTTTGCTAACAGTTGTTTTCTTAAATTTATATAAAAACTTTTAATAATAATGTTCGGAGGTTTTTGTCAAATATTAAAGGGAAAATCCACCACTTTTCATGTGAATGTCCAATCATTGTTGATGGTAACTAAAGTCAACTGAAGCAATAAATTCCTCATTTTTCTGTTTTATTGAAAGAGAAAGCTGAGTTTTCTGAGTTGTCGTGCTTATAATCTTTCTTGTAGTGCCTACATGTACCAGGCTACATTGCATTGCCAAAAACAGTACTTGATGGGTCTCAAAGGTTGTTATCTATCACATCGAAACATTTCTTTTATAGGATAGAATAGAATAGAATAGAATAGAATAGAATAGAATAGACTGGAATAGAATAGAATAGAATAGAATTGAATTGAAAATCCTCTCTAGGACAAACACGGTGTTGACTTGCCTGGAGTGCTAAGGAAAAGGCAAGGGTCAGACAGTTTGTAGTTCTTCCTGGGACCAGCGACGTCACTGGTTAAAAAAATTCCATGGAGAAACACAATGGTTAGTTTATAACAGCCTGACAAGTCAACTGAGAAGGGTGGCTCCATTGAAACCCTTGAATTCGAACAGAGTAATGGACAAACAGATGATTGACTGACCCTGTACCAGGATCCTGTTGGGTTTTCTGGGCTTCCTAACACCCCTCTTGATTTCCCATGTGGCAGTTCCAATGACACAAGGGAAAGGGAGAATGGGTTCAGAAGTTGGTGAAAACACAGAAACTGCTGTAGGCTCTAACGAAGGATCTCTTAGAGGTAAGGAGTATATATTTTATCGTAATGGCATTGTGTCCCCGGTAACTGATGAAAGGGCGTATGGTCTTGTCTTTCTTTGCCACAAAGAAGAAGCCAGTTCCCACTGGAGAAGAAGAGGGACAAATGAGACCAGAAGCTAACAAGTCACTAATAATTCTCCATGGACTCTCTGTCTGGGTGAGACAGGTTACGCAGATGACTGCGAGGCAAAGTGGAGCCAGGCATCAGATCAGCTGAGCAGTTGTGGTGATGATGAAGTGACAGGGACAGGGACAGGTCCTTACTAAACATTGGGGCTAAATCATGATAATCTAGAGCCACTAGAGTCGAGTCAGGTGGGGCAGGTGGCACAGAAGAGGAGGGAGAGGCTGGAATGGGAGATTGCAAACAGTGCAAGTAGCAGAGGACACTAAAACTAGACACTGAAGAAGTGGAAGTGTGGGTTATGTAGTTTTAACCACAGAAGCCCCAGTACCACAGAGGAAACTGTAAGGGAGTAACAAACAGCTGGATGGTTGCCTGAGATTACCAGTTTTATGGGAACTGTTCAAAATTAAGCTGTGGAAATTAGCCTGCTGTCAAGGATGTCAACTGTCTTGTGCAACTGCAGGACATATTTGCCTGCTCTTCCAACTCTTGGTCAATGAAATTATCATTGACACCCGAAACTACCAGAAACCAACACTGAAACCCTGGCTACCCTTTCGGACTTCATAGTTTTCTCCCTACTCCTCTCCTTTAGCTCTTTGTCGATCCTAATGGCTAATTAAATTAATGAGCAATTAATGGGTCATGAGCAGGCTGAGAGGGTGGGTGATAAAGGAGAAGGAACTGTGGCAGCTGAGGGAGCCATATGGGTGGGGAGTTCAGACAGTTGAGTGTTCATCAGGGTAACACTGGAAATTTGTGTATCATTCATTCTTTCTATTTTCAATTGGCAATCAAAAATAAAAAAATAAAAAAGTGACAGATTATTTTGTTTTTCATTTTTTAATCTAACACAAAAAATAAATAAATGCCTGTTTTTTAATATTTCAATTTTAGGCTCAGATCAAAAATACGAAATGGAAAAACAGCCACATGACTGAATTTGATTTTAATATTTAATTGGTGAAGTTTTGTAATGAGCGTTAGCAAACATATGCTAGCTTGCTAGCCGCAACGATCTATCGATCTGGACCAGCAGCCAGGAGCCATCAGCCTTATCGGCCACGGACAGTTATGCGTTGTTTCGGGGAGCAAAACATGTCACCTTAAAGGAGGAGGACATTACTACAGAAAAAATAAGCAAGATTTTCCAGGTAAGTTTTTTGACAAAGAAGCTTTTTGGTGAAATTGCACTCTACTTTTAACCACGAAAGGTAACCTAGCTGTTGTAAAAAAAAAAAAAAAAATGTTGGAGTTTCATAAAAATGACAATCACCACCACTTCTCATTCAGGCTGATCATATTTACTGATTAAAACACTGAAAAACAGAGGCGACATAAAAAAAAAAGACGAGGAGGAAAAGTCCGATTCGTTACCTAGCAACCAGAAAATTCTTTGTAGCAACTTCACGTCTAAACCAGTGTTTTTCAACCTTTTTTGAGCCATGGCACATTTTCCTCATTAAAAAATCCACGGCACACCACTAACTAAAAATGTTACAAAATGACACAGTGCTGCCTAATACGGTAAATATAATCCAAATTTAGTCTCTTACAGTGTCATTGGTTTATTCTGACTTGGAACGAACGAAGAACGAATGATACACGGATTCAGAACGAAGTCAGTCAAAAACGCATAAATTTTCATTCTGATATGTGGAAAACTGCAAAAAGAGTCGTGAAAGAGCAGCTTTGCAATACCAGCAGTTAATCTGGACAAAATTCACTGGAGTTGAGCAAAGAAAAAGATTTTGATCAGCTGTCCTCCGACCCACAAGAATCAGATGAAATCTCCCGACATTTAGGATTGGCTTGAGACATCACTATGTTTTTAATTAGGCCTGTGGCAACTTCACTTTTCACATAATGTGAAAAGAAAAAAGAAACAAAGACAGAAGAGGCAAAGAAATTAACTTACCACCCATGTTTTCAAAACCTGGCTCGAAAATTCTTCAGAGCGACAAGACGGTTGGTGTGAGACCTGCAAGAAAATGGCGGTTGTGTCTTTTACTTTCAGTTATTGGCTTGTTACACAGTGTTCCAGTTGTATCCAGGGCAGATAAAAGTGTTACACCCACTGCAGGTCAAAGTCACGGAGAGAAAGAACAATAAAAATGAGATAAAGAGAGAAAAGAGGGGTTTATTACAAGTGTTGTCCCACTTCTCAAAGGGACTTTCTAGCTACCACTGAGTTTAAAGTGCAATTACAAGATTAGGTAACGATGTTAAATTGACCTCATTCCTAGTGCTAGTACAGGTTGTTTGTTTGATTAAGTGACTGAGAAAGTATAGCAAACATATAGAAAAAATGTATAATGTTTTCATGTGAAAACCATGCCTTTGTACTTTATTTTTAAACTGGTGTATATTTGGACATTGGTTGTCCTATAGCTTTACTCCACAGACTGATACACAGAAAATTGTCCTGGTAGTGCGAGAACTGCAAGTTTTGAAGTTGAGTTTTCCCCTTAAATTATTGATGATGATGTTGGTCTTTTTAATCTGAATCCACACTGACTGTCGCTGAGTAATTTGTGCTTTTCTAAAAATGAGGAGTTTGTCTAGTATTTTGGAGAATTGTGGAAGTAATGTGATGGTCTGTAGTTTCTGGAGTGGTGTTCGTTCCCAGTTTTGTACAGAGATATGACTTCTGCTATTTTCCTTTTGTTTGGAAATAAACCCATTTGAAGTGATAGTGTCTTTGTGTCCCTGCTTGGCAGTATCAAGTCCCCAGGAAGAACACTGACCTGTGAAGCTAATTTTATCAATGGTGCCTTATTGTGTAATTGCATGTCACTTGATGCCCAGACATTGTGGGAGAAGTGGTTGTAAAACGATTGAAAAATGTTTTTGACCTTGTCAACCATTACAAAATGTTTTTTTTTCTTGTAGTCTAGATTTAAATATCTCAATAAATGTCCAAAAAATTTTGTAAAGACATTCAGGGCGTACAAGGGTTGAAACCTTCCACCAACATCAGGTCCAAATTTCAATTTGTCTATACTTTACAACTAAATCCAGGCAAAAGTAATACTGTCTCCTTGTCACTGGTGGACTCGGCCTCCACACTTATTCACCAGGTCACTCAGCAGTTCTTTCTGGTGGATGCAATCCACAGTTGTCATTATTTCAGCTGGTTGTGCATGGTCTGGCCAGAAAGCAGCAGCAGAAGAAGAAATCCATAAAGTTCTACATAAAGTATCTTCTACCTTCTTGTCTGGAACTCGATAGGGAGGTAAATAACAAAGAGGGAAAAAAAGGCATTTCCATTTGAACAATTACAATTTAAATTTGGCTCACTTTATGATTTTGTTTACCTTTATAACCATCTCAAAGGGTATTTCATTCCATGACTGAGAGTGAGAGAATAAGTTCATCTCTGAGAGACGTAACTTTAATCTTATTAAACGGAAATGTTCGACTGTGCATAAATGCATAGGTCACAACTTGAACTTCCTCAGACATAACCGCATCCTTACAGAACTGTCGTTTTGAGCTTAGTCAGGTCAGTTTGGGATGAATGGCTCATCAATAATTTAATAACCAACTTCCAATGTTGCAGTTACTCAACACTTGAGACATGCTGCAAAAGTAGAAAAGAGATTAGATATACTGGTTCTCTTTTGTAACTTCTTCTATTGTTTCTGTTTGTATGTTTGAAGTCTAAAGCATGAGAAACTAAAAACCTCCATTTCGTTGTGCAAGTCAGTGTTGCATCAGGAAGAAGTAGATAAGAAGAAGTAAACAGTGTGTGTGTGTGTGTGTGTGTGTGTGTGTGTGTGTGTGGCCTGTGCTGTCACACAGGTTTTACTCTTGTTTCACTTTCACTTACCATTAAACATGTGGGTGGACACATTACTTTATATGTGATCAAGTAAGAATTTAACAAGAGATACCTTTATGCTAAAATCAGGCCTCCTAACAAAATGGTGACTTTAAAAAAATATATTTTTCCTGTAGAATTACACAGCACTGAAGTTTATAGAGGTAGAACAGGACAAACAAAAGGTGGAATAATGTAAATGGAATAATGTATATATACATAT
>JAQLOL010000019.1:15914443-15930627 GCA_029783665.1 Naso thynnoides | reverse complement strand
GTCGCTTTCACTACAAACCACTGCACAGACAAGAGCAGCTGTAGCTAAAAGCTGCTTCTCCTCCATTTTTGTAAAATTTTTGCTGTGCCTGATGGGAAAAAAAACCTAAAATAATCTAGTTGTAGTCTTGTAAATAGTGATCATACAAGATTCACAGTCTTTGTAAAATCTTTAGTCTGAGACTAGTCTGGGACTAAAAACGCTAAACAGTAGTCTCTAGATGTGAGCTGATAGTCTTTTAGAGTCTTTTCTAAATCTTTTCAAAGTCTTCTGGTGTGCGGGTAGCATAAGACGCGCCTTTTGCAGTTTCACCATAGCACAGCCATGTCAGTAATGTCTGCCATCACATTATTACGTAGCCTGGTGAAGTGCTGTCGATTCTCTCAGCACAGCAGTTGTCTTTTCCTCGGTCCTTTTGAATTCTCCTTCTTCTCATGATGTTATTGTTGAGGTTGAGGAGCTTGGAAAGGACATGGGAGGTGAGTGTTCAGTCGCAGCCGTAACTTGCTAGCTGCACCTGGGGAGAGCCACACATTGTAGACCAAAGAACCAAACATGTTGTCATCTTATAGTTTTTTTTTTTTTTAAACAGTTTCATTGGATGACAGCCCAACCCCAATTTGTCGTATGTGCTCTACAAAGGCTCTGAGTGAGGAGATAAAGTAATGATATCAGCTAGATTTGATTAGATGTGAGTCATATTAAATTTATATCTTCAGTTACTGAATTTTAGCCATTCTCAGCCTCAGGTGTGCATTAACTAAAGGTTAGAACTTTCCTTTTAAGATACAAAATTATCGATGTCTTGTTATCAGCCATGAAAAACATTCAGTTATCAGTTTGAAGCAGAAGTGATTAAGAAGCTATGAGTTAATCACACACACACACACTCACACGCACATAAACAGGAAAGGTTTTATTCATTGCTTTATTGCAGTGATTATGAAAATAAAAAAGATTTTTTAAAATAACTCCACTGAAAACTAACTCCTCATGACCACATGCTGAAAACATGTTCATTATGTTGTCACTTTAGTAGTATATCTAATTTAAATTGCCCATTACGTAATTTAAGTCTTGAAGGTTACGTATTTCGCCTGCCTTGTATGTGTGTGTGTGTGTGTGTGTGTGTTTTATCCCTATTAAAAACCCCTTGGTCATTACTGCAGTCAAATCTCTACACCTGCTGTGTTGTCAAAACAGTGTGTGCCACATACTGGAATAGGTGTGCAGATGCGCCTCGCCCCTGCCAAGTTATAAAAACGTAACATAAAAGCTCCTGCTACTGTATAAACAGCAAGTGGCTCAAATCCAGAAAGAGGAAATGAATCATTCCTTCTCCGCAGAAGCAAAAAAAGGGAAAGGAAAGGAGGCAAATACAGGAGAGGTAGCAGATGAGCACATTGGAGCATGTCTCTGTGGCTTAAGATGTTATGCATTAATTCTCTAAGGGCCCCTCGGTCCCAGTTTCCCATGTTAATTGATACCCCCATTAAAGAGATAAGTAGGCTTGGGATGGATAAGAGGGCCAGAGAGCAGAGAAGTTACTGCAGGGTGAAGTGGAAAGGAGAAAGGACAGGAGGAGGAAGAGGAGGAGGAGGAGGAGGAGGATAAAGATGACAACATGGAATGAGGAAGAAAGACCAAAGACAAGACAGGACATGACAAACAATGCACCAGCCAGCCGCCGGAGGTTGAGCCCAAATGTTTTAGAGTCAGTCTTTGGTTATGAGTGTTATAGGCAACATTTATGTATGTATATGTAAGTATTTGTTAAATGTCTCAGGGAGTATCTTACACTGTATGTGTGTCTCTGTGTTTGAAAGTGACCTGGAGTGGAAACCTCAGTAAAGTAAAGGGGAGAAAGAGCATGTCTCTCAGCTGACAGAGCTGCTCTCACCTAGCTTGGGATGAGTCACAGTTCGCAGAGCCGTTAATTACGCCGACTGCTGAATCAGAACTCAGAGAATCAGAGCAGCTGTCTGCACATTTACATATCACATAGCCTACACGGAGAGGAAGGGAGGGAGGCATGAAAGAGAGAGAGAGAGAGAGAGAGAGAGAGAGAGAGAGAGAGAGGGGAGAAAGATGGAGTAAAACAGAGAAAGAGAAGATATGAACTGATACGAAGAAAAGAGAACTTAGGAATGACTAAAAAGGATTCAAAGAAAAACTAGTGCGAAAATGCAAGGTTAAGAATTAGGACAGGGTGGAAGGTAGTTAAAGGGAGTACGAGATGCAAAAAATGAGTGACATAGCTGAAGCGATCAGAGAAAAGTGATGTGACTGTCACTTCATGCAGCACCCCTTGTGGGATTCTATCTTTATTTTTGTCCTTCTTCCTTTCCATGAATCTGTTATTGCAAAATAAAGTTGCAGATTAACTTTTTAAACCTTTCAACACACCTTTCAACATTTTTCCTGACCAGAACTGCAGCTTTTAGCATGTAGCTTCTTAAATGATTTGCTCATGAAGTACTTAGTCTTTCCATTTACAATAACAACAATTAAATTGGTTTCATCCCCCACCCCCTGCCCCCCCAAACTGCATTCCTAAAACTCACTGCCTGCACTGACCAGAATAAGACTTGCTTTGATTTCAAAGTCACAAACAAGGGAAGTCATTAGCATACAGCTGCCAACAGGCTAGCCTGCAGCTGCACCTAAAGACTTTGCTTTCCTTCCAGAAATAAAGATACAAAACAACGTAAGGAACACAACACCGAACCAAGCGGTTGCTTTGCGTTGGTTCATCCCTTGAATACCAAATACATGGCACATTAATACACACATTTGGGATCAGTTAGTAAGCTATGTGACATCAAGTTGGAAATGATTTCAGTTATTACCACTGGCTTCAAAAACATTATACCAAAAAAACAACAACAACAACACCTTTCCATTTTTTCTAATATGAAAGTTTGACTGATTTACATTTCCTGTTGTCATTAACTGATTTGTGAAGAAGCTGTGAAAACTGATTGAATGCAATCGTTTCCATTATAATTTCCAGACCTCATGTACTTGATAATAACCAACCAATCACAGTCACAATTTTCTTTCCATTTTGGTTAAAATCGTCTCATGTACCTTTAATATGATGTATGCTATGACACTGAGTTTATTGGTGTGATTGCAATTTCTTATTTTAGACATGAATGTAATTTGAAAGTTTAAAACACATCCTCTACCTAATGACAGAACTGCAGAGCTTCAAAGGAAGGATGAAGCAAAGAGAGCTGAGTAGGAAAAGAAAATTTTTGAAAAAAGGATGAGAAATAAGGCAAAGGATAAGTAAGTCACATTCTAGCATCTTGTGTTTAAGAGTTTTGACTTAGTTATGGCGGTTGTAATTCACTGCTGGGAATGAATGTAATTGAGGTGGCATCCAGCGCCAGTTCAAATTTAAAATGTGTCCCTGAGAACGCTTTAAAATCAAGTTTATGATCTGCTCTCATCAAACAGACTAGGTCACTTCTTTTTGGCATGGTGTTTACTGGCCGTGAGAAGAAGGCAGATGAGATAGTTGTGTCAATCACAAAGACTTCGTTCATGACAAGCAGGTGGCTGTGTTGGCTGTGGTGGTGGCGGCGTTGGGGAGTGTGTGTGCATGTGTGTGCGTGTAGGGTCTCTAGTGAACAGTCTCTCTCAGTCTTAGTCATCACAGAAACTGCACTCAGCTGAGTTAGAGAGATAGAAAAGGACAGTCCATTTTTATTAGACATGCGCCTTTAAAGCCTAATATTTGTCATTCTGCCGCATCAGAATTAGCATGACCTTTATTGATCAACTGTCTGGACACATACAAGTAATTAAACCTCTTTAAAAAAAAAAAAAATACTTTGAAAGTATTTACACAAGCAAAGACATAGCTGCTAAAAACACCAAAACTGACTAAATAAAAAGATAAAGAGTAAACAGGATTATGTACACATGTACAGAAAAAGGTGCATACATTACATAACAGTGTCAATAACACAAAATAAATAAATAAGAAATACAAAAAAAACAAAGTTATATAAGTGTAACATATTTTTAAGAACAAGAGAACTGATAAACACAACAGTCACACACCTATAACAAGAAAAACAAATGAATTCATTACAATAATCCATATAACAAATTACATCTACAAACTACTACACAGTTTGACAAATTTCAGAGGCAAACCTTTGAAAAAAAAATTATTAAAAAATAAAACTGATTTTTAACCATTCCCATGTCTACAATACCTGCTTCTTCTTTACAACCTATTTTCATATGTAAAGTTGTGAAGATGAAACAGAAGCATAATTAGTTAAGCTCTAAAACTCACATATCCTGCCAAATCCTTCACTGAGAAAAGGCCAAATAACTCTGTAAATAGCATTTTTAATGTAAAATGATTGGTGATAATACAAAATGATTTCTCTAATATGCAAACTTTTTTCATCACATCATGTTACCCACCAATAGATCAGGCTCATTTAAGAAAAAAACAAAAAACAAAAACATTTGAAGTTTGAGCATTCATCATCATGTTGCTCTATCTCTAAACCAATATTTCAGTTTTCCAGCTTTATAAATGTAGAGGAATGGAGGCATGAATCCAGCAACCAGAGCAACACAGAAGGCAAAACACAACAATGCAGAGCGTCCCTTATCTGACAAATAATCAAGAAAAATGGTTGTGATTGCATAAGGTAGATAAATGAGTGTTTCAGTTACGAGGATGATTAGAATGATTCTGAAAGCTCTTAGTTTTACAGTGTTCATCCCTCTGCTCTCCTGGTTCCCGTCTCCTGGTCTGGGACGCCATAGTGCATGAAGAACCTCAACACAACAAAAGAACTTCACCAGAAAGCAGCTGAAAGCCATGCTAAAACACACATAGTACGTAGATGAATGTGGTACCCATATATAGATTACACAACACATCAGCACTGTTAGCCAAGAAATTACAGCTCCAGCTAGTCTGTATCTCAAGAGCTTGTACTTCAGGAATGTCACCGGATGAATGACTGCCAAATAGCACTCTAAACAGACACAGCTGAGGAACAGAGGGCGCCCCAAAAATCCCAATCCAAAGGAAAATGTGACAACGTGCCAGAGGAAGGTAAAACTGACGACATCCGATATTGTGTTATTAATTGCAATTAAATATATGACATTGGATACACAGATTGCCACCTCACAAATAGCCTGGTTAAGAGAAGAGACTTCTGCAGCTTTTTCTCCAGGTCCTGCCAATATTAACCACATGACATACATGTTGGCAGGGAGACCAAGAACAATATTGATTATGACTGGAGTCTGTAAATCTCCACACGGGAACAGCTGATGTACAACAGCCAGTAAACTGTGATTTCCATCCATCTTGCCATCTAATCGCCCTATAAAAAGATTAAGCATACTTTCAGATTATAATATCGATTTTCAGGCAGGGAGGAATATGTCTGTTGAAAAATCAATTCTTTTAGTGACTAACAAAAGAAAGATAATCAGTTTCTGTATTTTAAATCTCTGGCAGACAACAAGTTTACTACATTTAGGCAATAAAGCACAGCTGTTGAATTGCAGTCAACAAATGCAAGTTTTGCAGGGGGAGTGTATCAGTTATCCCAGGGTTCAATGTTCCCAGGCCAGGGTTCATTGATTATTTTTCAAACTGCCTATTGCACACTAAATACTACACGTTGCATACTGCATGTTTTAGATACTGCACATACTACATACTAAAGGAAACATCAATATACCATCTGTTCACACTGCGGTACACAGGCAGGTTAACAGGAATGCATTTCACATGGATTGGCAGCGATAGCGAGATTCTTTTTTCTTTTATTTTCATTAAATTTTGTCAACAAATGTCTGGCCAGGTTTTGGTTGTGATGCAGCGAGTTTCATTGTGGAAAATAGTAAGCAAGGAGGACTGGTGAGATTCATGAGGCTCCCTAGGGGGTAACCTTAACCCTCCACGACTTCACGACCTACTCATGAGCTTCTCTGCATCATAACCCACCGCTATGCAGATTTTCAGCTATTTCTTTGTCTTTTGGAGATTCCTAATTGAATTGATCTACATAGGTAATTTTTTTTCTTTTTTGTTTTTACTGATCTGTGGGTCTATACAGGTCTTTCTATTGTCTTTTCATATGTCTGTGTCCTGATGAAATGGTCCTCTACTGTACATTACATCTGACTGTTGTTTTCTCTAAAGCACTTTGGTTAACTCACGTTGTTTTTAAATGTGCTATGCAAATAAAGTTTGACTTGACTTGACTTGTTTCCAGTAGGTGTCATATAAATTTGGGGAACACTGAACACTGAGAACATTGAGCTAAACCCCCATTATACCACTACAGCAATCTCTATATATTTTTATACAATGGTTCAGATCTTGACATGATAAGTTATATAGTTTTGAAACAAACAAATGAACAAACAAACAAATTAAATAGATTTTAAATGCTTGAAAATTCCCTTTGCTTTGATCATGCCAGTAAGTTGTACATGGAGGATTTGCTGGCTATTATTATTTTTAAGAAATAATCAGGGAATATGATTGCATTTAGTGTTTAAAGTAAAACAGTTAGTAAAGTAACAGAATTTGAAAAGGATAAAAAATCATACACCCGAGTAATGATCAAAAAATGCTTTGTCTTACTTACCCAAGCAAAACAAGAATTCATCATAGTAACTTTGTTGGAAAAAACCCAGTTGACCAAAAGAGCACTATACTCAAACTTAAAATCAAACTTTTTCAGTGTGCTACTACTGGCCAAGCAGAACCTTAATGTAGCCCTGTGATAGACAGGCAACCTGTCTCTGATGTGCAACTCTTGCCCAGTGTAAGCTAGGTTCGGTTCCAGCCCCTTCCAAAGCATATGTGGTCCAGCTAATGGGTGGACAACCCGTATGTTTTCTGGAGATACACTGTTAAAGTGGGCCTCTTAACTGCTTGAAGCTTCAGTGCAGATGTAAACCCTTTTGCATATAATATGCAAACACACAAGTCCATGAACTTAAGTTAGGATTTGTTTGTTTGTCACATTTGATTGCAGTTTTGCATAATGTTAAGGCTGATTTACTGCACATCTTTCAAGGTTTGATGCATCGTTGAAACACAGAAATTGTAAATTGTTCACAATGACAAATAATTTGCAAGTTATAAAAATAAGCATTATTGTTTAGGAAATATGTCATGTGTTTTCAGTAAGTGCACCATTTGAGGTTAGCATGGAAGATTGTGCAGATTTGTCACTAAAACTTCAATTTTAGAGGAACTTTATAAAAGAGAGTTTACCAGATCTCAGGAGGAACAGCAAACCGTGGACCAACCCTGAAAAGGCTGTAAAGGTGTAGCACACATTTACAATTGAATTAAAAAGAGGCTGTGTCAGGTAATCTTTTAAAGCAACAACAATTATCAAGGGGACATTTACGAGGATAACTGATACTGTGATGATCAACATTATCCTGAAAGCCTTCAGTTTTATGGAGCTCATCCCCTCTTTCTGCTTGACCCTTTCTCCTGGCCCCGGCTGTTTCAGGACCAGAAGGGTAGCAACACAACAGGAAAGCTTCACAACACAACAGGTGGTCATCTGCGCTACAGCAGCATAGTGATACACTGAACCCATTAAGAATACGTTGAAACAGGAAACCAGTGTCCACAGCCAGGTGATTCCAGACAAAGCCAGTTTATACTTCAGAGGTTTCAACCTCAAGAAAACCACAGGTTTACCTACTGCTAGATATCGCTCCACACAAATCAAAGTCAGAAGAAATGGACGACCTGAGACTATAAATCCCAGGAAAAACATTCTGATCGTCAGCAAACATGAGTTTGGAAAAACATATGCCACCATTCCCAAAATATCGTAGAGGCAGATGACAATTTCAAAAATGGCCTCTTTGAGAGCATAAAACTCCGATGTGATCAAATGGGCTGATATTATCAGCTGCAGGATGTAGATATTGAGAGGGAGTCGCAGGATGGGGCCGATTACATTGGGTATCAATGTCACATCCCTGCTCGGGAGGTTCACACAGACAGGCAGCAAGGAAGTGTTTCCGAGAGTGGTGTCATTCATCCTGGAGGTCTATGATCACAAACAAGATTCTTAAAATAAATGTATTATTTATTTTTATTATAATCTTAAAAAACAAAACAAAAAAGTCTTTACTTTACAAATTCTAATTAGTCTACTTACTTTGATTAAATGTTCCTCATTCCAGAGACACCAAAGTTTAGGTTTATAGACAGTGATCCAATCTGTAATTTCAAATACGAACAAAAATGCATCCAAGTCAGTCCATCTCCAAGAATAATGTTACAGAACTATTTTGCTCAACTAATATATCTTATCTTATAAACACTTCAAATTTAGAACAAACTACCACATGTTAAGGTAAGAACAAAGCATGAAAAAAGGTTAAACGGTTCTGAGAACATTTTTTTTCTTCCTTGTTTTAAAGATATTAACAATAAACATAAGCCCAGAGATTTTAAAAATCTAAACACCTGTTGTTTGCAGATATTACCTCACTGCTCTTCATTATAGGCTTCTGTTGTCTTTTCTCAAATGTTTCCCAGTGTAATGATGCTGGAAAAAGTTACTCATAGCTAATGGTATGCAAATACTCATGTGCATTCGCCATCACCTATGACATAACCTTTCACTGTTTGGTCTTTGTGTTATTTTTGCCTGAGAGAACCAGGACAGAGTTTTTTTTTCTTAATGTAATACAGAATTGGTTGTCTTCGAAAAAGTCATTTAAAATCATATTTGAAGATGTCAGTAGTAAAAACTAGCTGCTAAATGTGTTACACAACAGCTTCAATATGGTTTCCCATGTATAGGAGGTGTTATTAAAGATACCAAAGTTTAAACTTGAAATTGTCTTATTATGCAGTTGCACATTGGCACAACCCAAATCTGAATGGGGGTTGGGGGTTGCTCTGGCAGACCCATCTGCCACAGCAAATAAACATGAGCCTGGCAGATTGGTTTGGTTCCCAGATTAACTTTTCCTAATTATGTGAAAGGGTTACATTACTGCCAATACCACTGTTTGCCTTTGTAACCTTTTTAAGCATCCATTCTCCAAAATAAGGCTAATTATAGTAACATCAAGCAAAACTGTGGGCCGCCATGCCAAGAGTAGTAAATAAACAAGTGGTGATGCAACAAGTCAAATTTTAAGCAAGCCTGTGAAAGACACTTTTCACGTGAATCTGAGTCTAAAGTATGTTTAAAATGTCTGAATTTTGGCTTTAAACAGGATGATATGAAAATCATTTAAACACACACTCCTACGCTCCATCTTAAGAAAAATGCATCACTGTTAAATCACACAGAAATATATGCATACCCACAATTGTCACAGTTGTGCAAATACTTTTTTTAAAAATAGGACATATATAATAAAAAATGGAATGGAAGTAGTCGCAGGCCTTTATACATCATGGGTGGAATATGCAGTGCATTTTGGCAGCTTCAACACAACTGTTGGAAACTTATTCTTTAACGAATGCTGGTCCCTTCTGTTCCTTGGTCTTTGCTGTAGCTCCATTCTTTAAAATTTAAAAAAAAAGAAAAAAGAAAGAAAACAAACTTTTCTAGTTTCTCTGAAATTTTCTTTGGTTTCTCCATGTTTAATAAACTGAGGTAAATGTCTCTGGCTTAAGTTGTGTTGTTTAAAATGAAACAGATCAAGTGCGATGGCAGGGCTTAAGCTGTGCAAGATTACAGCAACATATAGTTTTCTTGAAAAAATTATGTAAATATACACAGGACATACAGTGCAATGTATTAGAAGTATGCATATAGGTGAAATAAGTGGATTATCTTTGGTGTTGTTGGGCAAAAATTCTGTTTTACTCTTACAGCATATTGCAATTCAAGTTGTCTGAGGGCGCACTCACACTTGGCCCAGTTGCTTTGTGCCATGCCAAAGCATGATTAACCCCCCACCCCGCTGGCCTGCACTCACATCGCATCCGTCTGAGCACACTTGAGCCATCCAATCAATGGAGCGCAACCAATATTTTTACCTGCCTCTTTTTCATCTTGTAATAAAATTTTTACATTGTTCTCTGGTATCTGCAATCTAAAAGACAGTCTCACATTTTTCTACTACTCTTTATCTGGACTTTTTATGCTGTCATCTGTCTGAATTTAAGGTAAATCCTCCACAAACAGTCACAGAGATGTTGGGATCCCAGCTGCCTGTGCTCGTGCACATGTATCTGTACTGTGTTGAAGTCCACCTCTTCCAGTTGCGCCATGGCTGACAAAGTGTGCCGCGCTTTAGCATGGTGCAGAGCACCCACACTAGTCAAACAAACTGGACTTAGGGAGTCAAACATGCCCAGACAAGATATGGATTGCTCAGTGTAAGTGTGATCTAAAAGAACACTACAGTAAGCTCTGTATTTAGGCTTTAGAAAATTAAGACTGTGACAGACACTTTTTGGCCAATCACAGGTCATTTCAGACGTGTTCTTATTGGCTGCTCCACTAAGGCAGATGCGTGATCATGTCCCCTCAGCTAGCGAAAGCCTGATACAATGGCATACAACTCATGAGTTAAAGCAGCTCTTCCAGCTTTAGCAACAGCTGCAAACATAGCAAAGCAATCCCCCCATCCCCCCACCCTAAAAAAAAGAACACCAATGTATCAAGATGATCATCTAAAGGAGAGAATGGCAACAAACAAAACAAAACGTGAGCCAGTTGAAGGACAGGTTGAGAGGGCAAGGGGCAGTGGAGTTGCTTTCTTAGGAGTTTCATGCTACAGCTAGCTTGATTTGCCAACCCCAGCTTTAAGCCATTTTCTAGTTTGTTTTTATAATGCATGGGCGATTTAAAAACCAGTAGTGGTCAGTATTGGTCCCTAACCCTCTATTAACCTTTTGTAGTGACTGTCAAAATATTATTAATCTCATTATAGTAGAATTTGTTTACAAGCAAAGTCTTTGCAGATTAGATTACTGCCTAAGTCTTGCAAATGATGTGTTTCACATATCACTGAATGTCATATGTGTTGTTTTTCAGACACATATTTGAGCTGCTTCAATAATCTGTTACTCTAAAAAAAGGGTGCAGTGAAGTCTTAAAATGGAAGTAAAAGTTTTTGAAGTCACATCATGTGTCAATTGTCCAAGAGTGATTTTCAAAAACAATGATACATGATTCTTTACTTCAGTGTCCTTTAATTACAGAAGCAGAACTAAACAAATGTTGTGTCTCTTCAGCTTTCAGACCAAAACTTCCAAAGAATATAGTTTGACATTTGTGAGAAAGTTCTTGCATAAGCAGGTTGTAAGACTTCAGGGAACAAAACTTTAGATGAGTAGCACAGCGTTCACTAACATTTACCAAGCACTCACTTGTTTGGCTTAATGGATGAACAAAACCTTTGAGACTTTGAATAAGATAACTCTCTCTTTTTAGGCCTCAGTGACTGCAGTGATAGAATAGTTTTAGATTCTTTAGAGATAGAGAGAAGAAAAGGCATACGGTAATAACAAATGTCAGGGCTATGTCTTTTGAGATTAATACCCCTATAAGCATGAAAATGAGTGATCACAATTTAAGGAATACTATTAATCAGTGCACCAAGGGTTATTGAAATAATGAATTAAACAAAACAATTGTTAATCATCGCCCTGTCCCCTCTGTCTGAGTGATAATTTTACAGTTTGATATTTTATAGTCCCTGTAAAAACAAGCCAGTGGTATACTTATGGAAGAGTTTGGAGAGAACAGTAACGATGAAAAAATAAAGTAGAGCATTGTTAAAAAAGCCTCAAAAATAGCTCTGATACCCCAATACTTTGGTATACATAAAAGGCAGAACAGATCGTTCCTGCTCCCAAAAAGAAATATGACCATTTGGGTGCCATCCACAATAAGTTTTCTAATGTGATTTCACTGTGAACTTGACAACATCGTTTGTCAGTGCCTTAGCATTTCAAAATTAAAACATTTTTGGATCTGAAAGGTTAAGTTTTGGTTAGGTTTAGACACAAAAACTACGAGGTCAGGCATAAAGACCATGGTTTAGAGAAAAGAATTACATTGTTAGGGTTAGGCCAACATTTGGTTTAAAATAACCCAAATTCTCCCCTCTAGAGACTTTGTGTCTCTCTAAAAAGGCAACTACTATGCTCTTTGCTCCCAAATTCCCAAATAGTCACTTAAACAATCACATATTGGGACATTTGCTAAAAAGACTAATGCTGCTAATATATCTTGGAAAGAGAGTCTCATTATAAAAACTTTAGGTAACACTTAACTTAAAACATGCATATATGAACTTACTTATAATGTGTTATAATGTGCCTATAGTGCTCTATAATGATAGGGATAAGCAACCCTATCCCAACCATAACCACCTATAACACTTTTTAAGTGTGTTTATATGTGTTAGAATGTTGTATGTTCATAATGTGTTAAAATGCATTATGGAAACAGGCTTCATAGAAAGTGTTACCAAACTTTAAATCACCACAACAACTTCCTTGTTATAACAAAAATGAAAAAGCAACAGAGACTCATTTTTAAGTCTCAAAGTGTATTTCCTCACCTGAAGTCTTGAATTTTAAAACATAAAATAATCTCACCACTGATAATGTGCTCATCAAGTATGTTAATCATTAGAAAATTATGCAAAATGACTGGTTTTATTGCTGTTACTGCAACAATGTTTTGACATGTTACAACCAAAGTGTTAAGATTTTACCCAATTTACAAACCTTGAGCCAGTAGCAAAACACTGACAAATCTGAATGTGAAGGTTTGTTTTTCTTTTTTTCCCATAAAAACCAAATACCACAAAACTTTCAAAAAGCAAACCCAGAGAACTGTCAAGAAACAAGTGACAATCATAATCCTGACACAAGACGGCAGAGTTTGGATTATTATGTGAAACAGTTTGAGAAAAGAGAAAGATAAGGAAACAAAAACAATGGAGGATGACAAGATTTAAGTGGGAACATCATAACTATATTAAGTTGAACAATTCACACTCATTTATCATTTTACACTCTGTGCTATTCCAGTGACCCAGAACTGTCCAATCATTATCTGTGCTTTGACAAAGCTTTTCACAGTTTGCAACCAAGACAAATCTATCATGTCAAACAGATTTACAGCCGTAAACTGTTCAATAAAAATGTTTGTTTGCAACCTTGGGGGCTTTCCATTGTAATACTGCTCTTAGTTTACCCCAGTTTGCAAAGACACTTGACAGGTACTGTCATTTGAGACAATATGAAAATTATGAAACTACGAAGACTGGCTCACACAACAGCAGCAAGAATTAACTTAAGGTAGACAGAGAAACTGATAGGCTAACAATGTTGATGTGCCACTGTGGTGCTGGACCAGCTCTGCTATGACCAGCTCATGAGAACAGCTGTTATTTAACTTAGCAGCCCTGGACCAGACAGTGGGATATTATGAGTGAGCATATACATTAAAGGAGTGAGCGGCTGATGGTAAAAGAAATAACAAGTTTAAGTTTGCAAAGGAGAAGTCTTCCAGACTGAATCCTACAGCTTCACTCCTGCGAGGGCATTTATTGCCCCCAGCAAAATATTAGAAAAGACAGATTTTAAAAAACAAAAATTCAGTCATGTTTACCTCTCATATTATGACTATGCCTAACACAGATGGGCTCTTTTGAATGGTGGTAGTGTACAGCTGCCATTAAATCCATGACAAGTTTAATGGTCTTAGTTTGCCATCAGCAAAGTAACACTGAACTAAAATGAAATTGCATTGCACTACTGGGACAAAGACAGTATGAACTAAAATGCCTCTAGGAAACTTTTTGACAAAACAATTGACAGATGGAATTATTACTTTCTGCCCTGACATAATCAATGACTTTTTAAATAGTCTGTTGTGTAAAGTATGCTAACCAAAAAAATGTTGCTCTAGTGATTGGATTAAAAATAGGTATATAAAAGAGCAGTTGGTAACTTTTGCTAGTAAGCTAACAAGCTAACATTAGTTGTAGCATGAGACTCATTGCTATCTCTTTTAAGTCCAGTTTGAACAGAGACAAAATGGTTGCAGGGAAAGTTGCAGCAGTCAAGTGCTGTGTCTCAGCTCGAGCTTTAGCTGACTGATGGTATCCCTTGCAGACAATCTGTTGATGGCGGAGGAGAGTTGGAGCATAAGACAAGAACAGCTTATCAGCTCGTACCACCTTTTACCTACCCGATCAGGACAGAGAGTACAGTGAACGTCAGACTGGGCAACTAGAACAGAAGCAACAGGATTTCTACCAATCCTGAATAAAGAGGCATGGGAAAACACAGAGATCTCACGATATAAACAATCCATGTCACTTACTAATAGCTGTCTATGGGTATTATGACACTTTTTCCAAATAGAACACAAAATTATTGATGTTCACCCCAAAGTTAACAAATGCAGCTTTTATTAGAAAATAATAAAAGAGCCAATGACTATATGTAACAAACTGACTTGAAATAAAAAAAAAATCGAAGAAAACATAAAGTTTTTAACAGAACATGGAAGATTTATGTTTAACAAGACTTGATGAAGTAAAACACTCAAAACATCAATGTGTGAAGCTTAATTTAAAAAAAACCCAACATCTTTGCCACGGTTGTCCCAAGCACCAAGCACCATTTTATGAAATAATAATAAATGATAAATTAAAAAATACTGGGAGAGAAAGTAGAGTGTTTTATGTAATTTTCAAGATAGGGCAACGAGTAAACACACACACACACACACACACACACACACATGCTGAGTGGGAAGACTGAGAAAATCTGTCTCTTGTAGGCATGGAGTCTCAGGCAACAAGTTTCACTATTTTCATGAAATTATTATCATGTCAGGATTGTTTACACCTACAATATTCGCTTCTTCAGATCTTACTAGTTTAGTTATATCACTTTAAAAAACTCCTCATTACTGTGTTTAACCTGTTCTCTGTTTCTTCAGTGTTTCTTATCTGTTGTTAATATAATATAGGTATAATATAGTTTGTGATAACACTGCAAGAGAAGGCCAGAAACTGAGGTTTTGTGTTAGTCAGAAATGATTTCTTAGGAAACCCTTTTAAGTTCCTTATGAAAGCAAAAGCCTGCTGATGTAATTGAAGCATTGTTTGCAAATTCAATGTCAGACAAGATACAATCATGGTTAAGCTACAAATGACATTTGGTACTTGTTTGAGTCAGACACTCATCACTACAGAAACTCTTACAGTGTGTCATGGAAACACAAAAGTAGACATCTTTCACAGCAGATATTCTGGTGTCTCAGCAGGAAAAGCACAATTGCATAATTCTTGACAGATTTTTCTTTATTTCAATAATAAAATAAAGTCAATCTGCAATCACTAGTATTAGATTCTGACTGCAAAATTAGCATTTTGTAACAACATTTGGACTTTGACAGCCGTTAATACTGTCATCAAAAACAGTGATTACAAAGTAAAACAGTCAAATAAAACTGATTTTCAGTATTGATAATGTTACATCCTTGACCTCCACATCTCAGTTGAAACTCTTCAAATCTAGGACCAATGCTAGCTCAGAAGAGCCCCAAAGCAGCAGCAGATTGTCACACCAAAGAGGTGAGGGGCGTGTTAGAGCACAAGTTCTACTAACCACCAGTGGCTGTTTGTCTTTGACAACGTCAGTGGTGAGTTTATATATTCTTGCAGCATTGAATTGGAAACTGTGCTGACTTGGTTGCACTTTGTGTGGCCTAGGCTGAAGTTACTGCTTCACACTCTCTCTCACTGAGCTCTCAGTAATCTAAGAAGCATACTTTGTCTTTAAATATGTTTTAAATTTAATTTGTTGTGTTTTGGTTAGCCTGCTGTACTTCTTCGGAAAATTCAGAAAAATATATTCAGTTTTTTGGGTATTCTGTGTGTAAAGTTTGCCTTGGCCCAACTTCGCTGTAAAATATGTTGGTCTCATCACTGTATCTGCTGTAATTTCAATCAAATTCACCTGTGCTGCTCAGTTAGTTCTCTCTCTTCAGTGTGTGTGTGTGTGTGTGTGAGTGTGTGAAAAAGTTTTCAAAATCATTTTATTGTCTCAGTCGCTAGTTTAAAGCCTTATTCAATACAGTATGATGTTCATTTGTGAAATTTTGACCTCACTGATTTTATATTTGACGATAAAGCAGGGTATGCAT
>JAQLOL010000019.1:15880738-15899904 GCA_029783665.1 Naso thynnoides | reverse complement strand
AACAGCGACACACACTCCCCCTCACACACACACACACACACACACACACACACACACACACACACACTTAATCACTGCCTGCAGGTGGCAAAACTGCAGAAGTGATGACTTTCCTTGTATGTAGATGGTGCACATTAGCATGTTTACATTTGCACTTTTACTTTTCTTTTAGTGGCATAGGTATGATGCCTGAATGGTATTAGCTTAATCTGGTAGACTAACATGGCAAATAAATAAATAAATAAATAAATTTATTGATTCATATATATATATATATATACAATTTTTTTTGCAAAATAATGACTTTTCTATTCTTCTGCCAACTTGGTTGGACAGTGGTTATGTATCAGATTACAACATAACATAGTAAGACAAATATATTTGCAAATTTTGATGGCAATATTAAACTATTATACTAATTTAAAAGTCTTGTTTACGTTTTCCTTATTTTAGTTTCATGTTGAAAAGAAACTTTTCAAATCAAATTGAGTCTCACCTTTAACTATGTGTAAAGTATGTAAATTCAAGTGTCCAAAAAGATTGGACACTTGGTGTTGGTGAGTATGGACAGTGTTTTCAGGCCAGTGTAGATAAGGTGGTGATTACTCACCCTCACCACCCCCTTTTCTTGGAGAGCGCATCTGAAATTCCAACGCTGACATGTGAAATACAGACAGCAACTCATATGGACTTGCAGCACTGCACAGGGTGCTGCTCCTTCCAACCCAAAAACATAGACTTGCTTCAGAAGTTACACAACCATGCACTGGTTTTACTGCCACCATGATCATTTAGTTTTGAAAAAAAGGCAATTAATTTGAGCGAGCAAGCAAGTGTTTCCTAGTGACAGATAGTTCAAATGAATTTTTTATTTAATTTTTAAAGTTTGCATCCTACTTACAAATAGAAATTCTGCACTTGTTATCTAAATGGAGCATTTGTTTTATATGCCAAAGCTTAAGCACAGTAAGGTCTAATAAAGATTTGTTTGTGAAACTCACCATCACATCAAGTTTTTTGAAACAGTGTGTATAGTAGAAAGTGTTGTGTGTGACTGTGTACATAGCCTATTTGTGTGCAATGAGATACAGAGGTAAAGAGGGTAAAGTGGTAGTGCACTATGCATACTATATACAGTATGCATCATTGTAATAATCCCCCTTCTCCAGCCCAGTCACAAGCCCGGAATGAAGCACTACTGCCTGGTAGCACAAAGCACAATGTGAAGCTCATGTGACTGTATTAACCTTTCAGACCTAATCTCCTGCAGTCACGAATGAGAGCAAGTGAGGGAAACAGTAAGAGAATTAGAGAAAGATCAGAAAATTTGAAGTGAGAGAGATTTCAGAAGATTGCAACAAAGTAAGCAAAGAAAAAAAAAGATTCAGATATGTTTTGTTGCTCTTCTGAAGCCCTCAAGTCTAGGTTTCTATCTATGGTTGTTTTGAGTCAGAGAACAGAGACTTACGATACTCAGAAGTGCAGATTTGGCACTGAATTGTCAAGTAAATCGAATTGAAGCAGTGATCACTGTGCAGCACCCCCTGCGGCTTCAGAAGCAACACAAAGACCACAAAGAATGACAAGTTCTTATACAAACACTCACACCCGAAAAAATCTCTATTATTTCCGTAGTTCATTTTATAGCTTTGAGCAGACAGTCGGTGTCCCTGCTGCGGAGCCAGCAAGATAATAAGCTTGTGGGTCAATAAACCTCATAGGTTCCTTGACAGAGGTTTACAGTTTTGTCATGCTGGTCTTTTGGCATGAGAGCATTCCGTCAGGATCAGCTGATTTCATTGAAAGGCCACATTAAAGCCTCCCAAAAGGGCTACTATTATTGGGCAGATCACAGGGCAACAACTTATGACCTACCAACGGCATATTATTCTTCTCAACGGGGAGGGGGACAGGAAAGGGCAGACAGATATAAGACATTCAGAATGTGTGAACAGAACTAAAAACTTTACATGGAAGGGAAAGATGAGAATTTAATTTTTTACAAAATGGGCTCTCTTGCAAAATCTACTTCTATTTACTCAGTTGAAACTAAACCGCTTAAGCCTCAGTTCTTATTTGCCACTGACCCAGCCATCAATGAAAGGAGTTTTTTAGGTTAAGTATAAATGGGTCCATTCATGTTGACATAGTTGATGTTACAGCACATTAAGCATGACAGTAAATGATTGCAATCGAATTAAGCAGCTGAAAATTAAGTGTGCAAGTGAGAAAATTTATCAAACTTGGACTCAATAGCTGGGCTGGTAAGACCTATGTAGTAATGTTTTTCAGGCACTACAAACAGGTCAGAACAACCACGCTAGTATAGAGGCTCTGTTTTGAGTCCAAGGTAACGTCAGCATGCTAATATGATAAAAAAAATATGCTGGGGCTTGAAAGAAAGTCTGTAATGTCTACCACACCATCTTAGTTTGGTGTGTTAGCGTGCTAATATTTGCTAATTAGCAATAAGTACAAAAAACAGCTGCCTGAAATGCTGATCAATCTAGTTTACCTAGCTGGCTGCATCCATGGAGAAAATCCAAACACCTCAGTCCAAGTGATGTCTCAGTGATGCATACCTCAATTTAGCACACAAACTCATCTGGGAATCTTTCATTGCCTCTAGCAATACAGCACAGCTAACACTGCGGCTACATTTACAGATAGATCTCAATTAATGTAACACCTACCTCCAATTTCTGTGTATTTCTACTCTAACAATGCCATTGTGGACTGACTTGAACTAGATGTCTGTGTAACATAAACATTCTGTGTATTACATAACATGAGAGACATGGGTGTCTTTGTTAGATGACCTGTAGGTTAGAAATTATGCAACCCATCACTGTGCCCATCAAATGCTAACTATGCATGCAAGAATGGTAACATACAGAAGAAGGATAGTGTCTAGAATAGCAGTACACATACACACACACACACACACACACAAAGAAAGCCATTTCACATCTTCTGCATGCACAATGGCTCAAGAGAATACTGCATTTTGTGTGCAATATTGTTTGCTACACTCAAATCTACTTTCTCTAGCCCTTTGTTGAGCCCTAATGATAGCACCACTCACGCCCCAAACTAACAGCCCACCTATAATTGCTCCTGCTGAGTTCATTTCGTGTGTGACATGCCGCTCAAGGTTCAACACAGCCCTTGTAAGCGTCTCGAAAGTATTTCACACTGAAGTGCTACGTTACTGCGCCCCAACACCCAAAGAGACACCTGGTGGTACAAAGACACCTCGAGGTGGCAATTTTTAACAACATGATGTTCCTTTTTTCACCCTCCCTCCTTTCAGCGTCACCTGCTAGCATTTTCCACCCTGCCCAGGCCCCATTTCACTGTCAAACTGTCCAGAGCATATACAGTGTATGTCTTGTGGTGTTGTACGCACACTCACACCTGACATTTCAGCAAGATTGAAGGAACATAAGGAAGTAAAGTGTTTTCCTGTGGAGTACAATTTTTTATTTTTTCTCTGACAACATGGAGTATTGCTTTTTGAGAGGATTCCTACTAGTTTTGTTGATCCAATACTGCTCGTCTGAAGGTAGGGTGGTGTTTACAAATTGTTTTAATCATCTATGTGATGATATCTTTGTATTTCAATGAAAAGAGTGACCTGCAGATAGACTGCGAACCACAAATTAATTTTCTTTATTTCAATTTCATAAATGAGTGAATTACTGTATCGAATGAAGCAACACCAAAACAAATAAGCATGAATTTAAGCATAAAGAACATAGTAAAGCAACCTATTAATAGATGGCGAGGATACAGAATGTTGTTCTATTTCACTTGAAGTAATTTGCAATGATTATGATGCCACACAGAAAATTATATTTTTCGAACATATAACCACAATCTATGGAACTGTCCCTCGAATGGTCACCATCTATTAATCATCGGAATTGGTATATTACGCAACACCATTCCTTGCGTATTGCAGACATGTCTGTTTTTTTACAGCTTCTATAAAACAACAAAAATATCTGATACTATCTCCTCAGGTCTGTCTACCTCCACCCAATCCTCCATGGTTGACACCTTCCAAGATGGCCAGGCCTTACCCAAGGAGTCAGAGCGGCCCCCTGCAGAAGTGGTACCCATGGTGGCCCCACCCAGCTTGAAGGAGGTGCAACAAGCTGTGCAGGAGGCCTCAGAGCAGGTGGAGGGTCGTGGAGCAGAGGAAGTGCTGAAGGAGCTGCTTGAGAGGGTGGTGGAGGCAGCTTTGGGGCAGGTGGAAGGGGGAGGTGAAACAAAAGTAGACGAGGCAGCAGAGCAGGAAGCAGTCAAGGAGGATGCGCTCAGGGCAGAAACTGACACAGAGGCAGAGGTGTTGGAGCAGGCAGTGGAAGGGGAGGTGGAGGGTGAAGATATAGATATCAAGGGGGCAGATACCGGTGTTGATGAGGAGGTAGCAGAGGTGGATGTATTTGAAGATATAGCCATAGAGGAGAAAGGAGTTGTTGGAGGAGATACAGAGACTGCAGCATCTGTGGAGGAGACCACAGCAGGTGTAGAAACTAGAGGCCGAGATTCAGAGGAAATGAAGGTTACTGATGAGTCTCCAGAAACCAAAGTCAGTCGTGAGGTTGTTGAGGAAGCTGCAGCTATTTTAGAAGAGACAGGAGGGTATTTAGCAGTGGAGAAGGCAGGAGTGGAGGACAACAAGGAGCAGGTTGAGTTGTTGGAAGAAAAAGGAGCAGCTGAAACAGACACACAGGAAGCAGAGGAAACTCCACCTGCTGTGGAGGTAACAGTAGGAGCAGAGTCAGAGGAGAAGACTGAAGTAAAATCTGACCCTAGCCCAGGTGATGCTGAGCAGATAGGAGATTTTGGGGGTAAGAAAGAAGCTCTTGAGGAAGAAACTCAGGAAGATGAAATGAAAGGTGAAATGATAGTACAGCCTTCTGATAATTATGAAATAGAAACCCTGCAAACTGTTGTAGGAGAGCCAGTAGAAGAGAAGGAGGAGGAAGAGATAAACATAGTAAAGGACTCTGGGGCACAAGAAGAGGACAATCAAGGCCATTTAGTAGTGGAAGGTGTTCCTGAAGAGGTAGAAGCAAAAGGTACAGATGTAGGGGGAGCAGAAGGGAGTGATAGACTTGTAGAGAGTGTGATTACAGAGGAGTCTGTGGCATTAGTAAATGAAGGAGGTGACCAACAAGCAGGAGAAGAGGAGCAGATTGCTTTGGAGACCTCAAATGGCAGTGAAAAAGAGGATCAAGGTGAGAAATGGTTCCATCAGCAGAAAGTACATATTGCTGGGAATATGTTTGTGCAATGTGATTGACACCTGACACAACATAAGGCTTCACTTTGCTGGTCTGAATGGCACAATGGCCACTTTATTAATAAGCCTCACTCTTCAGCCGACCCACTTCACTTTAATTTCAGCATATCCATATCTCTTAACTATCTGAAATGTTGAATATTTAAAACCTGTTCAAATTTGGGTCATGAAAACCACCCAACCAACCATATGTATCTTAACACATTCCGTTACTTAAGGCTCAGCAGTGCAGTTAAGCTTGCACTGTTTGCATCTTCAGCCCCTCTAAATGACAAAAAGCCCCTAAATGAAGATTTTAAGTCCCTTTAATGCACTTTGTTGTAGAATACTAGTATGTACCGGTCAATATTCTTAAAGACAAGGGTAAAAACATCAGCTGCTCTAGCTTGAGCTGTGCAGTTTGGTTGGGAAAAAGATTTGAGGTTTTGAAATGTTTCCACAAGCTTTTGGTGGAAAGCACTTGAAAAAATGTTTACAGAGAATATCTTGACATGAACATTAATTATTTATCAGTCAAAACTTCAAAAAATTCTCTTACAGCCCTTTTGACACATGCAAAGACTATGTCAAATACACATTCTGCACTGTAAAGATACTGTGATGCAATGAGTTAGCTCATAATTGTCGACAAATCACGACCCACATGCTACTCTCAGCGGCAGCACATCTATACATTATTATTATTATTCTACATTCCATAGGTCTACTTGACAAACTTTAAACTGCGGCCTCTTCACTTCATTTTCATGTGTGTGTCACATACTAAACCCCTCTTCTAGAAGTGCTGCTGATCTCTGCCCCAGAGGCTGATGATGGTGCTGACGCCTCTATCGAGCAGAGCCCTGAGAACCAGGCGCCCACCACAAGCCCATCCCTAGGTGGGGTGGAGGTCGGAGACGAGAAATCTAATAATGGAAACGAGATCATCACCCCTACTGGTGACCTTTTGCCATATGACCCTACTGCAGTCCAACCTACACTGGATAATTTTGTGAAAGATGTTCTAGCTGAACCTCCTCAGGCAGCAGGGGAAGAACCAGGGGAGATCAATGAGCTAGTGGAAGATAAAGCTGGGACAACAGGTAAAATAGGAAGAAGTTTACAGGAAAGTTTGAGGAATTTTTTTTCTTAATTTTTCATTAAAGAGGGGAGTTTTACTTCAAAACAAACATAATATATACTGCAGCTCTAAAGAGCAGTTTCAGAACTGCATAAATGGGTTTAGGTATATTACAGCAGATTGTCTGCAGCTTAAAACTTTGGGTAGAATAAAGAAGAAGAAAACAAATCATCATTGTGACTCTGCCAACAAAATATGCAGATGGCCAAGTTGAAGTTGTTCCATTTGAATAGGCAGTGGAGCAGGCTAACTTCACACTGACTGGTGGGGAAAGACCAGAAAGTTGGGACCATCTCTGTACAATATAATATGCTATTTTCTGCCTCACTAAAATAGATGAGAGGTGTTTACTTTACAGTCTTTCCTGTTTGCATCTCTTTGAGCTGGTGTATTTTAAAACAGCTGGGGTGGTAATTTTTCTGGAAAACTGTAATGCAAAATAAGTGGAATGGCAGAGCACAGTTTCCTTTAGGGGCAGTTGAGGGACAGTTGATTCAGCTGTTGCAAAGCGTTGTTTATCACATTTATTATTTTTGATTGGTAAATTACTGTGTGTTCAACTCCAAATCTAATGAGTCTCTCCTCTTCTATCCTCCCTTTTTTGCTCTCTCTGCCTTAATGTATCTGTTTAGAGATAAGTGGGCTGGGTCTGGAGGCATGGAAGATTGGGGCTATTTCTGCAGCAGTCCTCCTGGTTTTGGAGACTGTTGTGATTGTTATCTATATCCTCAAATGTCGTAATAAAAGCAGGTAGGTAGCACCAGTGTCTGTGTATTTAATTTATGTCAGCACTCATACAAAACATTTGCCTGTTGCCCAAAAAATGTCTGGTGAAAAAGTACATTCCACTTGTCCTTTTTCCTAATCCTGGTCTCCTTCTGGCAAATGTTATTTCCCATACATTGATAAAGTCTGTTGCACATTCAACAGCATAGGTTCCCATTAAAACCTAACCTTCCCACACTGTGGCATGAATTTTGTCCTGGCTTTGAGTTTTTAAAATAAACTTTTTGCCTCTCTGTATTTATTGTGAATGGAAATTAAATTAAAACAGTCTGCATTCACACAACTACCACCTGTACCCCACTGCTTCTTCTCTAATAGCTGAAATAAGCCATCTGATTACTTCCTGTAGAACCAACAGCACTACAATCACAGATGGGACTTATAGCAGTGCTGGTACATGATTGCTTCTGATGTTGCCCAAGCTGCAGCTAACACACTGATAGATGATGACATGAGGAGACTGTGCTCAGTATTAGTTCAGTATTTCTCTCAGAAAAAGAAAATGGTCTTTCATCAGTAATAGGCTATGCTGCACTCCTTTCATATTATTTTTCCAGTGCAACATGTAGTTAATTTGTAGAAGGGAAACAGTCAGCATCAATAGTAATATCTGAGATGTTTTGTGTTTGTTTGCTTGTGTGTGTGTGTGTGTGTATATGCAGTGCCCTAGCACTACAGCAAGCCTGCGAAGAAGGGTCTGTTGAACCAGAGGCGGCTACAGGAGGCGACTGCAGGGACGACACACTTCCTGCAGGCAATGGGGACACCCAACAGTAGGTTCACATATAAAAATCTATTCAACACACTGGTTGTGTAGATGACTGGAAACATTATGTACATTCATACATATGGGTTATAAATAAAAAGGAACCCCCCACACACACCTTCTTTTTTTTTTAAGCTGCCAAAAGCTGCTCAAACAACTTCAGTGCAGTGACATGTCTTTGGAACTCTGCTCAAAGAATGAGATATAAAGATATACTTGCTTTTAACTAAGGCCCAATCAATATATCTGTTTGCCAATTTATCCACTGATATTGGCATACTGCTGATATATCTGTATTGGTGTATATGTTTTCAAATGTGCCCCAAAACTAAAACATTTTTTTAAGGCCATGAAAAATGCTTGAGCTACTGATTTAAAATGTTGTAATCATGTTGTATGTCCAGCAGAGGGCAGTCTGTCATGTAATAACTTATAAGTGACATGTTTACTGTTGAGTACATTAATGTTTGGAACAAAGTAAAGCCGATATATTGGATATTGAATTTTTCCTGCTCCCCAAGATTGTTATCGGCACCTGCCCCAGAGATCCACAATTTGTTGGGCTCTGCCAAGAATACCTCTGATGTCTCACAATTGAATTACTGCACTGGCAGAACAAGAGAAAGGTAATCCCTTTGTCTTGACATGCTTAATTTAGTGACCAAAGAATACAGCCACGATAACACCGTTGTCACTTTGTTCCCCAAGTTAGCAACATGAGCCATCTCCTTGTGTGTTACCATGCTTGTTTTTTACATCATGTAAATATCCATAAGTTCTGTACTGTTTGAGTTCCTTGGTGTGCCCTGTGTATGTAAACAGTAGGGACTTTGAGTAGCGACATTTTAGGGAGGACTATGGCATCCCTAATTTTCCAACGGGTTGCTGCAGTTGTGAAATTTCAGTATCACTAAGCTTTACTGCAACTCTCACAACAGCTACTTGTGTCGAAACCGACGTCGCTCTGGGCATTTTAACCACAATGTCTCCCTTGATATGGCAATTTATAAGGCTATTAAATGTGGAGTTTGTATTACTGTATGACACAAACAGATCCAGCAATTAATATATGCTTTTCACGTGATATACTTTGGTGTTGCGCAGAGTACAGCAAATCAGTCATTTTTCCATTGTAACAGACGGACTATGATGACGAGGAGAAATGTATTTGTGCATGTGCAGAGCGGGTCTAGAGCACTGTAGCCGTCCACTCAACCGTTGCTGCTTAAAGTCCCTAACAAGGCTGACAATGAGGCTGGTTGTCTTTGCAAATGTGTGGAGACAGATGGAACATCCAAAATTAAGAGGTAGAAATTGGTTAAAATCTCTGTATGCTGCACTGGTGGCTGATGGCAAGATGTCAAGGTCGGCCTTCATGAGCCTTCATCACAGATTGAACGTAAGCACAAGATTGCTAAACACTGCCACTTTAGATTTATAGAGAGATAGAAATACACTCTATACAATTTACAGGTTCCATTTTAATGTTGTCACAAACTCTGAGTGCAGAGGGCAACTTTTCTGCTATGCTCTTCCTTTCTCTCTCCCAAATTCCCTCGTAAAATCTGATTTTCCGCTTCCACCAAACTGACTTCTACAGCATCCGTCTCCTTGTCACAAACAGCAATCAGACTTGTCCACTGTCAAACAACTAAGTGTGGTGCACTGACCTGAAACGTTTTGGTTCATAGGAACCACCAGTTGTGTGCTTCTCAGCTGATTCCCTCCTGGCTGTATTGTAAGCTGTGCTCAAGAGACTGCTCACTGGGTCACATGAGAGTGTGAGTCCCGTGAACCAAAAGCATTACTGGGTAATACCGCTAGTTTTCCTAATCAGACTAGTGGGCTTGGATAAATAATAAGCCAAAGGTGTGTGTGCTTGAGGATTGACCAAGTGTAAGAGCGGGATAAGGGTATGTGTAAAAAATGAGAAAAAAAGAGAGTCTTCATAAAGAAACTAAACTCGTGCACACTTCCAATTGCGTGAATGCAATGCTTTTAGTCAGTCAGTTGCTTGTTCAAATGAAAGTGTGCAAGACACAAAGAGAAATCTGGTGTGTGCCTCGCACAGACAATAACAAAGCAACGCTGAATTATTAAACAGTCGACGGAGTCATCTTGAAATGTGTCCTTGTTAAGAGATTTTATAGCAGCAGTGGCATTCCAGTTGTCATAGGAAGAGGGAATCACTGGAAAAAAAAAACAAAAAAAACCCAACAACAACAACACACTTACAGCAAACACCATGAAGTCACTTTTAGACCATTACCAAATAGTCACTTCTGTAGCAGCAGTAGCATCTCAACAATAAAGACAGAGGGCTGGTTCTTCTGCGTACACGGAAACCAGATGCTGTGGTGCAAAGAAAGCAAACTCAGTGGTTGTAGATGATCTGTGGAAGCCACCAGAAAAGTCTTTGGGAGATGGTGTACATTTTGGATGTTAATTGTTCTTGTTTAGCTCTATGTTTTTCTGATGAAATGAGCATTTTCAAAATTAAGGTTTAACTGGACAGCGAGGAAACCGTTGGAACCAACTAAATACAGGCTACTCAGAATAAATATTGTCCTGGATATTCAGCATTTGCAAATGCACAATCACAATCTGGTTCACAATCACAAGGAAGGACTGCTTTTAACTTTAAATGCTCTATAATCCTGAGGCAGACCAACTAAACCTTTATTTCAGCAGCAGTTTAACAGGCCTTTTTATTTCTCCTTGGAACTTGGGAAAATGTAACAAAATAAAGCATGTGTGTAGCCACTTGAAAAGCAGGAAGACATGGCTTGAGTGGAAGAGAAGGATTTGGAAAGGAAAGTGGTGTTCATAAGCAGGACTAAAAACTAAAAATACAGTTTAGATCTACAAATGTATTTTACAAATACATCTGAATCTCTTAAAATAAGGTAAAATAAAATGCTTTACACAACAAACAATGACCTGACCACAGTAAAAACCTTTTTACTTGGGTGGGCAGGTGGCAGAATTCTGTTGTGTACCATGGGCAGATCACACCAGAGGAAGTAATAAATGATCACAATGCATTCTGGGTAAGATGCAGCACTTTAACAAACATGTTTTATACATCTGGAATGACACTTAAGCCCTTTAGATACCCTTGAGGGTAAACCAACTAGGGCATGTTCAGACGCTAGCTGCACTTTATGAAATTCTTTCATCCAGGACATCGTCACTTGCAATTAGTCAATAATGTCAAGTGATCTATTTATATCTGGGGGTGTCATTACCACCCAGCATATCTCCCTTCATCACAGTTTGCATGCTTCCCCATCTGGTGTGGAAGTCATTAAATAAACAGAACTTCCAGTGAAAGTGTTCATGTTTGCTTGCAATATCATATTCGACAGCAACTCGAAAACCATTATGAAAACATCAATTTAAAATGTGGTCAGATAATACTGGTAGCCTAAGTGTCCCATCACAATCAGCCTATTTTTGTTTCATACACAGCAAAGCAAATTTTGCGCTTGTTTGTATCACATAGCTTCTAATACATGTACTCTGATGGAGATTATCAGACCTGATGTTTCCATCTCTGCAATTTATCCACTATTACTAAAGGCTGACAACTGCACCTATTGTCCTCTCTACAGGAGAGCAGGACTTGATGCACTTGATATGGCCTCAACCCTGACCCAAAACAAAGAGCAGCACAAGGAGGAGGATGCGATGGCCATGTCTGATCTTCCGCCCGGCTCCATAGGGGAGACGGCCAACACTGGATCAGAACCAAACTCGTCACAAGATCTCAGGACTTCTGTTCTCTAGGGGGTCTGACTCTTTTGTCTGTTCCTACTGCATATAAATAAACCTCCTGAAAAGCCACTCTCTGTCCCTGCACCAGGTCTTGATTTGGATTCTGATTGTAATAACTACTGTATATGTAACACATTTGTATTTCTTGTTTATGGTGTCTGTATTTGTGTGACTGAAAATTGTAAGAAAGAGAAAATGTGTGTTTCTGTGTGAGAAAATGCGATAATAATGTAGTGCATCTAGTTTTAATGTCTGGTAAGTGTTTAAGGCTAAAAATGAAATTGTTAAGATATCGTTTGACCACATGAGTCTAGCAGTTAAAAGCTTTGGAACATGACAAAAAGGGGGCAGCAGGTATGAGCATCTTTTCTGTTTTATCAGCAGTTCAGCAGGATTTACACAGTGCTTTGGCTGTACCATAGCCTAACATATCTGCACAGTGTCATTAAACTGTAAAACACTAGCCTACGATAAAAAAAAATTCTTATTGAGGTGAAGTTTAAAATCGATTTGATTTCTTTTCTAAGTGATTTCTGAACCTTGTATCATCATTTACAACTTAAGCAGTTCCAAATAAAATGTTGATGTTGAATTTGTGCATTTTGTTCTTGCTTCCACAGTCATGGATCTTTCTGTAGTTACTCTGCAAGGCACAATTTTAAAATTTTGATAATCTGAGCACACAAATGAAGTAATTACAGGGAACAAATGACTCATTTGTGCACTCAGATTATCGAGAATTTTTCCCCTGCCTCCACAGATATCAAACCATGACCATATTGTTCCTTGGCTGACAGTGACTGACTTTAAAGCATGGATGTGATCTTACACTCAAACCTTTTATTGCGTGAGTTTACCACACACATTGGCGTCATTTGGGTTATGATCACAAGGCAAAAGAATGAGTGTCTGAGAAAGCACTTAAACCCTGAAGTGTATTCATGTGTACTGTCTGTCGACTGTGTTCAGTACATGTGTGTGTGTGTGTGTGTGTGTGTGTGTGTTCTTACACAAGGTCTGGTCATGCGCTCAATAGCTATTTAAGCCCGGAAATAAGACTGGGCCGACTCTTGGGGGGCTACAGTTCTGCAGACAGAAAGGAGCAGCATGCACAGTCAGAGGTAGGGGCCACACATTACACTGATATTTTTTCATGAATGAACTGTCTAGTGCAAGAAGTCACAATACTTGTATCAGCTTGATTTACAAACAGGTAGTGGACATTTGACTAATACACATTTCAGCTATTGGTTAAGTTAAATGATGAAAACCACATTTTTTTTTTTTTCAGATGAGGATAAGCAAAATTGCAACATAAGAGAAAAGGCACTGTGTGGTTATAAAGGGCATTTATTAGATGCTGAATCTCTGCAAAACATTGATGAAAACTTTTTTTGTTGAATTCACAACTTTTCTAAGGTGGCTGTTGTCACCTCTTTATTGTAAAATAATTGCTCCTGCCAAATTATTAGTCACTCCGTCATTCATACCCAATCAGCTAGCTTCAAAAGACAAGCAAATCTAACTCCAGAAACGGTTCAAGCAAATCAACTCTCGCTGTCTATTGTTGAAAGCATTTCTGAACTTGTAAGAGTTGAAAGCTAATGGCTTTGTGAATTATGGATAACGACTCGAGCAGCCTGCAAGGGCGTGTTAGAAGTGTTAGAAGTGGGAATAATCTTAAGACATTTGGCTTTAACAAGAGAACACAAAACGTTTGACTAGTTCTTGAGCTTAATTGATGTGAAGTGAACTGAATTTTTTTTGTCTTCATCTTCACAGAAAGTGTGCTGGGATACATTCTGTTCCCTTACAACCCTGAACATGATAAGTGGTTTAGATAAAAAGATGGATGGATGGGTTGAAAAAACAGTGCTCAACATGTAAAATGTGTCCATTGTTTTTTTAACCTTATTCTCCCATCAAACTCACCTCAAGCGCTCTCTCCTTCATCCTTCTTCTCTTTGGTTTTTGGTAGCATGTGGAGATCGGGTCTCCTGGTGGTGATCTTTTGTGCCACCTTGACGCTGGCCCAATTCCCCAGAGAATGCGTCACCCCAGAGGGGCTGCGGAGCGGCCAGTGCTGCCCGTCTCTTAACGGGGTGGCAGGGGATGAGTGTGGTTCTAGCACAGGAAGGGGTCAGTGTGTGGCCATTGCTGCAGACAGCCGGCGCCATGGACCCCAGTACCCGTATGCTGGGCGTGATGACAGGGAGAGGTGGCCACTGAGATTTTTCAACCGCACTTGTCAGTGCAATGGGAATTTCAGTGGTTACAACTGTGGCCGATGTCGACATGGGCTGACTGGACCAAACTGCGATCAGAGGATTTCTGTGGGTAAGAGAACGATACTGTCTAAACTTAGCTTTGGCAACCTAAAAACGCAAAGCCCATCTCCTGCTTTACCCTTTAGGATCTCAGTAGGCCTCAAAGATGCAGGCAAGCAAATCAGTCAAGGGAATGAAGGCAGCATTTGTTGTTAAGGAAAAGAAACGTCTGTGTTTAAATTTTTAATAACATTTTTCTATCCTCCTCTCTTCCTTTGTTCTTCCTACACCTCAACAACTTTTCTTCTTCCACACATTAACCTCGCTCCAGTAAGGAGGAACATCATGCAGATGAGCACAGCTGAGAAACAGGCATTTGTGAATGCTTTGGATCAGGCTAAGAGGACAATTCACCCTGACCTAGTCATCTGTACGAGACGGTATGTACATAAGCATATATGTATTACATTAATTCAATCATTCAGTATGGGCTTAATTACAGATAGAACACGATAATGCTACAATGAGAATATTTTAATAAATTAATGAAATAATTTCAAAGGAAGACTGATCTTTATTTAGCCATGCTTTGGTCTTGTATCTGTGGAGCAGACAGTTTTGCCCAAGGATCTGCAAACTCAGTCTAGCTAAATCTGGCAGTTAAAAGCTCAGTAATATAGCTAACGGTGAACCCATGCTGTGTTTAGAAAATGATCAGTAAAATAATAACATTTCTCATGGTAGCTTTCTGTTTAAGCTGCAGGTGAAAGAGCATATTATCAATTTAGACGAGAGTAAAGGGATTCATAATTTTCTCACTAAAAGCCCATAAATTTGAGTAATTTCTTTCCAAGTCAGTTGAGGATCATAGATTCATTTAAGCAATTCTCAGCGCAGGTGAAAGAGCCCTTTTAACCTCCTAATAAAAATAAATAAATAAATGAAGTTTATGGCAGCATACTGTAGGATCTTAGCTGTAGGCCTCATGTAGGCCCATTTGGCAGCAAAATGCAGAATTAAAATCACACATAAAAACTGTCTAACAACAATTTCCAGTTCAACTCACTTGTACTCTCACACATCAGATCACCAATATGAGTTTGGAGATTGTTTCTGCACTGAAACACAAGTAGATAAACAATGATTGTGGAGGAAAAAGGTGAGTTTTACCCTGCTGCTCCCTTCATCTGTAGGTACCAGGAGGTGTTGGGGCCTGATGGCAGCAGCCCGCAGTTTGAGAACATCACCATTTACAACTACTTTGTTTGGAGTCACTACTACTCAGTCAGTAAAACCTTCATGGGACCAGGCCAAGCCAGCTTTGGTGGCGTAGACTTCTCCCATGAGGGCCCAGGTTTTGTCACCTGGCACCGTTTTCATTTGCTGCAGCTGGAGAGAGACATGCAGGTGATGGGGGGGGGATGACAGGGGGGTGGGAGGAGTGGAAAGAAAAAGGGGAAGCAGATGAAGTGATGAAGAAGGAAGTGATAATGGATGATGGGCTAAGGAGAGGAAGGAGAAGTAAAGAGTGTGGGGATCTGAAGAGATGGAGACAGAGTATTAAGTTATCCTGGAGGAAGAAAGAGGAGCAGGGAGGGAGGAGAACAGAAGAGAAATGGGGAAAGTAGTGAAGAGAACTGAAGGGATTAAATTGCCAAGACAAACCTAAATGATCCTGTAGCCTTCGTATCTATTGATCCCTCTAAAACTTCTGCCTTTTTCCTTTATTCCAACTACTGTTTGCAGGACATGCTAGGCGATTCCTCATTCGCCTTGCCCTACTGGAATTTTGCCATTGGAGGCAGCGATTGTGACATTTGCACTGACGACCTGCTGGGAGCCAGGAGCTCCTTCGATATGAGCGCCATTAGCCCCAACTCTGTGTTCTCCCAGTGGAGGGTCATCTGTGAGAGCGTGGATGACTATGACAATTTGGGCACCATCTGCAACAGTGAGGACGGTTGCAGAAACACACACACACGTACAGTGCAAGACAGCAGCGTTGATATACAGTGTAGTCTAAGCTGCATCAGAAAAGAGGGCAAAGAGCTCGTAAAGAGAGCATGTAGAACATAAGCTTCTATAAATAATACCTCACAGCTGTTGTGCTGCATTCAATATTGCTTGCTATTACCACAGTTTGTTTGAAACTACTAGACTCGTTAAGCAACTTCTCAGTTGCTGTGTGCATGCAAAGTACAATGCACTCCAAGAATTTTGAACTTTCTCTTCTCTATTGTAGACATCAGAACACACAGTAAATTTTCAAGTGTTAACTCCCAATGGGGAAATAGGTTAAAACCAGAATAAGGCAACTCTGTGCTGCACTGTAATAAACTGGACTTTACCTGATCAGATTTGCTGGGATTGGAGCTCATTCCACACTGGCACCAGATTAGGTTCTAAAATCACTATATTCTCTGTATTTTTTCAAATACACTCAAATCATTCCACTCTTTTTATCCGCTATTGTAGAAAAATAAAGTCAATCCTCTTTCACTGTAGCGCTCTACTACAAGCACTTTAAGATGGGGAGGGGTGGGTGGGGCCCCTTTTTGAACAATTCCGTTTGAAAGCTGAGGGAATTTGGGTGCAGGTGGAACATGTGAGTGGCCCAAGTGTGAGCGATCTGTCTCATTAATCTCCTTAGAGAGCCATGACAGGCCTGGTATTTCCTGCATCAACATGCAACGTCTCCTTAAATGGGTTATGGGAGTTGCCTCATTTGTGCATGTGCTTGTTGAAGACAGGAATCCAGCAGTCTACTGGTTCCTTTGATCTGAAGGAATAATCTTCAAACAGACAGACAACTCAGTTATGTCGCCTGCTGTTTATGCGCTTGTGTGTGTGTTTGTGTGTATATATGTGTGTGTGTGGCTTTGTACATGTGGGAAAGAAAGTACAGAAAATAAAGAGATCGTGCATGCAACAGGGAAAACAAAGTTCTGTTCAGGCGCAGAGCTTTCTCTCACTACTGTTGACTTTTATTGAATTATTAAAAAAGAAAACTGACATCCTGTCATGTTTAAGCCTGATCAAACTAGTCTAGACTCTTACACAGAATTATAAAGTAGTTAAATAGCACAGCATTTCTATCAACTTTCTTTCTGTTCTGCGCAGACCACTGGCCTGTATCTGAATACAACTAAGTAGCTTTTTTTAAGGAGGTACTCAACAAATCAAGGGTGGGCCAGGACTAGCTGGTGAGCATGCTAACTTGCCTTAACTCATTGTTAAACAAACTTAATATAAATTTATCAGAAGCAAAAGAAAATAAAAATCACCAAGACAATCTTGGTTTGTCTTTGCTCGATCACCAGCTCTGCTTTTGTCTAAATAAACCCTTGATCACCGAGCTATGTGAAAATCTGAATCCTGTCTCATTCCCAGAGCTTCAAATACTGATGCTTTGTCATGCCTAATAGCATCTGTATAAAATACCCTGAGCTCCCACTAAATTCAACATAAATGCATCCCTGTTATTAGTATACAAAAGTCAAAGAACGGGTGGAGTTTCTGGGTAGAGATTGCTACACACAACTTTCCTTTAGGTGAGGAGTTCGAGGCCCCTAACTGACAGTCTCACTAATGATTGGTGGTTAGTTGGTAAATATGATTATATGATTTTGCAATGGCACAGTAAAACCTGAATGAAGTACAATTTTTAATGACGAAGATCTGTTTGCACATTCAGCAAAATGGCAGATTGGTCAAGACCTGAAATACGTGTGTAAGACAATGAGGGACTAAACACAGAAGAAAACACTGCGGGCCGTCATAGTTAAATAATAGTTCTGTTCTTACATGCCCTGAACCTTTAATCTTCCACAAAAAATTTAATATTACCACAGCTTACACTTACCAAATCATAAATTGGCATGTGTTATTGCAGCCAACACAAATGTTAACTCCAAGGTTGAAACCTTCAGTCTGTCTGAAGCCAAAGGAACAGGTGAACATAATCAGATATAACTACTACCTCCCATGCTCTTTTCAACTGCCTACCATCCGGAGTAACAGCGCTGTCAACAATGCATGCTCATAAAACAGAAAATACAAGAGAATTTGTGGCTACTTCATGATCAAAATACAAGTTTCAAGTTATATTTTGTGTGAGAGAAGAGGAAATTATATTTCGGTTGAGTTAGATAATATTATCTCTGATCTTCGATTCTGTCCTCATCACCCAGGCACAGAGAGCAGTCCCATCAGGAGGAACCCAGCAGGGAACGTGGCTCGGCCCATGGTGCAGAGGCTGCCAGAGCCCCAGGATGTATTGGACTGTCTGGAGCTCAACACCTTCGACACTCCACCTTATTACTCCACCTCCTCTGAGAGCTTCAGGAACACCATTGAAGGTGTGCTGTTATGTCTCAAGGTGTCTGAAGCAAAGCAGTGTTGAAGATTTGACATCCTCCCAGAAAGGCTATTTTGGTTTAGATGGGTTCAGCCTACACTAAAAAACTGGTGAAGTGCTGTTTGACTGCACAGATACAAACATGAAGTCAGAATCGCACACTCACATACACACACTAAACCCTCCACCTACGTGCACATATGGTTAGCTCCAACACAGCATTTGTTGTTCCTAATTTTGGAAAATCAGAACCATCATTGAATGACTTCTTTGTTCCATATTTTCAAGGCTACAGTGCCCCCCAGGGGAGGTATGACCCGGTGATCCGCAGCCTCCACAACTTGGCTCACCTCTTCCTCAATGGGACGGGCGGACAGACTCACCTTTCACCCAATGATCCCATTTTTGTCCTGCTGCACACGTTCACTGACGCAATCTTCGATGAGTGGCTGGGCAGGCATCAACCAGGTAAGCACAGACTGAACTACAGAAATGTAATCCGGTCAGAAGAATGAATTAGGAGAACCTATTTTTTCTCATCCCTCAGGGGAAATAGTTTATCCTGAGGAGAATGCTCCTATTGGACACAACAGGAGATTCAACATGGTTCCTTTTTGGCCTCCTGTCACCAATGCTGAGATGTTTCTCACTGCCCCAGAGAACCTGGGATACTCTTATGAGGTCCAGTGGCCAAGTGAGTAGGCTCACACACACACACACACACACACACACACACACACACACACACACACACACACACACACACACACACACACACA
>JAQLOL010000019.1:15847789-15858099 GCA_029783665.1 Naso thynnoides | reverse complement strand
GTATATATGTGTGTGTGTGTGTGTATGTATTTCTGTATACGTGCTGTAGATGTATGTGTGGAAGAAAGAGGAAGGGAAGGAGAGGGTTTTTCATGAATATATTTAATGGTGGAGGGCCGTAATAAGCCCATGGAGTTGAGTGATAGTGGTACTATCTGTGCAGCCAGAGCCTATAGCCAGTTAAGTTACAGGAGAGTGCAGAACAAATAGTTCCACCAGAGGTGAAAAGCAGCGGCCAGGAGAGGGGGATAGGACCAAGGCAGGGAGGAAGGGAGGAAGGGGAAAATGAGGTAAAGAGGAAAAGGCCAGAACATGATGACTGAGGGAGAGTGAGCTGAGAGACAGATGTAGACACAAAGAATCAAGAGAGAAGACTAGCAGAGAGAGAGAGACAATGCACTGAAAGATAAGAGTAAAGGAAAGACGGCAGAGAGAAATGGGAGTGAGGAAGGGGAGAGAAAGGCAGAGGCACGAAGATGGAGTGAAAGCTGGGACAGACAGAAGCGAAACAATTCATTTTCGCTGACAGTCAGCACCGAGATCCATAAGCGAACAGCTAAATATAACTCAGAGATTCTACATTCAGAGAAGCTTTTGCCTTTACCACAGCAAAGAATGGAGAGGAGAAAATACGGACTGGAAGGGACTCATGCTGAGCTGGCTGCACGGTGAGGTATTTTTTTCTCATGGATACGGTTAATTAAAGTGTCAGATCATTAGTATAACTTAAACTGCTGGGTATGTGTGATGTGTTACAGCAATTAAACCCCTGGCTGCTATAAAAATCAAAAGCCTGAGGATAACAGATTAGAAGAGCTCACCTCAGACAAAAAGTTAAATATTTCACAGTCTGAAATCTCTGCAGCAAACATAACAACATGTAATAAAGCTGGAGCCTTGCAGTCTAATAAACCCTGAGACAGGTTTATCTTGCACTCTGGGGCCAGAGGAGGGATTAGGTGACCATAAATAACCAGCTGAGACCTCTGGTTTCTACATTACCTTGAGTCTGGAGCTGGGGTGATGGTGGGGCCTTTGCACGAAACTTTGAATGAGGCCGAAGTTCTGACTGCAGCTGGATCTGGAGCTGCAGCTTTAAATTTGAATGAGGTGGAGTGTTGGAGGGCAGATGAAGCCAGAGTTGGAGCTGCAGCTCTGACTGGACCTGGAGATCTGGCCGGGGCCACATGCGGTTCTGGAGAGGGGTTTGGTGGGGTGGGTGAGGAAGAGGCGCTGTCTGCTGCAATGGAGGCCAGAGGGGGCAAAGAAAGACGGATGCGGTGCTCGTCCACCTGATGGGCTGGGACATAGGTTATGCTGAAGGGAGGGGGACATGGGAAGAGATGTATGGGAGAGGGGTGAAAACATTTTAAATACTAATATGACTTCTGTTTTTTTGACGACAGTACATTTATTTAACTTGTGGCACCAAAAAACGAATAACAGGATGACAATCAATGAGACAAATGATTCTTACCGAACAATATCTTTACAGGACAGATGAATTAATACTTCTCAAAGTAAAGAAGAATATAATGAAATGTTATGGTATAAAATTAACAGTATGGCATTATGGTAAAATTTTTTTAGTCAATTTCTTATTGAGAGTAAGATGAGAAGATTAAAGGAGCTCTTATTTTTCTACTGTAATTGAAGCTGCAGCCATCAGTCAGGAGTCAGGGGAAAGAGTAGGACTGACTGGTCCAAACATACAGAAATGTGTCCTCATGCACCTTGAAAAGTCATTATATAAAGGTCCTATAGACAACTTTAAGCTTTCACCACAGAGAATCTTGATCACTGAAGACAAAGAAATACCACGCGGTAGCAACACTGTTATACTGCTGGCTCACAAGTCTTTGGCTATCTTAGACATAAAGAACACAAATATCATTCTGTTTGATCTGATAATTTTTTTTAATACAAATAATTTATGATCATGTAAGTTTTTGGAGAAGCAATACTTTCATTTTGCACCCTTCTTAAAATGCTGTGGATGTCTTAAAATTACTTGTCTACATAAAAATGTTACCAATATATCCTTTAACACATTGATTATTGATTATTAATTATTAATATTTGCATAATAAAACAAACAGACAAACAAAAACAAAAACAAAACAAAAAAAGAACATGTGGTTGGGAGAGTTTTACTATTTTTTTGGCCGGGTGTGATTACTTATCGTAACCTTAATGTCACCGTGAGGTTTGACGTGCGAGGTATTGATCATCTAGACTGACTGTCCAAAAAACAAAAAACAAAACCAAAAAAACCCTGTGTATTTCCCAAAATTTCAAAGCTTTATTTCCTTTCTGTCCCATAGCTTATAACTGAAAAGTTTAGGTTAACTTTGGTTTTTCAGACTAACAATCAAGCAATCTAATTTTGGTGACAACCTGAATTTCAGATTTACATCATTAGACAGTTTTTAACCACAACAATTACGCTTCACTAAGTAAGAGTGTAGGAAGCTTAGCATTTAAAGCAATATTTAACAACACTGAATAGCTATTATCTCCTAAAAACAATCAACAACCACTGAAATTTACTGAGGCTGCTGTCTTACATGTCAAATGCTTTGAAGCGCTTTAAAATTAATGATGAAACCCACTCCACCAGCTTTGCTTCTACCACAGCTAGAAAAGGATGAAAAAAAAAAGATTTAGAAAAACCCTGCTAAGCTACAGCGTAATCAATGTCATCTAACTGAAGTGTCAAGGACATCACTAAAGACCACCCCCAACACACACTTCTATTATTGTGTGACACCAACAGTAGAAGTACTGTTTGAATCCACTTAAAGAGCCAATTTCTCTGCTCCGCTCATGGTGGCAGATTGAATATGGAGGTCTTCTATGCTAAGCTGTTGTTACTGAGCCATGTGGACAGCCTGTCTTGTCTCAACAGAGGCAGTTTGATAGTGACAAGCCCTCACCCTTCCATGTCTGTCTTATTCTGAGGCTGCCAAAGCAACTCTTTTGCCTGCACACTGTTAGTTTGTCTGTAGTGCTGTCAGGAGGAAGCAGTGTGAGCATGTGTGTGTCGGTGAGTGTTTTCCTGTGCATGCGCGCGTGTGTGTGTGAGATAGAGAAAGACAGAATGTGTGCCCGCGTATGTCCGCGTGTGTATTGTGTGTGCATCTATGAGAGCCTCTTTAAAACGCTCTTTTATTCAGAAGCGCGCTGTTCAAGGTGAGATGAGTGATGAATTATTCAGAGATATTTCCCATCGCAGGAAAAAGGTGTTTTTGGAGGTTAGACCATTGAAAGGCTGTGTGTGTGTTTGTGTGCGTGCCTGTAAAAGCAGGAGAGGGAGAAAGAGATATAGAGAAAGAATGAGTGGGTGTTTTGAAGGGCAGCGTGGTGGTGGAGGTGGGGCACATCTCCAATCAGCCAAACAAGCATTGTCAATTTGGAGCCATAACTGCTGGTGTTAGAACAAGTAATAATTTACCCGATTTCGCCTCCGGCGATCTTTAAAATTTCATCATCTAATCTAATTTAACGTGACTGCAGCGCCTCTGTCAACTATGACTGCAGCATCAAAAACAAGGTGGCGATGGAGACAAAATCATTTATATGTGACCATGCAGTGAAAGTCATGTCTGGGATTATGGAGAGCATGCATTTTTATTTGTCATGTACATATACTCACTCTTTTGAGTCACACAGACTGTCAAGATCTGCATAGGTAGATCTAGAAAATGCGAGCAGTTTTTAATTACTTTTTCCCCCAGAGGATGATTGTTCACAGCTTTTCCAAAGGAGCCTTCTACGGTCTCTCTAAACCAATAACTCTGGCTCGTCTGGGTTTTTCAAGCAGACATGTTTGCAAGGAAGTGACAGCCATTAGAAAACACAGCTCAGTATTGCAGTATTCCAGCGACGTGCTGTTGGGTACACTTTAATGCATTTTTTTTCCCCAAGACAACAAATGGAGCTAAAAAAGGATAATATGCAGAGATAAGGACAATGATGTTATTTGAACATATGTAGTGCTTTTTTTTGTACATTTGGCATTTTGTGCTGGGGGGATGCAGCTCAACTGTGGCACAGTTCTGCATTGGATTAGAGAGATCACTGGGTGCCAAGGTAGTGGGAATCGTCATGTCACATCAAATCTGTTCTTCCACATACTTTTGGAAAAACTTCATTTCTAAGGAAGGATTATCAGTAGTTTCCTTATACTGAATCAAAACTTGCTTCTCTAAAGTGGAAACTGATTTTGCAAGGCACAAATAAGTTTAAGACCCCCAAAAATCCCAATACCCAATCCCTGCTCATCATGTTTCAAAATGTAATGATGAATAGTTTCATACTGATGTCAATATCATGTGTGTTGTGCTGTTTCTTGTATGTCACAAAGTTCTTTTTTACCTGGGCATGTACAGACTGTGATTGGCTGAAATCCATTTGACCTTTCAATCAGTTTTATTACACCCACTTCATTATGGAGGGTCTCACTTTTATCGTTTGCCTGGTAATTTAATGTAAAACAACAATCTCCATCTCACGTCAGCCTGAGCAAATGCTTAATTAGCCAGAGTGAGTAAAAACATCTGTCTGAGTGTGAAGGGTCTTTTTCACCGAAGGTGTCACGTCGACAAAGCACAGGTGCAGATGAAGAGTTTTCAGTGCATTTTGGCCTTTGAGTCACACACAAACACAGATCAGTGAATATTTCAATGAACTGCGGGAAAAAGGGTTTTCGGCGACAAATAGTGCGTTGTTATCGCTTATGTTTGATGTAAAACAACAGCGTTTATTTTTGAAGTGTGTGCTACTTTCTCTTTTGTTTACATGAGGCAATATAGTTTATAGTATGAAATTATAGCAAAGGGCTTTTAAATTGTTCACATGTAAGTGCACACTTTCTTTTTCACTATTTTGAGGCATGGTTTTTGGGTTAGGGTTCTATCGACTGTTTACTCATCAATCTCACAACAGTGCTATAACTCTGTTTGTGTGTTTTCATTTGCATGGGGATTTATTTAAAGCAGCGCTTGTGTGGACAGAAGTTACTATTGTGGCACGGCCACATTAGGGTTTGTGTCAGATTCATGTAATGCATTAAGGGATATCAATGATACACAAATATTCAGTGCTTTATTGAGTCAAAGTGTGTTTCCTTCATAATGCTTGTTTTTTGTTACTACTCTCCACTTGGTAAAATAGAGGGAGGTAGTCAGGGTCTTGATGAATATTCCCTGTGACATAAAGGTATATGTGTGTGTGGCACTTATGGCTATGATAATGATTGTGTCAGATGTTATATAAGCGGGATGAGGCTTATGTAAAGAGGAGGAAGAGTTACAGTGAACCGGCAGGAGATGAATGAACAAGTGTTGCACCGGACAAAAGTGACTGTAGTTAATTTATTTTCATAGACTGTTGTTGATAAATAGGATGTTTCTAAATTTGTAAAATGAGAAACGGAGACAAGCTGTGAAAAAACTGAAAACAGATTAACGGGAGTCTCCCAGCTGATTTCCTCTCCCACAGTTTGACACGCAGGGAGAGAACAAAGACATCTTGCAGGAAAAACAGATTGGGCTACTCTTCCTCTTTGGATCCCGGTGAGATCTCTTCTTCTTTCACATTTTTCCTGGTATAAAAGCTCTGAGCGATCGCATTTCTGTTGGACATAATTTTGTTTTTAACGCTGTGGGCTGATTTGTTTTGTATGGACGAATGGACGGCCGTGCCGGCGGATTTTTGCGTGTCTCTCTAGATTTTAAAGGACTAAAAAAAAACTATTTTAGGTGAATTGTTGTTGACTAAAAGTTATATTTCATTAGTTTTGGGACACTTAGTTTATTTTGAATTCATAAAAAGTCAAATTAAAGTTTTCTTTTAATCATTACATAATTTAAGTTTCATTTCTTGCAATGCGCTGTGTGGATTTAAATAGGTAATGTGTGAAACTAATTGCAAGTTATTTAAGTTTTTGACTTTGGTCAATATATTCCACTGGACACAATCAAAATTATTTCCGAAAATATTAACTTGGTTCTGAGATTTGTCTTAAGGTTTAAGATTTCTAGGTTTTGTTTTGTTTTGTTTTGTTTTTTTCCCAAAAAGACCCCTTGAAAGTTTAATGGCGACTTGAAACAAAGTTGAGTATTTTACTATAACGAAGGACGGAAGAACCCCATTTTGACAATAATGGCTGTTTTCAGTGTCATCAGTGACACTTGTGATTTTACGACCATGACATGTCAAAATGAGTGAAAATTGAAAGTGAAAAAGGCATTGCAGCATCACTACAAATTATAAAGCTGTAACAGCTGTGGCAATGTTTTTGCTTCATATTTTTGTTTTAAAACTAGACAACAACAAAAAAAAGTCTGCCCTGAAACTGTCAAAAACAAGCCAAACATTTACTGCTGTTGACTGTACTTGATGATGATGAAGCCATAAATACAACACCTAAGACATGCCAAATTTAAAGCAACACCGTTGTACTGTTGTAAAGAGGATGATGCAAACAGTGTTGCAAACTCAATCACCCTGAGGCTTTTGATAGAGGTTCAAAATTAATGAGAACAGGTGATCCAAAGGGAGCTCAGTGACGAAGAGTGAGAAAACTTTCATAGTTGTTGTTTCATAGTAGTTGTGTGATCTACACTATGATGTGACAGCATGGATCATCTGTTTTTGTTTCTTGTTTTTTTCAGCACAGAAAAAAAACTCTCTACACACTGACATTCTGTCAGACAGCGCCTGGCTCCTCACCTCATCTCTGGCCCTAAGACAGAGTGTCTGCGGAGCATGGCTCTGGCCCTTGCGTTGGTCAGGTTGGAGGTAGGTTCTCCGTTGATGGCCAAGATGGCGTCCCCAACCCCCAGCCTGCCATCCTGGCTAACAGAGCCTCACTGGACCACACTGCGCACCAGCATACCTGAGCCATCCTTGATAGCACTCACCGACATCCCTGCCAACACGCACACGCGCACACAGACACACACACAAGGGCACAGGTGAGCGGAGGGCTGGCTAAGGCTGCTTTGAACGTGTGCCAAACAGACAGTCGCACAAACAAACACCTGACAGTGGCATAATCAGCATAATCAAGACAGACACTAGGCAGATTAGCACACAAACATGGATACACATGCTTGACATTTACACGGCATCATCCTTCACAGTCACACTTGTGTAAAGCGCACAAACACAAACACACACTCTCACACCCACAGAGGGCACAGGGCACAGGTGACTCGAGGGGTAACACATGCCAGTCCCACAAACACCTGACTTTGGCATTATCAAATAGGATGCTAGGCGGATTACACAAATACTTCATTAATGCAAACAGGCAGAACCAGGTAAATCAGGCATCACACCCACACATACGTGCACACAAGCACGCACATACACACACTGCAGATGGGAGAGGCTACTTCACGTCAGAAAGTCTAGTCTACAGGGCTTGCGGACTACATAGCTCATTGGAGGACTTTGCACATCCACAACACTATGGTCGTACATAATTTGAAGTTGGTCAAAGAAATAACTTTGTGCTTATTTTTGATTAAATATATAGTTTATTGTTTTTTGGTTTTACATTCAAATTACAATACAATCATAGTGCCTGGGATACAATCGAGTGGACTTAAGACTACTGACGCTGACAAACAAACAGACGACACATTTCGAAGACATGAGAGGAAGTCAGAAGTAATAATGACGAATTTCTTAAAATCAGAAAAAGTTGTTCAACTACTAAAATACAGCCACAAAATACATTTCTCTATTACAAAACTCCGCAGTTAAAATGTTTCCTAATAATTTATGGTAAATTTCAAGATAGGAAAATCTGTTTGTTTTTACAGAACAGTAAGTGCAATAAGTTTACGCTATTGACGAATAAGCAAGGACTCATAAATAGGCTGCTTATAGCTTATAGTTTTTTATGAGGAGCAAGGCAAGAAGAAAAGACTTCATTTTAGTCCATCAAACCTTTTCCTTTTACAACCTTCTCTGAAAGCCAAAACAGCCATACAATGTACATGATGTACATGTTAGCATGTCACATCTCCAAAATTGGGCAAAAAATCATGTTTACACAAAGAATAGAATTGTACATGGCACCTAATAACAGGAAGAATGTCAAGTAGTACAAATACATATTGTACTACAATATTATTTCTCACAACAAAAAAAAAGAAAATTGTAGTATTCAGATACACAACAAAACTCTTCCCGAGTAAAATATAATTAAATTAACCAAATACAGAAAATCTGCAATACCTCCAGAAAACCATGCTACATAAAATATCTCAGCAAGAAGACCTACAATATTTTAAACAGATGAAAACCAAAGAATGCAGTGACACACAGACTGTAGGTCCTGACCTTGATTTTTTCTCCCTATGAACATTAACATAATTTTAAACTTTTTCTTGCCTTATTAGATCATATTCTGAGAATACTAATGAGTTTGCTCCTTTACACTTTGCATAGTGCCCTTAGATGAAAGTGCAGGGGTGCCTTGCACCCTGTTGTTGCCTCCCTGTCATGTTTAAACAGCCAAACGTTGGACTCTTAAGACAATGTACTCTCAACTCTGGAGTATAAAAACAAACATGCTTAAATTACCACAATATACACTCATTGTTTTTACTATTACTTCTTAAAATTATTTCACATTACTTTGAGCCCCATAATAGCCACTCTCACAAACACACACGCACATAAACACACGCAAACACACGCATGCACATTAGTCATCTCCTCTCTCAGGTATGAGGAGCACATCACTTCACGACTCCTCTTCAGGGCAGCCATCACCACCACCGCCTATTAGCGTCATTATTGCCATGCCGGCGACGTACACACACCAAGACACCATCACCATGAGAAAGACGGAGAACATACCAAGGCTACGGTTGCCCCGGACAACAGTGATTGTCCTCTCAAAGCTGGTGCGGGGGGGCAGAGGTGGTGCTTGCTGCCTGTAGTTGTCTTCCATGATGCTGAAGCGATGGCGCAGCTGGTTTTCCTACGAGATAGACAGCAGAGGGCACGCGTGAGTAAGAGCATGAAGATTGGGTAACAAAAGTCATGCTAGCTAATCTGTCAGGCCTTCCCATAGACAGTAGACTAAATAGAGAACAAAATTGGTGGACTGACCATTTGACTGACAAACAGATGGACAGATATTGCCGTCCACGGGGTCATGCTGCTAGTATAACCAAAAAGTGGAGAGTTGTTCGGAGAAAGTAAATAAAATGAACATAGAATATAGAAAAGGCGATAATGGCAGACAATTGCATATTTCCCAGAACATTCGGTTCACATTACATGGAGTAGATCTTATGACTTCTGGGGAAGAAATCCATTTTGCCAAGATAACTTGACAAATAAGTCCTAAACTTCTATAATCAAAACTACTCAGATTCATGATGTGGCCCAAAAATTACTTCAAACAACGATTAACTCTCCAAGGTGAAGGCCTTTGGAGTAATTCTGAAATGTAGAACATGCAGGAAGGTAGACTTCTTTGGTCCCCGAGGGCACTTCCCAAAGAAAAAGGGCAACGAGGAGATTGTCTTTGAACCTTCACAGAAAGTACAAGCAGCACTGAAGTTCTGAAGCTACCTTTGCAACAAGCCTTTCTTTGATGAGAACACACTGACACTTGCTGCTCTGAGTCTCTTTGTGAGAGTGTACGTGTGGGAGATGTTGAGGCAGCACTGTATGCCCTTGTGCTGTACCAGGTGCCAATGTGTGCAAGAAGTAAGCACTTTTCATTGAGAGGCAATTGTTGGTAATTAAGCAAAAAGGAGTACAAAAGGCTACCTCAATAAGATTGAGTTGAGACCACAATGGAGGAACAAGTCTTTGACACTGAGCACTTTCTCTAAACCTGACACAGTGATACTGATACAGCTGGCTCTATGCTCCCCACTTAGAGTGTGCAGACAGAGCAAAGCAAACTGCTTTAGAGCAGCTAAGATTGCCACCCACAGAATTTGGGGTTTGCATGGCAATGAGTAATGCTTCCTGTGTGATGGACTGCTGCAGTGTTACTCTGTCACTGCAAAGATGTTTCCTGCTGAGCCACAAGCATCAAGTAAATGATAATTCATGGGAATCTTGTTACATGATTGTGCATGATTGTATGATGCATGAAGTGAGTGTATGTTTAGGAACCAAAGAGCAGATTTAAATGAGTGAAATTTCACCAAGATGTGTGACAATTCTGTTTATTTCAGATCTAATGTCTCCATAAGAAAACAAACAAACTAACAAAAAAATCTCTCAACTAATTATATATTTTGCTAAATGTTAGAGACCAACAAACT
>JAQLOL010000019.1:15825550-15847689 GCA_029783665.1 Naso thynnoides | reverse complement strand
CAAACTGCCCTTTACTCTCCTGTGGACCAAAGATTTTTCCATTTTCTGACAAAAAAGCGAGAAGGAAATAGGCACAAAGAAATATCCTGCATTATATCATTTTACTTATGTTCATCCTGTGTTGTTTGACATACCGTTGCAGTGAAACACGGCTGGACGATGCTGTTGTCCTCAGAGTTGTAAGTGTTGCTGTTGCTGTTGGCCTCTCCTGCCTCAGCTAGCAGGCTGACCTGAGTGTGGCTGTCTGTGTCATCACAGGAGGCCCGCGTGCTCCTCTCTGAGATGGGTGTCAAGCCGCCACACAGTTCCAGCTAAGAATACAAAATTCCAATGTTGAAATTAAAGGGTTTGACAAAAAAAAAAAAGTCTATATGTTTAAAAGACACCACATTCACATGGAAGCAAATAGGCTGAGGAGGTGACTGTAAATTAGACACCCACTTCTTCTCTCCCCCTCTATCTCCATCTGTAGTGTGGTCAGGCATTGTGTTCGTCTCTCAGATGCATTAAATATTCAGACGGCCTGTAACTGGATTCTCTGTGCCTTGTTACTAAGCCACAGTCCACAACAAAAGGGAGAAGAAATACTGCACTCTCAAGAAAAACATGTAATCCTCTATCTGTTGAATTCTTTTTTTCTTTTTTTGTTTTTGTCTTTACAGGCTTAGTAAAATAATAATAATTAACATAAAAGGACTTAATATAACAGAAAATTTTATAAAATCCTGGGGAAAAAAAATCAACTTTTGAATTTTTTAATCCTTAAGCTGATGTCCACGATAATTAACAGAACCAGTTTCTACCAATGCACTGAACTTCACAACATGAGGATAGACTGTATGAAATTAACAATGTGTGTACCATCAGAGACTTATTAAGTATTTATCCCTTTGATAATTGTGTCTTACTATAGGGCACTGTAGTGTTCTAATGCCAGGAATTCTTTGAAGCAGTAATGGCATTTACATGTTTGCATTTTTTTTTTTTAATTTGCATTCTTGTGACTATGGGGTTTGATTTGTCAGGTGTTTAACTCACTGGATTAGCTAAAAAGAGACATTTCTGTGTCTCATTTGATTTTTGAGAATGTTAACTTTAATATGATCTATACTCATAGCACCATAAACTCATAAGGATAATGATTCTTCTGTATTGCTCAGTTCTGCAGATTAGAATCTTTTAAGTGCAAATTTAAAACTACAAAAATTCTCTGAACTTCCCAACTCATAGAAATACAATTTACTTCTTCTCAAATGAAATTAAATTTCCTTTTCACATACCGGCAGTGGTTTGGCAACTCCAATGCGGACAGGGCCGTAGCCAGTTGACTTGAGGACGTGCACAGCATAATCCAGGCTGGAGCCTTCCAAGTCAGTTTCATTAACAAACATGAGCCGATCACCAGGTAGCAGACGACCATCTCTATCTGCTACACCTCCAGGCACCAAGGACCGGATTACTAGAACAGTTTTTGTGGCATCTTCTGGATCCTACAGTTGGACAAGATGATTGAGGTGAGGGTTTACTGAAGATGTGAGACAATCTGGGAATACATTGTGAAATGAAATTTAAAATAAATTCAGCAAAAAATAAAAAAAGGAAAAATGTATACTTCTTTGTAACTTGATGCAAAAAAGCAAATGGATTTAGAATTCTTGCTACTTTGTCTTTACAATTATTTTGCTAAAGATAAAATGTGTTTTAATCTTAAATTCAAAACAGCAGCCGACAGAGCACTTTCCAGTCTCAACAGTTTAGTGCATAAATATACAGAATAAAAGACGTTCACACACTTCTCTACTTTCTTAGTAATTGTTGGTGTTCACCCTCTCCAGCCTGACACTGATATTCTTGGACTACAGCTTATTCCAGTCTGTTCTATTTGTGGAAAGGCTCAGGGGCAAGTTTCTGACCTGGTAGTCCAGGATACTGAAGCCCAGTCCTGACTCGCCTTTCTCCAGCTCGACCACCTGAGCCTCTCTCTCCCACATGGCCAGAGGAGGTGACATGGGTGGCACGCCACGCTTGGTGATGTCCTCAGCCGTAGGACAGGGAATGACACAGCCCTGATCCAACTGAGACAATCGCAGAGGAGAGAGAGGACATCAGAAAAGGAGCATGTCGGAGGCATTTTTTGAGTGCTGTTTTAAACGCAGAGAATGTGTAACAATTCTGACGTGGTTTATCCTTTGTTCTCTCATCGGTGTGTGTCTTCACCTTGTCATTGAACTCAGCCAGCAGCTCTTTCAGGGTGAGGCGGACATCATCGTCATCTTCCTCATCACTGTCGGCAATGACAGGGGGCACGATGCGAGAGCAAACCAGGCAAACATGCATTGGCAGCTCCTTCAGAATGTTGACCACTTCTTTGTGTGTCTCTCCGATGAGAGGGATCCCATTCACCTACCAAGAGGACACATAATATACTTATTTTCAGCATTTTCCAAAATAGATTATTCTATTGTCAGCGGCTGCGTCATGCTTTTAGCTTTTAAAAAATACTTCACACCTGACTTTATTATATGTAAGTGTCTGTCTGTAGCTCTATTTCTATGACCGCTTGTGAAAAAGTTTTTATGACTAAATCGGTAAGACAGCTCTAACATTTATGATATTTTAGCTTTGGGTATCATGGAGCAATTTGTGGGTAGAGTACATAAAGCTGCAGAAAGAAAAAGCAGAGACTGAGTGGGGCTTATTTGAAAAACGGTGCCGAACAATAGCTTTTCTGCACTGCTGTTGTCTGAAGGAGATCAAAGGGTTGAGCTCAGATAAAGAGGATGCGAGCCAGTTTGCAGTGTTTTCTATACTTCGAGCAAGCTAATGTACATTGTCCAAGAGTTCATGAGACAGCTCATCACGATGAGTGATATGTGTGGGTGCGCGAACTTGCCCAGTGGAGGGGGAGGAGGGCAAGCTCTCTCCCTACAGTACAAGCACAAATGCACAGAGGCTCACATACTCACACCCACCTTCTGACTGTTTTTTGCTGCTTTAAGGGAAAAAAAGCTGCAAACTCTACTTGGAATCGTGTGGTGTTGACTGAAAATCACTAAACTATATTGTAAGGTTTAAGGTTTAAGTGAAGATTACTAGTGTGAAACTATGGTACTGTAGATAATATACAAGGGAGCCTTTTTGTTAGTCATCCACACCTCAGTGCGGGACAATAATCTATCCTAGACACATCATATCTAAATCCAGATTATATGATCTTGTTTCCTCTAAAAAGTTCACTGTCAGTCAGACACCTCCAATATCTGATCTCCGGTGAAGATCTTGCCGCTTTGGCCAATGGGCCCCTCTGATAAGACGGAGCAAAGGTAGTGGTGTCCTGCCCGAGCCTCCAGGCTGATGCCAAGACCGCTTGTCTCACCGAAACGCTCCAGTTGACACACCTGATGTAAGGTGAAGCAGTGGGAAACAAAGAAAGAAAAGGAAAGTAAGTTGGATTTTCTTCTTTAAATGGTTAATAACAAGCTGTGTTGTACAAGTTGAATAGAATTAGAAAATGTTTACATATACACTATTGTAATTTTTTTTTTAATTGTGTTAATATTTTATAATTTAATGCCTATTTGTTAATTAATGCTCAATTCAGAGACACTTACAATAACTTGGTAGCGCAGCCCAACTGCATGCTGCCACCTCTTCCTCAGTTCTTCTTCCTCAGCTGGCGTAAGTCTCACACCTGTAAGAGTGCCCACATGTAAAGACAATCCATCTCATGTCACACAGACACACACATACAAACAATATATCCACATTTAGAAAAACACACACACTCTCATTTGTACTGTTCCTAACACTAAATGAGCCAATCACTAAAGAGTAAGATCCTACATGAAAACATCTCCTCTGCTGTTTTAGAGAGGAGAGACAACATAATTCCCCTTATGGCACATGCATGATGCACACACACACACACACACACACACACACACACACACACGCCCGCCACTCCAGGCACTTATGTGTGCATATTCACACCCACCATCTTATGATTTCCTGGCAAACTAATGTTTTCTTGTTCATCTATTAAAGCCTTGCAGCAATCAGGGCTTATTTGGCTGCACTCTCTAATCAAGCCCAGAAATCCTTGTCTAAATAAAGCCATATATGCAGGCGGGGTGAGACACAAATCATCTGGAATGAGCTGAATGAGTTGGATAAACACATGACTGCACAACACTATAAATAGACTCCCATCAAAGAGCATGCTTCACTGCCACATTGCTGTACCCTGAGCCCAATCAGCATATCAGACTAAGTGCCATGATCCTGTTCCAGACTGCATTGCAGTATGGGAAGGGGGGCTTACCGTTTTTAGAGTCATGTCGGGGTCGTCTGTTGGCGTATGCTGCTCGCCGGGAGATTTCACGTAGCGAGCAGATTCCTGGGAAAGGGAAAAAACAGGTCTGAGCACTCATGCAGGAATCCACGCTTAAGTCAAAAAAGCTTTTTGAAAGATAAAAAGTTCATCACAAGCCCCCCCCCAAAACCAAATCCATTTTCAAGTCTAGTTTAAACAGATATCAAAATGTTAATTTAGTCATGATTCACCACTTCAGGAAGCACTAGTTATGTTTAGTGCATAATACTGTCAAATCACAGTCTCGATTTGCTCTGTTACTTCAAAGACAATCCTCTCATGATACCATCGAGCTAAAATATTCCCCTCTCTCAGCACAAAACACCTGTCTCTTGAATCTTGTTGAGGCCCACTCTGTAGGGATTGCCCTCATGGAAGCTGTGCGAATGTCGGAGGGGCTGCAGGGGAGGAACTGGAGGCAGGATGTGACTCAGACGGACAGCCTTCCTCAGCAACTTCAGTCTGACCAGGGGACCTGTCCTCCTCAACACCTCCATGGCACGCTGCTCACTGCAGCCCTGCAGGCTCACTCCATCCACCTTAGAAAGGGGATGAGGGATGTAAAAGTGGGAAGTAGTGAGAAGAATCACAGGGATGATGGGCACAGAGGCAATTTTTTTGTAGATGAAGTGGAAGTATGGAGGTACAGAGTGTGTTGATACAGTTTTAAAAAATCAGAGTGAAAAATAAAAATAGCGCAAGACTGAAAACATAAAATGAGATGATGAGAAGATGGATGGGAGTAAAAGCAAAACTCCAAGAATCCCCCTTCATTAGCTAAAAAAGACTGTAATTGGTGTCAATGGAACTGCTAAAAGTTGTAAACTGTGCAGATTTCCAGATGCTGAAAATCAGCAGAGAAAATGTTCGAGACAACAAAGTATGTCTCACTGGGGGGCAAATTAGAAAAAAATAGCCATCTGTTGTGTTTTTAGTGGAACTCACAGATAAGATGACGTCTCCAATGTGCATGCGTCCATCTTGATCGACAGTACTGCCTTTCACTATGCTCTTTACTGTCACACCAGCGCTGTAGACTAAGGAGGGAAAGACAAACGAATAAAACTGAGCACTGATTGTGTAAATGTAGCTCTGAACTCACACATTCACATTAATACTCGGCTTTAAGTGGGCATTATTCAGAATGGTATTATTTCTCTTTTTGTTTTCTTCAAATTTAGCTCAGAATAAGGACAATTGACTTATTTAAAGATACTTCACTAGTAGATATCATTACCTGAGTTTAGGTCGCCTATGTAGCTAGAAATTGTGAATCCCAGGCCGCGACTGTTTTTAGTGAACTGCACACTGAACTCATAGTCATCATTCAAGTCATTGAGCTGGAAAGATACACACACACACACAGAAAAATCCAACACTCATCTTTTGGGTTTAGAAAACACTATTTAACAAATGCAGCTACCGTTAAATGCAGCTGATTAGCGTATAATTTTACATACAACACTTTGCATTTGAAGTTAATGATGTGCTGTACCTCTTTAGGGGACACACACACACACACACATACACAGACAAACATACACACACCTTGTAGTCCAAGCTGTCCTGGCTGAGGACAGGAGAGGAAAGGTGGTTGTCCTTCGTAATGTCCCTGGCGATGAGCAGTTTCACCTTGCTACCAGCATTTCTCAGTACCTGAGCCAGGTGGTCATTTGCAAATGGATAAAAAATGATTATGTGTGACAATCAATAAATAACAATAGATAAAAAGAGACAGTTGCCTTGAAAAGACAGTGGATTAGCATCCTTTGGGAATGTCTCGTTAACTGTGTGAGTAACAGCCTCAGAGAGTTCAGGCTCAGGGAAGTGCCAGTGCGCTGCTCTTTAATGTAGGTGGGATGGATAACCAAACAGCCAATTGCAGATCCAACCAGTTTGGCAAGCAACTGGTCTTCTTCTCTCTACCCTTTATATAAAACTAAAAATCCTGAATGAAAACATTTTTACTTTTATTTTTTTCACCAGTGCGGGTTGTCTTTGTCTGATTTTGGAACACCAGGCTGTAATGGGCTCATTAACGCCGAACACCCCCTGACACTGTACAGTAGGTGACAACCGCAGCTCTCCCAAAGGCCACAGCCTTACAGACAATTACGCTTTATCTGAACCCAGAATGTTTTTTATTTAAAAGATAAGAGACTTTACGGATAAGGACTAACTTAATGTGGTGGCAAATATACGTCTCTGTAAACCCTTACCCCCTTCAAAGAGCAGGACACATGCTTCCCCGAGCTACTCTGTGAAACTAACTATAGGCTAAGAGTAGATATACACAGTGAATGGCTGGACCGAATAAAACTTTGCTTTGCTTTTATTTTAATAACAGTTAGCTTACAGAAAGCATTTTCATGATAGACAAAGACAGAAAAAGAACTTCTACTCATCTTCCACTTTTATAAAAAATCAGAAATGATAGCTCACCTGTGCCACCTGCTCACTGTTCATACCCGCCAGATCTGTATCTCCAATACGTAGAATCTGATCTCCGCTGTGCAGGCGTTTATCCTAGGGAGCCCCGTTACAGCAGAAACATTTAGTGTGAACTGTCCTGCTAAATACACTTCACCTGATGTTTCAGAATTATGTTTATGCTTTGATTCTATTTCATTAACAACAAAAACATATTATCTATTTTCTTTCTTCTTGCTGTTCCTTTTTCTACCATGAAACATGTATAAGTAAATATAGTTGAAGTGTATAGGTTGTCTTTAAAGTTGGTGTCAGAAAGTACGCACTGATATGTGCAAAATAGCTGAAATTGAATAGGTTGTTATGGTCCTGATCTTCAGTTTAGTTCTCTGTGTAACTTCTCTCTCCCTCTCCCTGCAGTGTGAGTGCCGAGGGGCGGGGTGATCTCCTGGAGCACCGGGCACTCGGCACACCTGCAGCTCATTGCTGCCTAATCAAGCAGGCTTCTTAAGCCACACTCTCCTTGTCCTCAGTACCAGAGTATTCTCCATGGTTGCTTCAGTGTTTTCTCTTGTTGTTTCCCGAGATCTCCTGCCCCTCGCCACGCGATCATTTCTCCAGTGTGTTTTCCTCTTGTATAGTGAGTTTTGTGCTTCATCACATTTTTCTGCTGAACTTTGTTTATTGCCTTTCTCCCAGTTAGCTGACGATTTTCTGTTTGCATTTTCTGTTGTCACTCTTCGCAAGTATTTTTAGTTGCTACTTTGTTTTATCGTACTGAGCGTACTGATTTTCTGTTGTTACTTTTTGTAAAAAAAAACTCTGTTGATTGAACTCTGCATTCTGGGTCCTGGTCTCCTTGCCTGGCACGTCACACAGGTATTAAATATGAATAGATTGAAATTTTGGAAAATACTCATCTCGCTACTTTGTAGAAAGTTAGATGTGAAAACCGATATCATTTTCATGTCTGTCTGTTAATATGAAGACACAGTCAGGTTTCTCATCACTGGCCAACACAGTGTTTCACACACCTGTTACCAAGCAGAGAACTTAATTTTTGCATTAACAAATGAGATACGTTAATAAGTGAGCTTGAAGTGGGGTTTTGAACTAAAAAGCTGTTTCTCTCTGCTTCCAGTTTCTAAGCTAAGCTAAGTAACTCCTGGCTGTTACTTTATAATTAACAGAGAGAAATCGCATTGGTATTGATCTTCTCATCCAACTCTCAGAAAGAGAGTAAAAACACGAGTCATTTCTGTAACTAGCTATTTAAGGTTTGATTGATCTGCGAGTGTATTTACCTGTCCAGCAGCTCCACCAGGTAGGATGGTCTTGACCATGACTCCAGTGCTCCGACCTCCTATAATGCCAAAGCCAAGGCCTTTTCCATCATTGGTTAGCTCTATCATCTCCACATGACGCTTCTAACATGGCAAAGGTTATAGACGGAGGGAGGGAGACAAGAACGTAGAGAGAGAGAGAGAGAGTCTACTGAAATTAAACTGTTAAAAGTGACACAACAACTGTGTGATTCCTGCATTCGTCTAAATCCACAGACAAAAATTTACCAGCTCTACAATAATACGACACATTACTCATAAGCTCACTGTACCTCATGAGCAATAGCAGACAGGTTTCTCCCCATCGACATGGTGCGGGAGATTCGAGGGGGAGTGCAGTACTAAAAAAATAAATGTCATATGTAAAACAAAAACTCCGAAATGACATCAAGTTAGATACGTAGCCTCTTACAATCAGATGAAGCGATCAGATATTGTACTATCCAGCTGTAATATTCTCAAATATAAAATGTGACATTTGGAACAGTGGTGTGTCACATTTTACAACTGAAAGATAAAAAATATCCGGTTGGTTCACGGACAGAATGTTTTGAGAATAAATGGCTCCTTGTCACTAAACTCCTACTTACATCCCACCTTGCGATGTATTTTATGTACCTGGGATTCAGTGGGAATGCAGTTGTCTGGGTAGATATCAGAGAAGGACAGATCCTGTGAGCCCAAAGAGGAGATACTGCCATCCCTGTGGACGGATCTGGCAGTGCTGGGTCTTCGATTCTCCATGGCCCATGTGTACGAGTCACTGTGGCTCAGGCCCTGAGCCATGCCCTGGCAGGGGCCACAGTTCATGGATACAGATTTGGATATGCCCTTTGCCTGGTAGGATGGAGAGAGCAATAAGGGTTGGACAGATAAGACACATTTTGAGTGATGGGGAAAAAAAAGGATATAAGAGCAAAAAAGGGAGAGGATGTGAGAAAAAGGGATGGAGTAGAAAGAGAGAATAGATGAGTAAAGGACTGAGGGATGCGAGGTAGAGAGGAAATTGGAAGTGAAATGGAGGAGGAAGATAAAGAGATGGGGAAATGGATTGATAGAGAGGTGGAGACATTAATTGAACAAAGGAGATATGGAGACAGAGAGGAATAGGATGAGGGTGTGAGAGTGATGGTGGGAAATGGTAAGGACAGAGACACTGAAAAAGGAGGCCATTGTGAGACAATGAAGAAAAATGTGGGAGGCAGAACTGGGAGCAAGGGTAAATGTGTTTTAAACATAGAAAAAAATGTTAGAAAAATAGTTTTAAAAGCAGAGCAAAGAGGGAAAAGATAGAAGAGCAAGTACTCAAGGATCTGATGAAGGATCACTTCCATTTCCACATAACCGCAAAACTGCTCCATTTGAATTTTTCAGTGTTCTTCATTTTCTTAGTTTATAAGGTAGTTTCAGAAAAGCAGTCCCTGATCTGTGTGATTCTTTTCCTTACCACCTGTTGAAAGAGCAGCGCTTTAATAAAAGACAACACTAGGAAAGTCCTACTAAGCAACTTTGCACTGCTTTGATCGGATCTTATATTCTCAATGCTAAACTTAAATTTTAGAACTTTATAAGAAACAAGACCTTGAACTGATAAACACTGTTTCAACGTCAGTTCCAATAAATAACCAGAAGCATCTGACATAATACAGCGCCATGTTTCCTGGAATGCAAAGATGCTAAATGGCTACAGGCTCTCACGCAACAAAAGGCTAATGTAATAATGCTTGTCTGTGGAGCTCTCAGAGTTAGCCTATTACAATACACCACAACAAACAAGAACAAAGCTGCGATAATTACTGCTGATATTTTGATGGTGTCACAAATGTCATGTGCACACATACTGCATGTGTGTGTGGGCTACAATGAAGCAAATATAAGTGACAAATACCAGGCGCAACCAGGACCACATCCCCACACACACACACACACCATCAGCTCAAAACTTTATAACAATGTTACATGACTTCTGCAAACTCCTCGACATGATATACAGCCACTTCTTCCATCCCTTCTCTCGCTCTCTCTCTCTCCCTCTCTCTCTTTCTCTAGGCTTTAGGGGTAAGCTTAGGTAAGCTGATTACTCATCCAGTTTGGATCCCGCATTCAGTATTTTGGGAACGATTCCGACTCCTTCCCCACCATTCAATATATCCCCAACGCCCACACGTGCGGTACCTTCACTGGGGGCTTCCGCTGAGCTTGCTGTAAGCTGAGTATGTGATGGAACAGGGGGCTCTGCAGGACAGTCTTTAGCAGGGAGAGTTTCTCCTGTGTGGGGGCCTCGCCTCTCTCCTTCAGTTTGGCTTGCAGTCTCTCCACAGCCTCCAAGGCACGCTGAGTGTCTGCAGAGAAATTGTATATCATTTGTGTCAGTCAGGAGAAGGATTTCTGCTCTGGCTTTACTTTCCACAAGTCATTGCAGCTGCTGTGTGGCTCTGACAAAAACCCAGACCTTTGATAATAAGCTATAAAAAGGCAATATTTAATAGGGACTGCTTGGAAAATAAATGAGTTTTCTTGGGTCTTGCATGATGACTTAAGAGTACAATACATGTCTTTAGAATCCAGAATCCTCTCTCAGCATCGATCCACAGTGATATGCGTTAAAAACAAACCACATTTTAGCTATTTGAGTTGACATGAAGTCTTTTTCTGAAGAATATATATCTTCAGTTATGGCTGTCAGAGTGTGACTTTTTGCATTTCCAAAATTTTTTTTACAAGCTGCCACAATTTTCATATTATGTATTAAATTTTAAATTGCAGTTTCTTTTGTACAAGTCGTGTCAGAACATAAGTAAAACCTTCTTTTCTAAAAGAAAACTTTATCAAGACACACTAAAATAGCACTACAGGAGGATGTGCCATTTATACTGCAGTGTTACAAAGCGAAGGCAGCAGCTGAGAAGTTGCATTAGGTCATATCGCCCTTGTTTATTTAGTGTGAGCAGTGGCTAATGAGCATAAGCCACAATTGCAGTAATTATATGTGGCAGAAGGTTAAGACCCTGTAAACTCTTCCCCACAAAGTTTTGACTACCGACCAGACTGCGAGTCCTTTGCCACCTGCACATGAAACTGTTCCCTCCTGTCTGGCTGTAGCCACCATGCCTGACACCTTAATTGTAAGCCTCTGATGATGGCAGCGGTGTAGGAGTCTTACTGAAGCTATACCAAGACAAATTTGCCTTTAAATAGTGCTCTGCATCTGCATGTCACTGAATGCACTTACCCATGATCTCCATCGTAGCCTGAAAGATAATTCCCGTGGATTTTCCTCTTTGAGACTCTGTTTCAGTTAAATGTCATTCTTTGCTGTTTGGCACCTGAAACATAAATAACAATATTAAAAACAAAACAAAACAAAACACAATGCTTTGACACTGAAGCTACAAGAAGTCACTGTTTTTGTGGCAGTGCTTTTGAGGAAGCTGACAGTAAATTTGTGGATTCAAAGTGCCAAGGTGAAGTTCTCCTTGAGGACGTCTCCATTACCTGCTCTGATGTATTCTGTGGCATGTATCGTTTCACCTCTACATTCTCACTTTATGGCCACGCTTGTTTGCAAGCGCCTTGCTTGTGCACTAATGCTCTTTAGCAGGATTTAAATCTTCTCCAAAAGGCTTTATCAGCCAGTGACGGTAATTAACAGCGACACACGGCCTGCCGACCATCCTGACTTAAGGGGAAGCCTGTATAGCATCAAAGCTTGATACCAATGACATGATTTGATTTGCAAAACGATGGCCTGGAAATGACAACGTCTCATTTGAAATCTAATTAGGGAGCATTGATAGGCACGAGGGGTATCGCAATTCGTATCTGCCCTTCATGGCAGCCTAATGAAATCTATATCTTATATCTGTCTGATATTAAAGCGATAGGCTACTGACTGCTTCGGGGGGGAAAAAAATCAGATGAATGATTGTAGTATACAGTAATTACGTTGGGCCCAATTAGCAATAGCCTCCTAATTTGATATGCAATCTGTTAATGACAGTCTGTTAATTTCTTTAAAAATGACCCGGGCACATTAGACGTATCACTGTGACGAACAGGCGGACATCACGGACAGTTCAGCATCGCTCAATGCACAAAGCCTCACCTCACCTCCATTGCAGCGCCGGTGGGCTATCAACAGGTCCCCACTGAGCTCCGCGCACAGCACACACACAACCTCCGCCAGTCAGCAGGATGAATTTACCAGTATCGAGCACCGACACTGACACTTTCCCGACGGGACAAGTCATAACAGCTTATGGAGGGACGGCAGGAAAACAAGAAGCAGCATGTGCGCTTTATTTTTCCAGCATTGTGTCCGCGGCTTGCGAGCGCTCCGTGCAGTGCGCATGTCACCCTGTGATCTTCAGGCACAGAGGGCTCATCCCTAATGAAGAAGTAGCCGACAGTAATCCCGTAATGCAGTTCAATGGGACTGGGACACTCTGCAAATAATGCGTGTGAATATCATAACTCATTAAGCCTACACAGTCATGTGTAATCAAATCATTTATTATTATAGGGTCAATACAATTTTTAAATTAATTACAGGGTATTCTAGACCTAATCTAGGCCTATATGTAGGCAAAAGCATCTTGTGATTATCCTCATGAGAAAAAAAATCATAAAACCATTAAAATGAGAGGGAAAAAAGTTTCAAAGAATTTGAGAATATCGGGAGAAAATATACAAGCCTAATGGAAAATGTAGCTTGCCATGGAGGGACATCATACAGTAATGTGTTTATTTCTTATGATTTTGCATGTGGCCTGAAATGTCATGAAACTTTTTTTTTCAATTAGATAACTAACTTTCGTGTTACTGATTTGCAGTTTTCCAAGGCGTGCAGACAACGAGCGGAATGATTACAGGGCCTATAAAGCCTTAATGTCTCGCTATCTGAGCCCCAAACTGTGGCCCAGAGACCATAAGAGTCACTTTATGTATCGAGGAGGTCGTCTCTAACTAATTGTGATTTCATTTTCATCGCTCTTCCTTTTGCTCGGAATGAAGCTGCGCCGACTGCATCGCAGTGAACACCCAAAGGAACAATTTTGCAGTCATAGGCTCCACCAAGTCACGTCTGAAAACAAACAGCTACTCTAAATTTGGTGCTCCTTGTGTCAAAATCATGTCCGCTGGGTATCTAATAGGGTAACTCATACTTAAATCGTCTTTGCAGTAAAACGTTGGGCGCCCCTGTGTGTTTTCACACGGCAGGTGGAGCCCTCGGTCCAGATTTAGCAGTCAGATCCAGTTCCATGTTTTCCACTACACACCCACCTCATCTCTCCCTCTCTCTCACCCTCTCCTTCTGCATCCCTAAGGCAGGAATCATCATCCCCCCCTCCCCACCTCCTCCACCCACCCTCGGCTCCGCGCCCGCCCTGCAACGCAGCGCCCCTCTCCTCTCGCCGGGCTGCGCTCGATCAACCGAGCATCCACCGCGCCTCCAAATTGGTTTGTCATTTCTGACCCCTCGGTGTGTGTGTGTGTGTTGACCACGATCCTCTGCCCCGCTGCGCTCTGCGTCTGTGGACTTGAGCAGAAGTCAGTATAAGAACATAAAGGCGGCAGAGAAAGATAAAGAGAGAGAGAGAGGGGCAGGGCGGGAGGGAGGGATACAGACAGACGGAGAGAGAGAGAGAGAGAGAGAGAGAGAGAGAGAGACGCTTCTGTCCTCCTCCAGCACTTCGCTGGACTTTGTGCATTTGAACGGACGCGACACATCCTCTTGTGTGAGCGCTGATCGGGATACTGAGCACGCAGCTATTGGTTTATTACACCCTCCGCTTCATCCCCATCCCCTCTTTGTGTCATTTTTGCCAACGTCGTTGTTTGTGCTGCAGAAGCATAAGAATTAACCACAGACCCGGAGTCGCGGTGGTGACATTATAAATCGACTGGGAAGATACACTGTTTCTGTTCAAGATCGACGTTCCGGGGACTGGATGAAAGAGCGCAGAAAAGGTTATTCCTGACTCCTCTGTGCGCTGGATGTGTATATGCGCCTATATCGCTGCGACTGGTGATACGGTAAGGATCAGCTCTTCATGTTCTCCCTATGTGATGTTCTTTTTTTGCAGACATCGCTGGTGAGCGTCGGTAAACCTCTTGGCTGTATGACAATCTGTGTCTGTCACTGACCCGCTCCGAAAGCTTTGTGGCAGCGCTGACTTTGGTTCTCACGGATGCCCATGGGAATGTGGCCTGCGATTATTGTAGGCTACTTAAGGGGCGCGGAAACTGGCCCGAATGGACGAGGGGGATAAAATGTGCTACAGTTCCCATATTTGTGTACAGATGGTCCAGCGACTTGTAGCTGGATGGGCGTCGCTGCGATGCGAGAAGTCGCTTAGAAGAAGACGCCTAATAAGCAATAATACCTATTACATCTCGAGCAAATAAAATAATAATAATAATGCAATCACATTATCCCATGACGGTTTCTCAACCAAGGTGCACACACAGCCGATTTATTTTTCCGTGGCCGCGTGCTTCTGCCTCACTGCAGGGCGCAAGGAGAAATCGCATGCTTTGGCATGATGGTTGATGTCTCACCTCCTCAGCTTTACTGTCCGATTTCATGTGGCTGTCATTTGAGTACATTTGATTGCAGTTAGCTTATTTGGGAGCTGTGCTCGTTTTGTCAGCCGCAGTCTAAAATCAACAGCAAATCCAGCCACTCTGCGAGAAAAGGAGCATCCACCAGGCCAGTTGCACCCCGGGATACGTCAATCATGCGGATTCACGTGAAAGCTTTGGCTCTTATTTACTGGAGAGGCGTCCCGGGTTTTGCAAATGACCTTGATCTGCTACTGAGAACTAGTGAATGTTGCACAATTCTTCGATTTTTGACCTCAACTGGTTTGATCAACCTACTTCAAATTTATGTGACCATAGATAGAGTGCACTCTTTGCAGACTCCCCTATGAATAAGCAAAGAATCACATAGACTGTTCTTTCTTTGCCTTCACACAGATGGTGAGTTATATGGCTGATCATAAGTGGTCTGCATCACAAATGAATGTATGGCTGACACTCAGAACACCCTCACTAATCATTTGCTGTCTGTGTCTGCCTAGGTGGCTGTGGGCTGTTACTCTCAACATCCAAAGGGCTACCAGCAAGGATGCTGTGAGCGAGCTCTTGTGTAGATCTCAGTGTTTATTGTGATGTAAAAGGACAGATGTGGCTCTATAGGTTGGAGTGGTTGACAGTGTGTTGACTCATCTGTCAGTGATGGAGTTAAGAATGAGTGCCTCTTAGAAATCCACTGAGCAGGTGGGAAAATGGTCAGTGTAGGCAGTTATCTGTATGTGTATGTTGGGGGAAATTTGACATAGATTTGCTTGGCTGCCATTTTGGCAGCATCTGTTAAAGCACAGGACTGTCTCCAAGGAGATTATTATGTTTGCAGAGGAGATAAATATCACTAAATCATCTGTCATCAGTGCATCTGTTTGTTGAAGTGATTCTAGTTCCTTGTTTGCCAAGTTGATAATTTGTTTTAAAGGCAAAAGATGAAAAAAAAAAACCCCAAAACCAAAAAACAACAACGTGGATTTTGGTGTCCAGATCCAGCAGCTGTTAGTTGTTTGTGTCTGACAAGTTGTTTATCTGGTTTCAACAGCGGAGGAAAATGTAGCTTTAATAGTGTTTATATTTTTCCTGCCCAAACTCACCTCGGCGACAGAGAATGCTTTTGGTTTACTTTTCTGACTGGCTCGGATGACCTCTCCAGAGAACCATGGGATGTTTGTTAGACTCACACTAGAAGTGCAAGGCGTGTCAAAGTGCATCTTGGGCCACGTTAAGCAATGACCCCCACACAACACAACACCAATGCTACTGATGCATCTGAAGCCGTATAATGTGCAACAGCAGCAATCACGCTTTTTGCTGACTTTAGGTCTGTCTGTCCGCTAATTAGGTCACTGATTCATTCCACTTGTTATGATGCACAAGGAAGACAAAGCTCCTTTGTTGGTAAAAAGGGTGCAAATTGTTGTGTTGTGCTAATTCGAATTGTTCTGCTTGATTGACCTAAGGCTGACTTTCTTTGGTGCTCTAAATGTAACACAGTATTTTGTTTAGATTTGGTTGACTTCAAAAACATTATGTAACCCTGTAATGGAAGCAGTTTGTGATTTAAATAAGGGATCGTATGTTAAACATCTTGTGTGCATGTCGAAACCCTAAGACCGTGAAAACAAACCTTTGCAGACAATGTGATCCACTGCAGACAAACAGAAACAGATGCATACACACACTTGAATATTAAGACAAGCAGGCATATAATCCCTTTTGCAACAAGGGTAACTGCTTGTTCGCAAAGTCTCTATTTCCATCGTCAAGGGTTATTAGAGAGTCTAACTTCAACACTTGTGCAATTAATTCAGTTTAGTGGGCACATAGAACCTTAGGGCTGATTTCCCCAGAACCATTTTAACAAGCGTTTCCCAAATAATTTGCAGTTCCTGGGATCCAGTCCTCTGTTTAGTTAATTTATGCATAGCAAGGTAAAGGTTTGTGTCAGAGAGCCTTGTAGATAAACAGACGGTGTTTATTGTGTGTGCAGAGACAGCCAACCTTCCTGCATAAATAAATTGTCACTCTTGTGGCTTAAGCTGTGAGGAAAACCAAAACAAATCTTAATTCTGCCATAAAAATATTAAGTTTCATTGAAGCTGCTGAATTTCACAATACGGTCTGCTAATGCGATGATGATTATGATGATGATGATTCACATTCCCAGTCTCAACTCCACTTTGTGTGTTGACTTTAACCCAATTCAAAAGACCCTTCCTGTGCTAGACGGCATCTCTCTCTCTCTCTCTCTCTCTCCTGTATTGAAATAATGAGGCCAGATCCATGCGCGTCTTCCTCATCAACCTAAAGTAGTCAGTCATGCGTTAACACATTCTTCCTCCTACCCTTTTCCGTCCCTCAAAGAATAACCCCTGTTCTGTGCATTTTCCTCCATCGACTGGAGCTATCAGCTCAGTTCGCCCCTTAATGTGTGAAACTCAACTCTGATATCATTCAGCCCTACTGGAGGTTCAAAGGACTATGCAGTTACTTTGCTACCTGATTAGATCTGTGCTTAGGAAAGGGGAAAACCAGCAGTGGACGATTGGCTGTCAGATCTCAGGCCGTTCTCTGACTCATTGCTCCTATGGCCTCGACTAGAATAGCTCCGCAGAGATAGATGTCTTATTCTGCCTAAATATGGAACGGTTGGAAGTCTTTCTGCCCGAACCACCACAGACTATTATCTGTCTGTGTTCTGGGGCCAATTGGAAGTAATGTACACCGTTGGCTTGACTGCTGATGCTGTCTGTTAACTGGGCTGTTTGTGTGGATTTCTGAAAGTGATACATGTTGTAATCCTGCTGAGTGGTTATTGCATGGTTTAGCAGCAAATTGTAATCAGACTACTGCCACTAACAGAATAAGCAGCACTGTGATACCAAATCAGTGGCGCTGAAGTGTTTGTCAAAAAAGAAATATGATCCAGAGATAACTCGCTTTCACCCACTGGACTAAACCTAACATTTAGAGGTGAGCTGAATGCTAATTAATGATCAATCAATCAGTGTTTTTTTTTTAATTTAATTTAAAAAAATTTTTTTAAATGATGAATTAATTCTTAAGGCAAAAATGCTAAATCTCATACTAGCCTCTAAATGACAAAAGTTTTTTTCTTTTTCTGTGGCTTATTTGTTAGTAAATTAAAAATATTTTGTTTTTGAGTGTGAATCAAGCAAAACAAGTCCTTTAACGATGTCACCTTGGGCTTGAGGAAACTCTGATGGAAAATTTCCACTAATTTCTGGTAATACTTATTCTCATAATTCTACTGCTGCCACTATACTATGCCTACTACTATAACAACAAGAACAAGAACACCAACAACAACCACAACAACAAAACAACACCAACAATAATAATAATAATAATAATAATAATAATAATAATAATAATAATAATAATAATAATAACAGTATCTTTTCTGATGAGGCATTCTCTAAAAGCAGCCGAGTAGTAAAAGCAAAGCTGCTGAATAAGTTGAAAAGTTCTCAAACCTCCTCAAAGGTTTTATTTTTGAACAATGTTTTGTAACAGCCGAATTTAACAAGCAAAGTGACGTTAGGTTGTGACTCACACATGCAGGATAAAAATGATTGAGAAATCAATCTGTTTAAATTAGTTCTGAAATCACCCCACTGCCATTCAGTAGGATATTAAAACTGTGGCAACATGATGTCTCCCGCTCTTCGATTTTGTGTTTCTTGCTACTTTCCTACCAAATATCCTAAAGAGAACAGTTGTTGAGTATTATGAAGTGTGTGCTAAGACCAAACACATGCTGATGGCTTGTCCTTCATTATCTGGTTGCTTTTCTTTTGGAATATAATTCGAGAGGTTTAGGTAGATGAAATAAATGTCATATCTCACTACAATATTTTTTTCTCAGAGGCAGACTCTTATTTGCTTTGCCTTGACCATCCTCAGTATTGAATTTGTTTCTTAGGCAACCAAGAATTTATGTCATGTTCAGCTTTATGTAACTTTGATTTATTGTGACTTTGTTGGCGGAAAAACATGCTGAACCAACAAGTGAGGGCTATAGAAAGTAAATGAAGGTTATTATCGTACCATTCCACACACCTGTGAAAAGCTGCAGTTACTGTTTGTAATTTTTAAAATTATTCTAGTTAAAACAATCTTAGAAACGTGCCTGAGAGCACACTGTTTTTTTTTCATCTTAACCAAAATCTATTTCATTTGACTTAAACCATGCTGAGCGCGGTTCACAATAACCATGTACATGTTGCAACTCAGGCTGAGCCGTTAAATAGAATCTTAATGTGTTTTTGTCTACAGGCAAACTCTGTGTTATTCTACAAATGGCCTTTTCTATCAGCACTCGACTTGCTATATATTTTAGCAGCTGCTTTTAATGATAGCTCCTGTATCCACAGCCAATTGTTTTTTAAAGCCCCTCACTCTCTAGTAGTTTGTATCCCCTTTTCAAAAAGAAAAAAACACTTGTTCCTTCAGTCAACACATCTCCTGTCCACACTTCTCCTTTGTGGCCTTCACCTCCCTGGACACCCCACTCAAAGCTGTCACTATTCAATAGAAACACACACACACACAAAGAGACACACAGGCATTCATTTCTTCCCACAGATACTCTGAACACACATTAACGCAACGCACATCAATTACCAGCGCTCTCTCTCACACACACTTTTGCATTTCTTGGCTAATGCACATGTACTGTAAATGCTCACACACCCACAGAGAGACACACATTGACATTGCCTGCAGCTGTATATTTAGTGACACACACAGTGCCATTAGGGAGCTGAATGGAGAATCAGTGTACAAGGCCAGGGTGATTGTAAGAAGCTCACTCAAAGGTCCGCCGATTATTTTGGTCTCTGCAGGAAATCATTTACAATAGCACTCAGCCCCTCCTCTCATCCTCCCAGTTCAGTCCATTTAAACACTGTGTTGCTCTGTGTGTGAGTGTGTGTGTGTGTGTGTGTGTGCGCAAATGCAGGTCTTAAGTCAGTCGCCACAGCATTGATGGGGAATTTTTTGTGCTTTGTTGTTGATGCGGTTGACTTGCATGCTGAGGAGGTCTCACTTGTTTCGAGAATGGGGTGCTTGGAAATGAGTCATACACAATGTGATGCAACACAGCGGAGCAGATTTGAATTGTGGGGCAATGAACAATGAGGTCATCACAGGGCTGGGGGCATAAATCTCCCAGTGCCATGGTTTAACACAGCATTTCTTATCAATGGAGGAAACTACAGCAGGGCTTGAAAATGCAGCATTGTTTAAGAGCCTGAGTCAATGCTGCAAATAAAGGACTCGGTTGGTTGACTTCGGCGACTGAGGGGCTGAGACAATGGAAGGGGAAATTTGGATTGATTTTAGGGACGCTGTTTTTTTGAGTACTGTTTCCTTTAACTTGCGTCAGTTACATTTTGTCACTTATTTTGATTGATCACTTGAAAAAATGCCAGATGTTCTTCAAATTGTCTCGATTTTTGCTTCCCCTCAGCTTCATTTGCACGCCTCTTTTAACTATCATACTGCATCCAGTGATATTTTCCATATCTTTTCCTTCTTCAGCAGATTTTCCACAATCAGTGTCTGCTGTAGTATCGTCATCCCCAGGCCCCTCTTAAATTTCCTGCTTACTGGGCTTTTACTTTAACTGCATTACATACGTCTTCCACTCCCCGTTCATCTGGTTTCTTTCAGCATAAACCAGGCTGAAAGATCTAACCAACAATGTGCCTCGATGTGATTGTTTGACGGTAAATTTAGAAAAACAATATTGTCATTTATTGTGCCTGTTCAGTGGCACAGCTGTGATCTTGATTGATATCGAATAGTGTTTTCATTTCAAGTCTCTGAAAGTGAGAATATGTGCCAGGGAGTATTGATCTGGAGCCTACTTGATGGTGCACTGTGAAAGGCTGAGCGAGGGCGAGGATGACTAGTTGGTCATGCTTGATGGAACAAAGATATTAGCAGACATAGCGGTGATCAATGGCATAATAATGTTTGTATGCATTATTTGTGCTGTGTTTTTGTTTTTGTTATTATGTTATCAAGCTGATAATTTGTGTCTCAAGCGTAAATACAGCACATAACTTTGCATAAAACTACATCCTCCCTGACGGGCCGCTGAAGTGGCCTTGCTAAATCTGCTAGCAAATGCTTAACACTTGACTCTAAACAAGTTGTGCGGTTCAGGTTCTTTCCCAGGACAACGACTCATTTGAGGTAAAGGTGTCATGGCCCTTTGGCATGTATCAGCACACGTCAGTTTGTCTGAGGCGTACCTTTAACATTTTGCAATAGAACCATTTTACTGCCTTTGTGTTTTGCAAGGGAGCCTGATAGTGTCACACCAAGACAGATGAGCACCACTCTGGCCTGTGGGCCTGCAGGAATAACTTACATGGACCACAAGTCTGCTTTCTAACCATGTAAGAAATTGTATGCCTGTTCTCCTGTGGTGCACTTACGTGCGTTTTGAACGTCCATACTGGCTCTTGCTCAGGTGGTATATGTATGATAAATGAGATAGTTGCCATCACATGTATCAAAATACGAGTAAAAGGGAATTGGTAGAGGACCTTGTATTGTAGAATAAGGGTGTGCTGAAGCAAGTATTTGATAAATGATAAATAAATTGGTATTTTAAAACCACACTTTTTGCAAAGCCTCATGCTTGTCAGGCAATTACATAAGCTATTTTTGCGGTTAGAATGATATAAGTCAGTGTGTGTATTTTCCTTTGTATTAATGTGTATGTGCACCCATGTATTGAAACATCTTATTGTCCACTTTTATTTTATCTTGTACACCAACCCCAAGCCCCCCCACCCCATCCCCCCATGCTCACTCTCACCCTTTCTCTTTTTCCCTCTCTCCCATCCAAAGATTTATGTGGGGCACATAGTGAAGAGTCTTTAATTTTACGCCTGGGTAGACCATACACACTATAGCTCCATACTCTTCATGCTTATATCGAATCTGTCGAAGCCGGGGGGGAATTGTGGTTTTAACATGAACATATAGGGGACTCCACCCTTTAAAGGAGGGCATTAAATTGCTTCATCTGGAGGCACCATAAATCTCCACCAACAGGCATCGTCACCACTTCTGGTGTCTTATGGCGCAATCTGTTGTTCGAATTATAATTACAAAGGGTAATACACGAAGAGACCATCATGAAAGCATACTGTAGAGCAATCCTAATTACATACAGCAGGCTTATGAGTAATGGGAAAGACATGGGACATCAATGCACCCGCTGCCTTTCATAATAGAAAACACCATTGTTGTACTGTGAGAAAATGGTCAGTATTTATCATGTGGAATCTATACGTTTTTTTTTTTTTTTTTTTTTTTTAAAGAAAACAGTGAGATAATTTAAAAAAAAAAAAAAAAAACAA
>JAQLOL010000019.1:15758398-15778652 GCA_029783665.1 Naso thynnoides | reverse complement strand
CAGGAGGAGATTCAGAGTTAGTTTGGATTTATTAACAGCCAAAAAGTCCATCTGCAATAGGCCATTTAGTCTTGCCTGTAATACTTATTTTGCCAAAAATATACAACTAAGCCTTTCTTGTTTTGGAAGAATTGAAACAAAATCTTGCTATGAGAGAACTGCCTTGTTACACATTGATATTTATTTATTAATTTTTAAATGAAGTGAATTAGCTTCTCCTTAAGTGGAATTAGTTTATCTATATTAGGGAAATATTTTACTCAAGATATTCAACTTTTTTTTTTTACCATCTTCCCTCAGTAACAGCATCCATTTCTACACAAAGGTGACTGAAATATTTTGTACTTTAGTTTTTTATGTTTATTTCCTTTAAAGTGTCACATAAATCTTGTCCAGCAGGGTCTGAAAGTATAGAACCTTGGCCCCGCAGTCCATACAGACGGCCAAGGTGATCTCCCACACTGAAGCATTCAATTATGTCTGGGTAAACGGCTCTTGCCTGGCGTCTAGAATGACCAGCAGATTAAATAATAGAACTATCAGAGCCCTCTCTGGAGCAGATGGAAACACAACCCGATACCTGCTTAATGCCCCACCAAGCACGAACACTCACAGCACACACACATCAAAGCAGAGCATTTATCAGTGTGTTTGCACTCTTTTATTCATTTAAAACTTGCTTGTATGTTCTGTCTTTATCATTGTTATATACTGCAGGCCTGCTGGAAAACACTGCACTGCTTATTTCATAGATTAATCACAGCAAAGAACATAACAGAGGCCCAGGAACAACTGAGTGCAAAGGGAGATGAGGTGCATGCTGATCTGATAAACAGCGGGTCTTTCAGGGTAACATTGCCCACCCCCACCACAGAAGACAGCATCCGAAACCAAAGTCATTACAGAGCTCAGCTAACAGAGGGAGGGACATAGAGAGAGAGATGGCGCATTAGAGAGAAAGACAGAGAAGGAGAGAGAGGGATGGAGCATTGTAGAGAGCAAGAGCGTTTGACAGTACATTAGCAGTTTCCGTGTTCTGACTAAGTGTTCTGGCTGGATCAGGTAGCGCTGCGATACACTACCTGGCTGCTGTGGGTGTGTTCAGCCATGAGAAATGTTGCACAACTTTGCAGAAAAAAAAGATGTGAAAATAAGTTCTAGGATACCACAAGTCCACACTTTTTACTGTTTTGCCTGAGAATACCTCAAGTCTTGTGCAATGAGAGCCCTTCAAACAGCCCTCATATTGCATCCTTCAAATATATATCAAATTAGTTGTCTTTGAAAGGTGTTTTAATGTTTTAACTGTAGAAATAGATACTCTTGTTCGCTCAGCAAATCGGAGATCCAGCTATCCATGATCAAACTGGTGGCCTGACATTGCAATGCTGTCAGTTGTGCTGTTCTTGTACGTTTTGTAAGATATTAAATGAAAAATATCTCAGAAATGTTGCCATAAATCTGAGCGGATCAATAGATGAGGCCCATTTGCATTCCTGAAACACTCAAAAGGTGCAACTTTAGCTATTCATCATAATAACATTTGAAAGCAGGGTTTGCTTTGGTTCTGTAACATCAAGGGACTTCCATAACTCAAGCTGGTGTCCCTCAACATTATGCACATTGATTTATGTGCTGGTTGGTGACTGTAAACCTCTGACCCCGAGCGGTAATCGGAGGCCCAGCACTGCTAATCAGAAACTGATTGCAAGAAAAGAAAATGAGCCGAGCTCCAAAGAGACTTTACTTCATATTGTAGATGTATTTTTCCTGAGCGCTGTTGTTGAAGTTGAGCTGTTATGTTTTCCACTACATAGATATTATAAACAAATCTCAAAGTGGCTTGTAAAACAGGTAATTAAATTATGTTTGGTTCAAATTTTTAGGCAAATTTTGCCCCTCCACCCTATTTTTTTTTCTTTCTTTCTTGAGGATTTTTGGCTTGCACTCCCTTCACAGCTCTTCATCTCTCCTCCCCGCGCTGCAGGTTTTTGGCTTTTTTCCAAAGCTAAAATCAAGTGCGCTCTCTCACTTTCTCTCTCCTCTGGCTCTCTGTGGTATGAGTGCGTGGCTGTCATGTGCCAAACTAGCCAGCTAGCTTTGGCAGTAATTAGCCACCTGTGTATACTTGCTCATAGCACTGCAGACATACTATAAATATCCATACCTTAGCACCCTACTGTACCAATTGCTTCTCTGAGGCAGCTCTCATGCACGGATACATTTAATCTCTGTAAATATGTCATGCTGCAGAAAAAGGAGATATATGCTGTTTTCTGTTGTTTCATTCATGGTCATTCATTAAAAAAAGCTGAGAACACTTGGGATTATGCCTATCCATTTCCACATCTTCAAGCAGTAGACCTTGGCTCTCCAACTGTCGTTATGAAGCAATTAGCCTACTACCACATTTAGTGTATTAATCAGAAAAGCCAGCGATATGTTATGCAATACCCATGCAGTCTATTTTAGACAATGGAACTTGGCTCAGTAGGAAAGCTAATTAAAAGATAAAATCACCTTCTTGTTTGTCCAATTAAAGACTTCTGTCAGATCGGACCCTTGGAACAACTTCATCACAATAACATTAAAATAGCTTTTTGTGTGTCTGTGTGTGTATGTGTTGACATGACACACTCACCGCTAGCTTCTGTCCACGTGCATGTGTCTGCATGTCTTCCTGTATGTGCGTGTACAGTACGCTATGTGTTTGTGTATATGTGTGCACATATGCAGGCGATTCTATGTTTTCCAGAGAGAGCAAGAGAAGATGGAAAGGAACCAAAAAGACAGAAGGAGAGAGAGAGAGTGAGAGAGCGAGAGAGAGAGAGAGAGAGAGAGAGAGAGAGAGAGCGACAGCTGAAACAGAGATAGAAAGAGAAAGGTTAGACGAGGCCAGCAGACGAGGACTGGAAAAATGAATTAACTGATAAAAGACACAGTGTGAGAGGTGGTCAGGGTTTAAGGGGAGTGGTAGAAATACAGAGGACACAACGGGGGGAATGAATGTGGAGGAAGGCACAGCATGAACTGACGAGAGAGAATGGCAGGTGAGGATGAGAGGACGGAGAGAAAGAACATAATAATGGAGAGGGAAAGAGGAAAAGGTCCGTGTCCACAAACGACCTTGGGCTTGAGCCGACTGTGCTGATTGGAGATCAGAGATAATAGTGGTGAGGCTGCTGTCGCCGCTCATCTGCAGGAGCACGTACACGCCCTGCGCATACACACATATATTAAGCACACTCATGGCTTCTAGACCAATGCCTCCATAATAAACCATATGCTTTCAATAAAAATGCTAATTATCTTTACATTGCACCACAGTCAGGTTAATAATGCGTCTGTGTGTGTGGAAGAGGGAAACAGAAATGGAAAGAGAGACGGAAAAGAGACGGTGAAGGCATTCGGGGAACAGTGTCAAAGCTGTTCATGTGATTAAAGGCATTCTGAAAATTTGAGACCATACTAGCACGGATATAAAAAAAAATATTTGGATGATTTTTTAATGAATGTGAAACTAGACAGGCGACACAGTCTAACAACAGAACATTGCTGTTAGTGTTATTGTTCTGCTATTGTTTTTCTATTCATTTAAAGCCTTACTTGGAATTAATGAGCAGATTTTTGTTTTGCAGCTGCAGAACTAACTCTTCAATGGCACAGTCCAAGTGGTTTTGCAAATGATCACTCAAACGAACCTGGTAGATAAAGTGAATTTAAATTTAAATACATAGAAAGAAGATGCTCTATCATAGACATTTTCTTAGAAACAAGGACAAGTCATGGCATGTCCGACTACATATGTCTGCTTCTTTCGGCCCCTGTTGATGCTGAATTAGCCGTAGCACAACGACCTCTTGCATCATCCTGCATGCTTGAGCTGTCCGTAAGAAAACCTTTCAACAAATATCTTTTCACTCTGTTGAATCGTGCGCACTGAAAACTGAATAACTGTGATGCGTGAAAAATGTTTCTCACCCTTTTAATGCAGATTAGAAACAGAGATGGACAAAAAATAATCTTGCAATAAAGTGACCACAGAGGCATCCGCCAGTCTATTTAAACAATGAGCAGTAATACAAATTGCGTGACATTTTGTTTGGCATTTTGTGTGCCATTTGGTGTACTTGTTGCTGCCAAAGTTTGTCATTTGAAATCCATGAGTTGCTGGCAACCTTGAACTCTGTGTGTATCCTTGTTGTCTGGAGGTTGTGTAAGAGACTTGCGTGATGTGAAGTCCTTGTTGTTCAGTGTCATTTATCCCTGTCTTCTCAACCACAGTGTGTCTCTTGGTATTGTTTAGTGTGCATGCAAGTGTGTTTGTGTACGCGATTCTTACATCAATATCTGTTGTTGCAACGCACTCAAACCGCCCCGCACAGACACACTCACTGTCTTCTTTCTTTTCAAACAAGGAAGCTGTTTCCTTGTGGTGAACCATTTTACATCTTATAACACACACACACACACACACACACACACACATGCACACAAGCACACACATGTTTTAGGTTTAACACGATCTCCTTTTAGAGATTGCTTATTTATCGGGAGTTGTACTAAGCCGCGCTAGTTACCATGCATTTTTCATGAGCCTTAGGATTTAATGGTTGCTTGTGTTTGTGCGTGTGTTGGCGTATGTCTATGTGTTTTCTGTGTGTCGCATGTGTTCGTGTATGTCCTGTGGTTGGTGATGAGTCTTCTGTGTTCAAGAATTTATGTATGTACTGTGCAATATGTAGTGCACTTGGGCTATATATAAACATGTGCCATCCGGAAGCCCCTCCAAATGTTTTTCCTTTGAGGACTCTCAAAGCCTGTCTCTCTTTTCATCTCTCCTCTCCTCTCCTCTTCTCTCCTCTCCTCTCCTCTCCTCTCCTCTCCTCTCCTCTCCTCTCCTCTTCTCGTTTCATTTCTCGGGGGACCAGTTCCATTCTGCAGGTCTCTAATGGTTTCAAAAGACAGAAGGGCACTGCCTGCAGGATTAGGTTTCTACCATGTTCGCATTCCACTCGGTCCCCCCCTCCTCCTGGGAGGAAGGTGGAATGGAATTCATATGTTTAAGAGGTTTCGAGCAAGTGCGCACAATTCATCGCGGGGCCGACAGGAGCAACCTTCCGTCGAGGCTCTAAGGATAAATCTTTGAATATAATAGACAGGGAATTGGTGTTGGGGGGTGAAGCAAACCAGTGCATTCAGTACGCTCCCACCTCCACACACAGATGATTGCTCACTCATACACAGAGTCACACAGAGTAGGTGACATACACAAAGCATTTGCTCACCCACTGTGCATCAGAAAGCATTTTAGCGTGGCAGTTTTGGCTGTTCCACTGAAATGCTATCCCAGTAATCAAATCAATTTTCTGGTTTTCATTGCTCTCTTGCTATTAGCATACATTAAAGAGCTCATTATTTCAGGTCATTTTGTATTGCTATATTTTGTCCTGCTCTGGGTAAGGACCCAAAGGATGCTATGAATGTGTTTGTGTGTGTTTTTCCCTTTTGTGTCGTGTGTTTACTCCAGTGTTCCTCTCTCTGACTGTCTGCATGGCACTTGTATGTCTGTTCCCTCATCTGTGTGTGTGTGACATATGTGTGATGCATTACTGTCAGATAGCCTCCCTGTTGTCTCTTCAGACGCTTACGTAATGTTATTACCAATCACACATGGAGAGCATCCTGGCACTGTCACAAGGTTAGGATGAAATATGAGAACGATTATGCAGATCTTAGATTGTATTATAATGATTTCCTTATTATTGCATCATTAATCTATTTTTGTCTCTTGTCTCTATCATCTTTCTTTCTCCCTCTCTCTCTTCCTCTGTTTTCTTTCCCCCTTCAAATCTCTTGCCTATGGCTCACGCAGAAGTAGAACAAAAAGGTAAGTCTGTGAAACAAGAACGCCCACATTCGCACATGCACACATGCTCAAAATCCGGGGTTGGGTGTCACTTTTTGATGCCAGCGCCTGCAGCATTTTGTACCTCGTGGCAGAATGACATCTTTTTCAAAGTCTCTGCTGCTATATTAAGACAGCTTGATCTCAGCATATAGAAGCAATTTGGAAACACTGGTTCTCATTAGACACACTCCAGGCCCATATTATTCCATGGTATCGTGTAGAATGTCACTTAACAAACTCTCCATGGGTCGAGCACATTTTTTATGATGAGCCAATGAACAGAGAATTACATTGACATTTAATATTTCAAATGCTTCCCCGTGATATGAAAATTATGCCTGGGCTTTAAATAGCCAATGAAAGTCAAATCAATACTCCCAGCCCTGTGTGGGATTTAGAATTATATTATTGGGAAGAATGGGAAAACCACAATGCACATCTGGCTCGTCTGTGTGTATCTGCTGTGTGCATATGTGTGTGTATGTGACAACATTCCAGTTAGATTACAAAGGTCCCTATGACTCCGGTCACACAGCCTTCCCAGAATTTACTGCATCTCCCATACCACCCATAAAATATGACCCCGGTATTCCAAGATGGGAATACCAAGCACAGAATGGGAAATGAATTATTGTAACAATTGCAGAAACAGCAGGCGATAAAAGACATGTTCGGTCCTACAGTTGGTTGTTCCTGACAGAGATGGAAAGAAAGAAAGAGCTATTAGACTAATGAGGAGTCGGGGAGGGAGGGAGGGCGCAATGGGAATAGAGGGAACGGAGGGAAGTAGAACAAAATATGTCACTTTCTTTTTTTCTCCTTGCTGTGGGAGCAGGGTATTATCTGTTGAATAGGAGGCACGCTGTTGCTGTGCTTAAGAATGACAGTGAGTGTAGAACATCCAAATCAAAACACAGTAAGCCTATCATGTCATCATCACTCGTCAGTGGTTAAGGTTAGGTGAAAAGAAAAATGTAACATTTATTTAAAGGCTCTGTCAGCTAATCTAGAGAGAATAGATGATATTAACAATGACTGCATGGAAATGTGCCTAATGAGAAAGCTCTTTCTTTTATTCCTCAGTATTTCTCTGTCCTGGCATTCTCAGAGGAGTTTACCAAAGCGAGCATCTCTTTGAGTCAGATCACCAATCTGGTGCATGGTGCAAAGACCCACTGCAGGCCTCAGACAAGATCTACTACATGCCCTGGACACCGTACCGCACAGACACACTGACAGAATACTCCTCAAAGGAGGACTTCATCGCAGGCCGTCCCACCACCACCTACAAACTTCCGCATCGTGTCGATGGGACTGGCTTTGTTGTCTATGATGGCGCACTGTTTTTCAACAAGGAGCGCACTCGCAACATTGTAAAGTTTGACCTGCGCACTCGCATCAAGAGTGGTGAGGCCATTATTGCGAATGCCAATTACCACGATACCTCGCCATATCGCTGGGGAGGCAAGTCAGACATTGACCTTGCGGTGGATGAGAATGGACTGTGGGTGATCTATGCGACAGAGCAGAATAACGGGCGCATCGTGGTGAGCCAGCTCAACCCCTACACCCTGCGCATTGAAGGCTCGTGGGACACCAGCTACGACAAACGCTCTGCCTCAAATGCTTTCATGATCTGCGGAGTTCTGTACGTGGTCAAAACCGTCTATGAAGATGATGACAATGAAGGGACAGGGAACAAAATTGACTACATGTACAGCACTGATAAGAGCAAGGAGATGACAGTGAACATACCATTCCCTAATTCCTACCAGTACATTGCTGCCGTGGATTACAACCCAAGAGACAACCTCCTGTACGTGTGGAATAACTACCACGTGGTCAAGTACTCGCTGGACTTCGGCAATAATGGTAGGTCCCACTTTTTCAGCCCAGTTTTCAGCCCAGTTCCTCTGTTCTTCACCTCCTCCTCCTGCCATTTGTGTATATTTTCTGCATGGTTTTCAACTTAGTTCTGTGTTTAATAGGAAGAAAAAAAAATTCGGAGTGCTATATTGTTGGTAGCTGGACTTGTTTGAGTTTCTTGAAGACGTTTCACCTCTAATCCGAGAAACTTCTTTAGTTCTTAACAACTGGTGAGGAGTTGCGGGCTTTAAACCAAGTGTGGGTGTAAACCATTACAGCGATGCTGAGGTCAATGTGACATATCAGTTCCAGGTCATTAGTATCAATGATGAGTCTTTAGGGTTAGGTGGGTCCAGGTTAGGTCTGCACGATTTTAAGAAAATATCTAATTGCGATTACTTGCACTGATATTGCGGTTGCAACATGATAGGGAATAGTCATTTTTTAATCACTGTTCTCTTTTTGATTGATCATACATATTTACATGATTTTGAATGATTTTGGTGTGATTTTGGTATGATTTTTGCAGGGATCTGTATGAAACAAAGATGTTGTCTTGAGTCTGTAAAATATGATGTGTAGTCCAGGACAACTTTGCAGCACCGCAATATCTGAAATAAATGGTATTTTGACACACTTTGCACCTATAACAAAAATTGGGCTTCCCTGCAATTCATCATGTTGCGATTTCAATTAAATTTTGATTAATTGTGCAACCCTGGTCCATGTGTTAATGTGAATTGAGACGTCTCTGGAGGGCACTTAGGACTGCATTGTAAGTTGCTGATTAGTGGTGTCATAGTCCTCCTTCTCCATTTACCAATGGTTCTGGTTTGATTCTTTCATGCCTCTTTCAAACCATTTGTCTTCTTTGGCCAACATATATACATAGCTGTCCTTTAAGGAATGTCCCTTCTCCTTCAGATGTAAGTGGACAGCAGTCTTGACCCAAGGAGTTGGCTCTCCTGTGTTTCGCCATTCACTTATGGAGGGGTTGTTTTGTTTCCCCAGTGTACAAATCTGTGCATTCCTGACTGCATCGAACTGTATAAACTACATTGCTCTGCTTACACCTGAGTGTTTTCTCCTCAGGGTGGACATGCCTCTGCCACAACTCAAACATGTGCTTTTGCCTACGATAGCAACTAGAATTACCATGACCTGGATGACTGAGAATCTTCATCAGCATATGGCCAAGGAAAAAAGATGCAGCTTTAAGTTCTTTTCCCCACAACATTACATTACAGGCTATGATGTGATTTTTTAAAATCCTCACTTGAAATACCATGGCATATTTGTAAAGCTTTTAAAATTCATTAATTTTATTATTCATAATGATAAAAGCTTTTTTGTTGTGGCATAAGGAATACTTACAGCCACTAATCGTCCTCAAATAATTAATTCTTCAAAATGACGAAAAAGGAAGAAGAGCACCATCTGTGCTGTCATGATTCTCAATTACGACTGCTCCTCCATAACTCAACCCCTGGTGCCGGCATGTTTTCAAGAATGAAAAAATAAAAAACTTTCAGAGCTGGCCCTGGATTTGCAAGTGTCTTTTAAATCCTAGATGTTGGTAGAGTTGCTATTTTCTGAAATGAACTCGCGTAGACATCTTAAAGACTACCTTGATCTCTGCCTTCAGAAGAATATCTTTAACGATGTCATGCTGTGCCTTACATTCGTGCTGTAAATGCCTCTTGCCTTTTAATGTACCACTTCCTAGCACTTCTCTTCAGTTTTTTTTCCAACTGCTTGACAAATCTTAAAGCACTCCTCAAGAATGGAGCCAGAAGTGTCTGAATAAAGGAGGAACTAATATTACCTTAAGATGACCATCTGAAGACACCTCAACCTGTGTTTGGCTTAGTTTTTTTTAAATTTTTTTATCCTTTATAACCATTAAAACTAGGGTGCTGTCATTTTAAACTTTGGATTTTAGTTGTTTTTACAAGCTGCATTAACAATTATTTTGACATTAACAATAAATCTTATGACTACATGTTAGCAGTTTGCAGTGACAAACCCTCAGAAGCTCATAACTCGACTATGCAGTTCCCCTCAGCTCTAGCATTGCAACGTATTTTAGATCATTGTTTTTTGCCCCACAGCTTTATTGTTTTTTGTTTTTTTTAACAGAGAAGCAGTTCTCAGCTCTATTTTTTTGTTTGTTTGTTTATTTATTTGTTTTTTGAAATGTAGAAAATAACTAATAAAATGCCTGTACTTCACCAGCTCAGCACCAGAGAGCAGACAGACAAGGTTACAGTTGACCCGCGGAACACAGTGAGATTCTCTATGTACCTTAAAATTCCATTCAATTCCAATTCAGAGGGCTTCAGTGCGATAATAAAAACAGTTACAGCATCTAACACCAGGGGCCAGTTTCACAAAGCTATTTTAGACTAGTCTGTGGTGTTAGATCAGTCTAAATTTTCTCTTAGACTAGTCTACTGCAAGTTAGACCATTTCACAAAAATAAGACTAACAGTAAGCAAAAAAGGTTAGACTCCTAATCCCCAGGGCTAACTCAGGAGACCTATGTTGACTGTCAGTTTAGTTACATGAATAAATGACATAATAAACAATGAAACAATGTAAGAAATTATATTGTCCCTGTTTTTTTTCTTTTTATACATCAGGTGGTACAAGAAAATAATTGAACATTTATAGGTACATATGTACAAATATGAAATTAATTCAATAAATAAAGAGTTCTGAATAAATATATAAATAAATAACTCTGCTGATTTATCAATACCTCAATAAGGGCCAGAATTGCATACTGTACCTACTGGAGAGGCTGTGAGTTGTCAATTTGACCACCAGATTACAAATCCTATTATTTCTCATGATAAATACCCCAAATAGGGGGTAATACATTCATTGTTTAAGGATATCTTTTTAAAAAGCAAAATTACACCGTAAGATATGCCATGGAGGAAGAGAATACCCTCACTTTAATCAGAAATGGCTCATCTAGATCCAATCCTGGCTGATGCAGGTGAGCTCTGTGCAGCGCTGCTTTGAAGAACAAAAATTGCCTATGCAAATGGAACTCATCGCTGCTCCCAAAGTTTTACTTTTGACAGAGACAATGATAGTTGCCAAGCAACCAAGATGCTGCTGCCACCATGATCTGATAAATGTCTTATCTGTCTTAAACCATTTGATGAAAATACACCTTATTTGCATTTTGCTCTTTTTTACAACGTGTAAAATTTTCCGTCAAGGTAGGGTTAGGGTTACAGTATTATTTTAATATTTGATTTTTACTTGTTGCTGTGCTTGTTTTTGGCTTCTGTTAAGTTGGCTTTTTAATGAAATGAAAAAATGAAAAATTTATAAGTAGGTCAAAGGTTGGTAGTGGGGCTCACACACATGTAACCTAATAGGGTTAATTAACAAGCAAAATAAATTGTGGTTATGTCAGTTACAAGTTGACCTGCATTACTATTTTCAGCATGAACCAATGGCCTAATACCTGGACTACTGATAATATAGTCATACAGTCAAGTCAACTGAATGTTTATTTATTAATAAATTGGCAAGGGAAGGTAACTTTATTTGTGCAGCACATTTTAGATGGAGGGAATTCAAAGTGCTTTAGAGGAGATAAGAGCATAATGTAATATTATAAAGTGAAATACACATGTAACATGAAACAACTGTAGACTTGAGTATGTATGCGTTTAGTTTTCTCCGTTATTTTTTGCCATGCTATCTCCTTCCCCTTGTTAATGGCAGGCGTATGACTGTATTTGTAAATATGTCTAATATAACCGTCATACAGCTTTATTATTAGCATGTATTTTGCCCATGAGAAGAATGCCTCTCTCTTTTCCTTGTCCATTTGCATCATTTGATTGTTTTTTCATCCATCCATTCTTGAAAGCCTCTTATCTAACCCAGGGACGTGCACAAAGCGAGGCTATGCCAGTCTGGCTCAAGTCAGCCTTGATAATTATGAAGCTGGATTGCATTAGTGGAACGACTTTAGGCTGAATTGGGTGATGACGCTAGTTTCAGCCTGGCTTTGTCAGGTGAGCTTGGTTCTCTTTAGCTATGTTGATGGAATACCCACCTGGTACTGTAAGTAAGAATTTATAAATAATTACGGTGAACTGATCTGATCAGGATCAGAAAATGCAAATGCAAACTCAGATCATTCGAACTTTGTCAATGCCTGTTTATTTGAGCTGTGCCGTGTCTGACTCATTTTCACTCATGAATTCAGTTTGAAAATTTACTCATTTAAATAACCAACAATTTGTGTTTTTACCATCATACCTGCGTCCATCTCAAAGGACAGGGCATACCATCAAACCTGGACTGATTCCCTTTAAACTGTGAGGTTAGAGTCCACCAACCTCTCCTTCCATAATCTGAACTGAAGGGCTTAGGCCCCTGGAGCCTGAAGGGCTATTTGCCCAACGTAATTGCCTTTCAGCACCTTTCTATGGAGTGGTCAAGGCAGTCTGGCTGCGTGTCTTATTAAATGATGTCTGAATTAATGCATGCTCTTACACGCAGTTAGGAGACGCAGTACAAGGAATTATAGAGAGAGGCAGCATTAAACTTGGTTTCTACCGATCAGTGTGTGTGTGTGTGTGTGTGTGTGTGTGTGTGTGTGTGTGTGTGTGTGGGTGCGTGCGTGCGTGGTGAGGCCATGCTGTAAAAGTGTGTGTGTGTGTGTGTGTGTGTGTGTTTATGCATTCATGAGGATGTCCGTGCTCTTGTCGTAATGTGCTAATGTACTTACAGTAGGAGTTTGTGTTTCTCTATTCATGAGTGTGAATGCGTGTTTATTGGTGTTCGCTTGAGAGTGTGATCACTCTCATAATGGAGCTCAGGGTGTCTCTGGAGGCTCAAAAGGGGAGATCGATGGGGATTCAATGCAGAGAATGACCTCCAGTGCACAGCAACAAGCCAGAATGCTGACCAGCGGGAGATAAATACAAACAATCAATGCTGCCTCACTCCTTTACTCTTGTCCACGCGCTGCTTCCTCACTCAATGAAGACAAGGAATAGATTAAGTACCTTAACTGCATGATTTTCTCATTCTTCGGAAAATGAGGCGACAAGTCGATTCACTTTTTTTCTGTTGCTCCTTCTGCCTTCTAGACTTGTCTAAAAAAGGCTAGATAGTGTAACTATAAAAATATCAGGGTGACTCTACGGTCAAACTTGCTATGTTCCAGGCCTGGTGTATTGTTTTCTTTTTCCTCAGCTAGTTTAGGAAACAGGCCAAGGAAAAGGACCATTTTGAGGATGCCCACTTATTGCTGTTGTCGTGTAATGATAGCCTTGCTTTTGTGTCGGCTCACATGGACTTCTTAGTGATATAAAATGAGACAGGAAGTGGGCCACTGAGTGAGAGAAGGCTGATGTGGGCCACTGAGGACCAAGTATAACAGGGGTACAGCACAAAGAGCAGCAGTTACAGTGTTTTGTCTGTTGGTTCATTGAGACAGTTCACTGGATACTTTGGAGGGGGCCATTCTGAAGTAGTTTCATCGTTTGGACTCACTAAGTATGCAAAGCTAAAACCAATTATTTCTCAAAGCTCATTGAAGACTCTAAGGGTAATAGCTCTAAAATGTGAAAGCACATTAATGTCTAACCAACTCCAATAACCATAAGCATCAGAGAATAAAGGCTCTAATGATCAATGACAAATGCATTTCTGATAACGCATCAATTGCAAATGAGTTCAGTGCTTTCTTTATAGAGTCAGTTCAGAAACTTTCCAACAATATTTAAACCTGTAGCGCCAACATCAATCATGCTCAGCCAGGACACTCTAAATCTAATTCACATTAAAGAGGTAAATTTTGAAAAAGTTAGTAAAATCATGAGTAACCTCAACAACTCAAAAACTAGGGATATCCATAATCTGGACTCTGCACTGATAAAGAAACACAGAACTTAGCTGCTTAAGCAAATAATACATCTGGTGAACATGTCAATTAAAGCATGAAATTTCCCTGATAGCTGGAAAACTGCCATTATCAGCCCAATTTTCCAGTCAGACTTGACTTCTAATGACAGACCCATTGCCATTCTCCCAGTTATGTCCTAAATATTGGAAAAGGTTGTTGCAGAGCAACTTATATTACCATACATCTAGAGACAATTGTTTATTGCATCAACAACAGTTTGGATTTAAATATTCAACTGAGACTGCAAACTGTTATTTCACCGAGAAGAGTTTTTTTGGATGGGCGTCATGTTGTGGGAGCAGTTTTCCTAGACTTGAATAAAGTCTTTGACACTGTTAACCATGGTTTGCTGTTATCCATACCCCCTACATTTTAATTCTTTGATCAGGCTTTTCAATGGTTTGACTCATACCTTAGTGAAAGAGTGCAATGTTTGAGTTAATGAGGAAAAGTCTGCCCTCTGTGTCAGTAGCATGGAATTCCCCAGGGGTCAGTTTTAAGTCCACTGCTATTTAGCGTATTGACAGCCTACCTGAGAGTTGTCCTGCCGTTGGCTGCCAAATGTATGCCGATGATACAGTTATCTATACATCTGCGAGATCAGCTAGGATTGCTGCTGACCAGTAAACTGACACCTTGCACTCTGTATCGCAATGGCTTGAGTCTTCTCATTGAACACTTAAAAAAACCCCAGTAACTTTCAATATGTTTTTATATGTGCAAACAATGTGGAAAAGCACCATTTCTAGTAAAAATAATGAGTTCTGCAATGTAGTTGACAATGTCAAGTACCAAGGAATCATTTAAGACTTGCAGGATGCTGGTAGAGTCAACACAAGGGTCACATTCTTATGTGCAAAACCTCATTTGGACCAACAGTCTTCTCTGTTACTGGAGCAAAACTTTGCAACTGTTTGTCAACCGAGCCGAATCTGCAACACAACTTTAGTGTTTTTAACAAAGGTATTAAATCCTGGTTGAAAGAGAAACAACATTGTTCTCACACCTAAAACATGAGCATACATGTCAGTAGGCTATTTACTGTATATTACTCTATTTTTGTACTTTTGTCCTTTTATGAGCTCTGCCTTTATAACTGCATTGCATTTGTAACTGTATTGTATTTTCTTGGTGTTTTTCTTTTCTTATTTCTAACTGACTTTAAAGCCTCTCATGGGCAGGTGTTGCAAATAAACATTTTAAACACTAAGTGCAGTGCATCTGGGATCTGAACATGGTTAAATGTCACGGCACCAATTTAACTGTATGTCCATGTTAAATAAATAAATAAATAATAAAAGTACATTGGAAATTAAGTCAAAAAAATAAGCAACGTTCAACAATGCTTGGTTGTAGAACTTTTGTTTCTTCTTTTTCTTTTTAAATATAAAAAGTTCAGGATATGTGCTGATATCCTTGTTGGTAATAAATGAGGTAAAGTGAACGTCCCTTTACAATTATTCTTTTCTACATCCATTTTTATGTCTTCTTTGTCAGTTAAATACTAATCTTTTCTCTCCCTGTCTCTCACACAAACATACACTGGCAGGAATTTCAATATTTCCCCTTCTTATATATCTTTCTCCTCAACTCTGTGTTTGACATTTTTTTTTCCGTGTTGCCTTTATCTCCCGCTTAATCTGCCCTGCTTTTTCTGCGTCCAACCCTTTCCCACATCACAGAGGGCCATTTCATTGAATGTCCTTAGATGTATATATTATAGAGGCCTTGTGCATGAATGCCTGCACACAAGAGTCAAAGTCACTTGCCTCTGTGTTACTCCTTCCTCCCACCCTACGCTCCCCAAACACTCTCTGACTCTCTACTGTTTATGAAGTTGTTTCATCATGTCTTCTTACATGCATATTATAGAGGCCTGCCCTACGCAAGCGGCATGGCTGCGATGAAACATCTGAATAATTTATCACCTCCAGTCTGCCTTGCCATACTTTAGAAAGTTTTCTCAACAAAGTCAGAAAATTATTCATGCTATCTGCATCTTCAGGAAGGGAGGGGCAAACAGGGCCAAAATTGAATAGATCCTAAACTTTCCCATGTTTGTTTCACCCGTTTATTATCTTTTTCTTTATTAGCCTCATTTTGTTATTGAACCTTGTTTTGTTTTGTTGTTTATTCTGTGCAACAAATATTGACGCCATACTTAATGTCTTACAAGCACTATATATTAACAGTGTTGTATTACTAAGGGAATAATCTACTCAAGTTTTTAAGTTTTAGCTGAGACAATCTGATTGTATGGCCCACTGGAAAAAACAAGCTCACTGAAATGAGAAAAACTAGGAAGGTATATAATTATAAACATTTCCATGGAGATATTTTTGTTCTGTCATATATAGTGTTCAAGAAGATATTCATGAAGACAAAAATACATTTTTTTAACAGTTGTTTACAATAATAACTTCAGCCTTATTAAATCAGCTCGTGAAGGAATATCACTTAAAGGTCCATGCAGTGTAAGAGGGCTGAAAGTGAACAGCAGAGGAGAATCATTAAGGGCCTCTTGGCTTTCAGTAGGTCGAACATATCTGCATTTTAAATGTTACATTTAATTTAGTTCACTAAGAAACGATCTTCCTCCATTTTTTCTAATTTTAGCCTCATTTTCCATCAAGTTTGCATCAGAAATAAAACAGTTACTGTCCTGGAGCCATGGAAATACTGTTATAATAATGAGTTGTTTTTTGTTGTTGTTGTGTTGTCTCTCGGCAGAGAAAAGGTTAGAAGTTGGACAAAAGGTCACAGCAGCATGTGTTTGTTTAGAAAATGACAGGTTTGATTTACAGCGGGCAAGACCAAAAATCATCACCCTTGGCTTTCCTGAAGGCCAGTGCTAACTTGCTGCTAGATTCTCCTGTAATAACAAATAATATATTTGCACAACTGTTTTGCTTAAGCTGAACAGAAATAGGAAGCTTTAAGCTGAAAATAAAATCTTTGTGTTTTCAGTACCTTAGAATAAGCCTTTTATATCTACAGAGTGAGCCGGTCCTTTTTTATAAAGTCCATCATGTTGCAGCCCCCCCCCCTGTAGCTTTGAATGCACAAACCAGAAACTGGCTGTTTTTTTGTGGGTTTGGCTGCCACCGTAGGTTCTCCTAGACTCTTGGACGATTGGAGAAATATTCAGTCAGGGGGACCCTGCAACTAGCCAGGCTAGCGCCCACTTTTGGTCCACTTAATTATCTTCAGCTACCACACAGTCAGGGAACTCTCAATACACTTTGGTTTTCTCCGGCCTAAAATCGTGCGAGCCAATCAGCGAACAGAGGGAGGGCTCAACACAATGACGTCGAACTCAAGTGCTCTGTTTTGACCAGCACTCGAAGCAAGGATGGAGTTTACCGAAGCAGTACACAATGTTTTATCATTGATTCCCAAAATTGAAGAACTAAAGTCTGAACAACAGGAATGTCTAAGACATTTCATCGAGGGGAACGATGTTTTAGCGTTACTTCTGACGGGCTTCGGCAAAAGTTTATAACATACGTAATGACCAAGCAGTAGGGATTGGTCGAAGTTGAAAAAGTCCCGCCCACCACGATGCAAACGTTTCTCAATGGAGAGTGGCCAGACGCTTCTCACAAAGTGGAACCATGTGGAAGGATTAACTGCAACAAGAGAGAGTAAAATTTAGCTGACTTTAATATCGCATCACCTCATTTGTTCATCAAGTTATTGCTTAACCGTCAACACAAGAGCGTCTGCTCAAACTTCTTCCTGTTTTAGACCTTTCAACGTAAGAGTATGCAGGATTTTTCTCTTTCCAGTTTTCTTAGGACGGGCAGATGATTTCTCAGGCTGGTAGCCACACCCTTGTCAGTGTCAAAAATCCATCCATCCGTTCTAAAACTAAACAGTCTGTCCAAAAGCCACAAACTTTCCTGTCAGTGTGTGGTTGCTATGCAGTTTTATGGCATAATCTCCCTCATCATTATTGCAGGTGCCACTAACCCTGCGAAAAAGGAAGTAAAGTTTTATTGATATTCCTGTTGTTTTTTCATGTAGGTGATAAAAATGAAGTCAAACCTCGAGAGATTTCAGATAACCAAGCTTCGTCCTTTTCAGGAGAAGATTCAGCGTCAGTACTTAGGTACAAATGTAAGTGTCCAAGCAGCTCATATTGACACGATAACGGCTTTCATGAGGTGGCACTTGGATTAAATTTTCTCTGATGTTCCCACAGCTCACAGGGCATTTGGAGGAGATGTTGCAGACAGCTTATAGCAAGTTCCACATCTGGCAAACTCGCCGCATGCTGAGGAAAACCTGAGGTCTGATGGTTTGTCAGAGAGAGGACAAAGAAGACGTTGAAGTGTATGGACACGTGGCCTGTGATGGCTCCCCAGACTGCTGTAAAGAGTCCACAGATCACATCCTGAAGAGGTGTGGTTCACAGGGGCTAAATGAGGATATACTGTAGATGGACGCTGCTGAAACTGTTCACCAGAGACTAACTGCATCTCAGTCACAAATAACTGTAATTAGTTTCTTTCTCTTTTGTTTGTGTTTTCTCAATGGTTGACAGATTGGTGCCAGTAAAGGTTAAATGAGACTTTTTAAAAAAAAATGGTGTAACATGACCAAATTTCAAATGGAAAATTAGGAAGGCACTCAGGACAACAGGCTGACGTGTGGGATCATGCAAGAAGGGGACGTGGGATTAATCCCTGCACAGGGCGGAGGAACGGGAGCCCCTCTGAGCACCGAGTCAGACTGCGGGACGAAGGTCCCGAAAATCTGAATCAAAAGGCCAAGTGAATAAAGCAATACTTCAAAGACGTTTTACACTTGAGTGCATTAGTGTGTGCGACTGAAATCACACTGTCACTGTTTGTATCGTCTGCACCTTCTGTCTGCACTAAGAACTAAACTCTGAATAAAAGTGATGCTTTAAGCCGCTGTCTTCTGAAACTGCTCTATTCAAGTCCTCGCACATGTTTTTTTGCCATTAATAAACTTAGGCAACTTTTTTTAAATCACCTTTATAAATGTGTTTGGTTCACATTAGGTGCTTTTGGTAAAAGGGTGTTATGTTATTTAAGACTGCATCACTCAGTGACCATGTTCAGTGCGACAGCATCACCTGGAGAGTGATGGTGCTTTTATACAACACCTGTACAAACTCAATTTAATTGGGAGAAGAACGCAAAAACAAATTATGACTTGTTAATTGGTTTAATGCTTTATTTTGCTCCGGCAGCGCAAATACTTCCACAGCTGGACTGGCACAGGACTGTTGCTAAGCAACACAAACTAACATGTTCCTGCACATCAGCTTCCTTAATAAGTTACAGAGGGGCTTCAACTTTACTTTCTTGCTTTCTTCTTTCCTTATTTTCGTGTTTCTCTGGAGATATTGCGGAAAAATTTCCATCTTTTCAGCGCAGTTTGTGACAAAGCGACACAGCAACCGACCGGAAGTGATTCGAGCTCCTGTCAAGAAGAGAAAGACGTAAAATCAGAAGTTCCAGCTGTTGTGCCCAGTGCATCCATGGCTGTGCTCGGCATCAGCGCTCATTAAATGCCTGCTGTCCAATCAAATCGCTCGGTAGGAACCAACTGTTGTGTAATTTTCGTCATGACATCCAGCGGAGCGTCCGCGGCTCATCGGAAACCGCCTCCCTCACCAGCTGAGCGCAGCCGTCACCGGTCGGCTCGCCGCCGCCGCCGCCACGGTGCCGAGACACTGACCGCTGACTTTCTTCATGTAACGGAAATACAACCAGCGATGTGCCGCAACGGTTGAGGAGGGTGTGTGCGGACAGAGGGACCATTTGGTGAGTTGGGCGACGAGTTAACGTTGGCTAACGGACGCTGTTTTAGCTAGCTAGCATTCCTGCTAGCTTGTTAGCTTGTTGTAGCGAAGCGTCCCCGGGGCGAGTTGGCGCAGTGAGTCCTCAGACTAAAGTTAGTCTGACAAAAAAAAAAAAAAAAAAACCGTCATACATGTTAAAAACACTCATGTACATACATGTGTCTCTCCTTTTAAAGGCTTTCGTGGTTACGTTAACGTCAGTGTCGGTGGAGACGTTAGCATCGGTGTCAGCAGACTGGTCCCGTGATGCAGACCGCCGCTTTATGTGAAGCTCGTTACCAAAGTTAACGAAAGTAAACTTCACTGTTTGTAACGATGTTCAACCAAAATTAAGCCCAAAAAATCCGACCAGCTACGTTACGTTACGTTAGTTGGTTAGTTGACGTTAACCTCGAACGACTGTGCCGACGTTTCGGGGTTTTATTGACAGTTTTTTTAAAAAGTAACGTTAACGTTACAGTACGTGTATCGTTAGTTACTCTTGTAACGCCACGTTAGGGTTAAATGTCGGTACTTTCCTTTGGTCCTTCATGAATCTTGTTCTGCATTTATGTGACGGCTCTGTTGGCATGCAAGATTTCACCAACAAAGTCAGTATTTAACATTTATTCATGCATCAGCACTTTGTTTTGTTCTATTATTATTATTATTATTATTATTATTATTATTATTATTATTATATGACGTAGTGCACAAT
>JAQLOL010000019.1:15718277-15749573 GCA_029783665.1 Naso thynnoides | reverse complement strand
AGCAGTATTTTGTGTATTTAGAGGGGGTTTTGCTTATCTAACAAGGCAACTTTGCTCTTCTTGCAACTGGCTTTGGCAAGAGTTTTTCTCTCTTACTAGATCATGTGGTTGGTTGGTGTGTTCGGTTGAAGCTTGGCCATTACAGAGGCTGGTGATAGACAGCTAGTTAGTCTGATCACCTGCCAAGTGTCTGTGCTTTTCAAACAATTTTCCTGGACGGCTTCCCAAACGGTTCTTTGTCACAAACCATCCAGCAGCAAGGAAAAAACCCTGATGATGTCATAGAGATGTTATCTAAGCCTGAGCAGCGGTTACATTACATTTCTTAAACACAAATATTTGTACCACTCCCCTTTGATGTCACTTGAAGTACAAATAATGGAGAAATCTGCTTCTTAGTAGACACATCACAAACATGACATCACATCCTTTTTGTAGGACCAACCGTGGAAAAATTTAATGGAGCAGCATTGTAATGTGACTTTGCCTTTAGGCATGGAGACACATTTTTAACAGAACTGCTGCGTAACATTGGTTGTGCAAAGTTTCACATATAAGACTGTGTGTTTAGTACTACTACTACAGTCTAAAAGGCAGCAAAGTTCAGCCTGTGCTGCATATCAGATGGATGAGGGAAGTGTAACTTCAACGCACTTACCTCTTTAAAAACAACACCGTCTTTCTAGAGTAAGCATCCAAATCTCGGCTCTGAGTGATGCTTTGCTGAATTGCTCTACTTTTTATTACTCTGTAACTTGCTGATTTTCTTTTCTGTTCCTCTCTCTTTGCACAGTATGTTCCCCATTTATTGGTGATGTTGTAAACTTGTTGCCACACGATCTTGAGCTCTTGTACAGTCCGTTGATGGCGACGACTCACATGCAGTCCAGTGTTTTGTTAGAAATTTGCTTAAAATTAGTCTTCATCTGAAAACTATTATCAGGGCAGCCTTATAGGATTCTCAGTCTTTGCTCTGAGTATTTGTCAGTTAACAGTCAAAGTAAATCCTGTTAAAGAATGAACATGAAATTTGGTGTTTTTTGACATGATTTGACTTTGTTGACAGTCTTAAGTGGCCGTGAACTGCGACCTTTGCAGTGCATCATTCATCTCAGCTCAGCTGATGAGTCATGTTGACAGCCGTGTTAATGGTGGCTTGGATGGCAGATGACAGGTTGTGTGAGTCTCTTGAGTGTCAGATCATGATGATGATGAGAGTTAGACCTCAGGCTGCTGTCACGATGGATCCATGTTCCAGCTGAAATGTACTGTGTAGAGGATCTCCAAGCCTTCGTCAGCAGATATATATTTGATCTTTTATTAATGTGTCTTAAAAATGTCAGCTGGTATCCTGATTTATTGACATTTTCGTGGATTGTTTTCTGCTTTTGGCATGGTAGCCGATTGTCCATCATGCAGCAATTAACAGAACAGTTAGCTGCGTTGCACCATCTGTATCTGCATATTACTCCAAGCAAACGGATTTGTTTCAGATGAGCAGTTCAAACAGAAATAGCTGGACTGTTACAAATTGTGTTTCACTCGGGATTGCAGCGAGGGCCAAAGAGCTGGTGAACGGGTCAGAGCTTTGGCACTGAGGCAAAGTCGCCGTTTAGCTCTGATGTGACCAGCTGCTTCAGAGGGCAAGTTGAGTGGAAAACTGTTGATTCAGTCAAAATGATACTGTAGCACCATGTCAAAATTAGTGCAACATGTTCATGTTTAATTAAGATATTCAGATGATCCTTTTATCCAGAGTGGCTTTCAGTTGATGAACAGTTGGGTGTTCATATTAGTCAACAAACTGAAACATGGTCTTTTGTGTCACAAACAGTTTGGGAATAAACTTTCTTTCTTGACAGCCAAGATGTAAAAGGCTGAACAGCAGTTATTCTTCTATTAAATGGTTTTCATGCTTATTCTTTTATAAGAAAGACTTGTTTTACTCACATAATGTGGAGTTATAGAATAAGACAACTGTGAATATCTTAACATTTTGTACAAACTAAAGTGTGGACATTATAGATTATGTATAATCAAGCCCTTCACTTGCAGTTATTGTTGGCATCTTACTTTGCTGCACACCATTGATATGTCAAAACAAAATTTCATACACATATCGTGCATTTCACATAAAAAAAGAAGTTATTTTTATAAGTTCTTTCACCATACCACATTTAACATACCACCAGACACACAGCCACTAGATGACCCAATGTCATCTTGTTAAAAGCACCTGGTTTCAGTTGCCAGGAAGGTGACAACGAAGTCTCTTGACATCTCCTTAAAAACTAGAAAATGATTAGAAAATCTCCTGTCTTCTTACACAATATCACCCAATTTTTGGCAACACAAAAATGGCCCTGAAAAAGAAGAACTGTGCTTGATATTGGCTTATACCCAAAGTTCAGGTATCAGAATAATCATCATCCTTACCAGTTTGGATGTGAGGTTCTCAAGTCGGCACACTCTGTTTTGGTTGATTTGTTTTGGCTCTGGTAACATCCAAGAAAACCTTGCCGATGAACCAAATTTTAATCCAAGTGTTTCTTTAGTTTGTGTAGCGACAGAAAATTCTCAGGTTGTTCTGCTCTTAGGATAAACAAGTTGTTGATGTGACACATTATTTGCAGGCTGCTTCTGTGTTATTCAGTGCAAAGGTCGTTTCTCAGCAGGTGCGAGTTCATCCATCTGTATTGGTTTAGTAAAGACGCAGCGTGTTTAGAGCCACAGGTGTAACCTACCTGGCAGGCTGCCGCTCAGGCAATCAGCCCACAATCCAATGATCCCTATTAGGCAGTAGTTGTCCTTTTCACTGCATCAGCCACAGCTCTACTTGTATTCCACTCAGCTGCTGATTGCTCAGTGATATGTGTGTTTGCCCATGATAAATTCCCACGACTGGGCCGTTGCACTTGTGATTTCGGGCTGTCACACTGGATAAGCTGAGAGATGCGCAGCTGCTCAGCCCTTGAGGGGAGAGCCGAGTTGGAAGCACATGCCGCCAATTCAGAAAGAAGCGAAATGGTTACAGCACATTTTCTGAGTTTTTTTTTTTTTTTTTTGTGGCGAGAGATGTGAGTCAGGTTTCTGTCCTGTCACCAATTGTCTGGAAGAGGAGAGTAAATCAGCAGGAAATACACCAGCTATCAATTTACTGTCATTTTCAAGCTACAGTCTCATATTAAGCCAACGCTTTGTAAAAACCTGGTCTTAAAAATTTAAGTTATTAACTGCAAACTGTTTCCCTTTTTTAGCCTCAAGAACTGTATTTGATGCTGGAACCTGCTGGGAAAATTTACAAATTTACAACAACATTTAAAATTTTATACCATAGGAGCACAAATGAACAAGAAGATTGTCAACTTGTAAACCATTAGGCTATTATCGGGCACTGATAACCTTCTACTGATCAGTGCAAGAATCCCTCAGGACTGCTCAGAAACTGATATGTCTGCATTCACACACAAAATGTACCATGTGCAAGCGCCCATACAGACACTTTTTTTCTAATACGGGCAAACACAGACTCTGTGCCTCCCAGTTACATGTTAGTCACAGTAGCTTTTTCCCAATTCAGTCGATAGGCTTCCATTAAGAGGGGGTAGGCTGTCAAAGCAACCTGTGACCTCCTCCCCCGCCCCGGAGCCCACTGGCCTGTGATGTCCGTATCAATATGAATTTCAGCCCTTTGCGTCCATCAGCCACAATTCCCAATGTCCATTAGTCTCAAATATCTGTTTCCTCCAACTTGTACTATTGATTTCAGTGGGTCTTTTGTAACAGAGCATGTACACTGATCTTAAAGACGGGGACAGCTTGATAGGCCGGGTAGATTCTCTCATCTGGGTTGTCAAAGTTCCTCCTTATTCGACCCATTAAATGATTTTCATAGCCTCTGTCACTCTGAATGGCACTGAAAGCCTTGTCATTTCTCAGAACAGCTCTAAAGCTGTGTGAAACAGTCACATTCTGCTGTGAAACTAAAAAGTCAGTCAGACCAGTGACCTCACAGGTCAGGGCTTTACATCGGAGAGACCACAATGGGGCTGTCATACGCAGAGGGAGGCCAAAGCAAACACAGGGCTCAATATGCGCTTGTATCCCCAGAGATGTCATCTTTCCAAACACTCGTCTACATTTATTCCTGAAAAGTGTCACGCTGACTTGATGGTAGACTAACTGTAGGTGCTTAATCCTACAATACATGATACAATGTGGGATTAAATTAGCTACGTTTAAGTTAAAAGCAGAAAAATTATAATTCCCAAAAGGGACAGTTAACCCAAAAATCAGAAGAAATTCCCTCTTAAAAGTCATGCTGTTTATTCATCTGTATTGTTTTAATTTGAGTTGCCAAGTTTTGGAGATACTGGCCGAACTACTGAACTACACCTGCCAAAGCTATCACCCTATGGAAAGAAGCATGCTAACTCACCTAGCACAAGTGAGTTAGCTAATGCTACAGCGCAGGACAATGTTAAAGCTGGCATAGGGAACATTTGTAAATCAAGCTAGCTGTAGCAAAAGAATGGGAGGCAACTCCGCTGTATTCTCCCCTCCCTGTTTTTGCCAAACACCAAAGATTCACGACAAGACAAAATGGTTGCCCGATTAGTTCCAGCAGTGTAAATTGTTCCAACTCCGCTCGACATGAGCCAGCTGACTTTGTCGCCTACAACTCAGCTTGTCAAGTCCCCGGAGGCCAGTTTTAGAGTGTAAGGCACGTCATTTGTTTCAACAGCCAATCAGCTTGTAGTGACTTTACTTATCGCTAAGAGACCCAGCGTAGAGCAGCCAGTAGGAACACATGCTCTCTGAAATGACCCGTAATTGGCTGAAAATACCCAGTCACGGTCTGAGGAGCCAAGCTTGAATACAAAGCGAAGGAGAGGCGGAGAAGCATTGTGTTCTTTTGAACCAACTGAATTACAAAACGCTGAAAGGTTTTTATGGAATTTTAGCACGATGACACCAAAAATAAAGTGCCTACCCTGTCAAGAGTTTTTTGTCCATGAGTAAATGCATGCTTCCTTCTGTGCTATGCTTCAGTTGGCATCTGTAGTTTGGTAGAGGAAAATTAGCTCCTACATGAAAATGGTCACAGCAATGTTTGTAGTTTGAAAACCTGAGAAACCCCGTGCAGCAGCACCTCTCTCCTGGGTGCAGGGCAGATCAGGGCTTTTGATCATTCTCACTTCTAATTTCCACCAAAACTGAAAGGCACAGACAGTAAAGACTTTTAACCATGCTCAGTTCTGTTTGATGTAAAAAGCAACGATATACTGTAGGTGCCCTAGTCCTCCCTCAGCTTCCTTCCTACTGTGACTCCACCAACTCCAAAGTGTAAAAAGCATACGCTGACTTGTGGCTGCTCTTCACTGATGTGGCATATTTGCCACTAGGGGGCCTTTGGGGATGAGATGAGAGACTCCTCGACACAGCAGACTCTGTCCTCAGAGAGGAAGATGGATGACCTTTGGCTTTATTTATGTCGTTGCCACTCGCGCAGGACCTTTTCATCAGATACGGTCATTGTAATCCCTCAGCCCCCATTCAATTTACAGAGGCACTCTGTCAATGCAGACCTCTAAAGTCGACAAAATTAATGGATCAATAAGCCCTCTGAAAGCCTGGTGGGAGGGTCCAGATCCCACTGGTCGCTATCAAGTTACGAGTCATAATGAATGGGGTGTTGTTTATGTTGTAAAGAGCAGCGTCACTGAGTCCTTTGAACAAACCACAGTCTTGGTCAGGACTTTGTTCCACTGGAGAGAGACTGTAGTCTCACATGAAACTTTGGAGAAATGTTTAAGGTACGCACTCATCATGATGGGTTTGCAATGTAGTTGTCTTCATTGATGATTAATTAATCTTTAAACATTAGTTATAAGCCTTTGATTGGAATGAACTTTGCATTGCCAGATTAGAAACCTCTGTAAGTCACATTTATCCTCCCAGATGACATCTGCTTGTTATTTCATCAGGATAATCACTGAAAATGTCCCATTTGATCGCTGACTTTCTGAAAATGGACGGTACATTGACCACAATCTGTTTATTAGCAGCATATTAAAGGGCAAGATTGTTTTTTTGCCCATTATGCCTCAAAATAAGAATATTTACAATCATATTCAATGTTCTACAGCATTATTATGACAACTGGTGCAGTCCTGAGAGCTGGAGCTCATTGCTGACATCACCATTAGCTGAAAACAATGGAAGAGCATGTGCACTGAGACAATCTTTCAAAAAAATATAATAAACGCTTATTTTAAAAGAAGTGAAACTCGTCTAATGTTTACTTTAACACGGAAATGGATGTTTGTTTTTTGTGAAGTGGCCGAAAGAGCCACTTTTGGGTTATGTAACCATGTTTAGCTTTGTGTTTTAGTGTTAGTACATGAGAGGACACCACTAAACATTCAGCAAGTTTTATGTCTTTTATAACTAGCGTTTATTGTATTTTTAGACACATTTTCTGAGCACACATGCACCTCAGTTGTTTTTTAGCTAGCGGTGACATCAGCAACAAGCACTCCAGCTCTCAGGACTGCGCCGGTTGTCATAATAATGCTATAGAACATCAAATATGATCGTAAATATACTTATTATGAGGTTCAATGTGCAAAAAACCAAACTTCTCCTTTAACATTTATGACAGCAGACATGATGGACTCGTGTAAAACCTCTTTAATTAATGACTTAAGGACATGATGAGGGCACAATTGTTGACATACTACAAAATAAAAAACCCATTAGTGTTTAATCCAGTATGGTTACTGACATATATGCAGAAGAAGTAAACACCAGCCAACCAGGCATCCCAACAGTTATTATTATTGGCTTACAGTAAATTTATTAGCTTGAATAAAACCATTAATTGCAACTTCTATTCAATCCACTTAAAAAAGCTGGCTTTGTTACAAATTAAATACCATAAACTCTATTATCGGCAAGTCGGTGAGAGTCTAAAACAAATGCAAAAACCTTGTATGTTACAGGATTAATTGCTGATTAATAATTTGAAATATTTCAATTACAATATTTTACAACCTTTTTTGGTACCAGGCTGTAAACATGTTTATTTCTACTGTAATGTCAGCCATTTTTGTATGGGACTATTTGGATATTGGCTCTCTTTTGGAGTCTGCCACAGGTGGCCATTTGAGGTATTGCAATTTTTGGCACTCTTATGTTGGCTTCGTGTTTTTTTGCTTTGTTTGCTCACGTTTACCAGAATAAATTTATACTGTTATATTATACCAGAATGATGCCGCTGCATAGACCAGCTATATTGCAGCAGGATGTCACTGGTACTTTCAGTCACCAGTGACGGGCTTTAATACTAGCAGTTACTGACACAAATGGTTCAGCGCAGTTTTTTGAATCAGTTTCTAACATACATTTCTGCAACAGGGGCAATACATCACAAACCACTAGTGTGGTTTAGCACCTAAATCACAACTGATGTTAAAATAACATTAACAGTATCAGTATTTCAGTTCTTTTAAAGTGTATGCAGCAAACTTGATTCACTCAAATGTTTTAAGCTGACTCTCAGCTGTTTGGTATCTCTGCCAAAGGTAATTTTCAAAACACAGCTGCAGTATTTTACAGCCATTCCAGCTCAGTTCTGATACCCCATGTTAGTCAAATAGAAATCAGGCGTCACCGCTAGTGGCTGCTCCGGATCCAGGCTACCTCCAGGCAGCTTGAACAGTAATTGGTAGCAATTAAAAACTCCCATCAGAGGATGCACAAAGAAAGCTCACGGCAAAACAGACCAATTTGACGCCTCAGTGTGGAGCGCCGAGTGGTGTGAACAAAGATAATGGCTCCTTATCTGGGTTATTAAACAACTATTCCAATGTGTTCGGGTCCAGTTACGAACAAGGCCAGTGGTGAAGGATGTGATATAGAAATCTCAATCAAAGCTGTCACTCTGTGTAAAGGAGTTGAAATGAGATATGACAACATGCCAGCCGCTTTGAGGCACAGACAAGATGATGACCTTTTAGCTAACACACACATGCACACATGTAGTACACAGAATAAAAAGTAGCAGTAGTATGCAAACACTGGTGTGCATTTACTCTCACTGTATTTCGGACATGATTTAAAACGACTTCACAGAGACGTTTAAACACAGAGCTGGTGCTGAAACAAAGCCATAGCAGTCGGGTCACATCCCCATTTTTGCATGCTAATGGCGTGAAAGAAACTCCCACCACAATCATTCAGTGTGACCACATTATCACTTGCAATTGGGGGATCAATCATTTCAAACAATAGCAGTCAGCATTCATATGTTTAACTCAGAATGGGAACCATGTGCTGTGCGGGTTACTGATGGTCAAACCGGAGAAACATGCTGACAGCTCTGGATGGCCTTGAGGTGCATATCGGGCCGGGATAACTCTGCCAAACTCGCAGCTCTGTTCCTCTGTTGAAAAACAGTCTTTGTTGCCACTGTTGGCAGTAAGTCAATCGCGTGTATTAAACTACCACACAATGCTCACAAGTCATCGATAGCCCTAAATGAGTGCATATGGAGTCTCGTCTTAGGGCGTCTTTTTGATCAGGTTGAGATTTTAATGGATTTTTCTTCACCTCTGACAGATGAGGCTGAGTGTTTGTGTGTGTGTGTGCGCACATGTGTGTGTGTGTGTGGTGGTGCTGAGGTTACACACACACACACACACACACGGCCCGGGGCAGACTTCATGCAGCCGGTGGGGTCACTTGAACCTTGCGGTTGCAAAGCAGAGTGCTGAGACACAAAGAGCCAACACTGCGCTCACAAGTGTCCGACAGCGGGAGAGTCAGGAAGTCTGGCGACTGTAAACTCCACCCGACCCCCTCCCACCCACCCACCCTCATCTCAGACACACTCCAAGACACGCCAACCCGGCACTTCAGCTCACAAACCCATACTCCTACACTTGTGAGGACATTTGTTTCAGCTTTCATTGATTCTGTGCTCGCTCGTGCTAATTTTAACGTCGGAAACGATGGACTTACTTAATTTATTCTGGTGTTTACACGTGGAACATCTGTATGAAATGTGTAGAACCGTATGAATACATCTTGCCTTTGTCTTCCTCAAAAAGAAACCTTTCAACACCAACCAATTCAACTTTATGTCTCAGGCATGTTTGATAAGCTTCTTCATGATATAGATCCATCGTCAGTTAACTTCAGTAGTTTCTGCATTTCTGCTGTGAGTTTGTTAGTGTTTGGGAGTGAGGAGTTTGTGTCACAATCAGACGTGTGCAGAGGATCACTTTAGCTTCAAAGTTGCCATTTTCAGTCAGTTCATTGGTCATACGTGCCCATGCACTTAAGCCGTGATGGAGAGTACGTGTAAAAAGAAGGCAGACAGGAAATGATCAAGTTAAATTAGCTACATGGAGCAAGTTTTCCTTTGACCACTTTATGAAAAGATGTGAAATTTTTTGGGTTATAAATATTTTGACTGAGGAATTTATATGAAACATTGTTATTCTGTTTGCACTGTTCAGCTGATCATAGTGATCAGTAGGCTTTATGTCAACATAGCAAATAAACCTTAACCTTAATCTACAGAGGCTGTGATTTATAAATTGAAGGTACAATCAGTGATCCAAATGTAAAGAAAAGTTTCATCTCACCACTAACAACCACTTACTGAACACAAGAAAATTAAAATCTGCATTACTGGTCAATTATTTTTTTTATTAATAATGTTGAATTTATCCAAAATTTTTTTTTTTAAATTATGATCTATCAGATGAGACAACACACACAAAGGTTGCAAAATTTCCCTTTAAGTGAATCAAACTAGCCTAAATAGTCATTTAAGTGAATATTCCTTAAATGTATAGAATACTAATAGTAAAATGGTTTGTTTAAAAAAAAAAGTTGAGCCTTTACCCTAAAACCATGTTATTGACTTGAGTTTAATTTTTAGAGTTTTGCAAGTCTTTACATTTTTAAAGTCTGTAAACACAAACACACACGCGCACACACACACAAACACACAAACACACACACACACACACACACCCACACACACACACACACACACAATTTACAGGCAGAAATGTTCCGGTATGTAAACGTTCATACTTGGAAAAAAAAAATATGGTTACCCATACACACATCTGTACTTGCAGTCTTAATTTTTTAAATTTATAAATTGATTTCTCTTTTGCTTTTTCTTTCTCTTTCTTTCTTTCTTTCTTTCTTTTTTTTGAAGGTAAAATGTTGTGGAAGTTTGTGCTCACTGTGAATTCACATGTGGACACCTAAATATTTTATGAGTTCACAGAGTTCCCAGATTTTTTCAAAAAACTAGCTCACTGAACTAAGATTATAGGCACAAACTCTGTTCAATCTCAAGCACCCATTAATGACAGATTTGAAAATGTGATGAGAAAAAAGTGCAACGAACTTAAGTTTTGTCCCCAGATGTGTGACTCTGCAACAGGTTTTTTTTAAATCCTCAAAACATGATAAATATGAACTCTGTATGTTCCCATATGTGACTTTTACCATAAAATTTTAGTGCATAAAGAAAATGAATTGCAGACATGTTTTCATAATATTGCCCCCGTGTTTTTAATACATCTTGCAATTCCCACCTGCACTGTTAACACATTTTAGTGTGTTTTGCTACAACAGTTTCTTACACTGTGTGACTTCTTTATGTGCACTTATGTACCAAAACGTAAGAACATGCTGAAGGTTGCCTGTGCACTTTAGAATCCATGTCCTCAATCATTCAGTTCGATACATGTTAATTGCAGGAATTAATCTAATCTGTGGTAATCTGTGTCCAAGTTCCATTAATAATATTTTCAAGTGTCCCGTCGGTGTGTTTGACAAAAAATACAACACAATCCAATTCAGCTGTGTAGCATTAAAGGCTCAGAAGGAAAGTGTTTAGCTGGTACAATTCTAGTCAATATGGCAAAAATTAGAATAGTACTGCTAATCATTACACTGACAATTAGATGTGAATGAGAAATGAGTGTGTTTATCCATGTTTGTGTTTTCGATTAGTTCATGTATTTCAAAGAGTAAAGAGTTGTATGCATGTATCAATGTGTAAAGTACCAAAATATTGTCAAATAATTAATCTTTCTTCGGTTGCATTCCAAAAACTTGACATCAGAGCGTCAACAACTCATCAGCGTCCTTTTGTGGGAATAATGAGATACAGTACAACTGAACATGCACAGCAAAGGTAGACAGGAATTTGGCAGAGAAAACAACAGATTTGCAGGCAGACTAAGTGGTTGAGTGAACAGGTTAACAGTGACGGGGCCTTGAATGGCTGTGACAGGGAGAAAGCTGCGAGAGGCTCCAGCACTGAAGGGGGAAGTGACCCGGAAACGGTGTGTAAGTGCAGCTTGCTAGGCCCTTTAGGAAAAATCTCTCCAGAAGCACTGATGCAAGTCCACCTAAATACACATTTCTCTTATTTCTCTCGCTCTTTCTGCAGAGATGCATTACTCAGCGACACTCGTGCACACTCATGCACTCTAACGACAAAGAAAAACAGACTGTGGGAGGGGACCTCTGACTGTGTTTGTCACCTACAGACCTGTAACAAAAACTTCGAGTGACTCACAATGTTTGTCCAGTGCTTCGAAAAGGAGGTTCTCTTTCAAATTCAAAAACATACGCTTTTCTCACGCGATGGTGACGTCTATCATGAGTCACGACGTGATGACTGTGGGTCTTCTTAAAGGTGCTGCTGACAAAGAATCTTGGCTCAGACTGAGGAGTGAAAATGTCCATCCTGTGACACAAAGCTGGTCAACAATAGGTGCAGTGTGTCATTATGCAGTTAACATATCACTGTTTTTCTGTAAGTTTCCTCAGAATAAAAGACTCATGAAGAAGCTCAAAGACTTATTTTTTATTATGAGGTACATTTTGTTGACCAAATGTGTTCTGAATAACAATGACAGCTGAAAAAATACCTTTAAAAAAAATCTTTGATTTTGACACGTAATCTTGATTTTTTTGTAATATGAGGCAGTCAAATTCAAATGATCAACGTCTAATGGTTTAAGTCTGAGTATGTTTAAATACACATTTTTAATGTTGGGGATATGATGTTCAGCTCAACAAAAAAAACCTTCCGTCTTTTTACTGTATATGTTTAGGTCAGATCAGATTATTGATAACAATGTTTTTAAGCAAATGGATGCCTAGATTTTTTCATTTGCTAAATAGTTTAAAAAAGGGAATTTTCATCACACTGGCTGCATATTTAGTTGTATTTTTTATTAATATTTCATTGTGCAGGTCAAAGACTATTTTTGCTTCGTTTCCATTTTTTGTGCTACTAGCAGTCTTTTGTCGATTAAAAGTTGTTAAAATCATAAATCCTAGTAAAATTAATTTTACAATTTAAAAAAAACCTCTTCAACTCATTAAATTGATCTGAACAAAGTCGCTGAAATGTTCTCAAGAAAGACCTGTTCACTTTAGGACAGTAAAAAAAAAAAAAAAAACCTGAGAGAAGTCCACATAAATGTCTAAATGCTGTTTCAAGAGAAAAACAATGATCCACAAATCTTTAAATTTTCTGGTATTTGATGTTTAAAAAACTTTTAAAAGCACGATTTTAAATCAGGCTGCAGAAAAGGACCGGCTGTAAAGTTTCCACACAACTTTTAGAAATTTGACTCTGTAACACTTTTAGAAGCTACTTAATTGCTGATTAAAAATTAACTTTTCCAACAGTTGTCTGGTTGCTAAATTGAGACGATAGCCTAATAATTCAAACTGTGGGTATATTAAGAATAATTGAGTAAGAATGAGAATTAATTAGAATTAGTAATATTTCACAAATTTTTCATTTGGGTTCCTTCTCTGTCCAATATCCTGTACCTCCATAAAAGTTGTCACTTTTCAGAAACCAGTTGGTTTATGACTTCCTCTGACTTTGGCACAGCAGAAAAAAACGTCTAAGCTTTCAGTTAGTTTTTGCCCATTAAAACAGAGTTTTCCAAACTTTCTTAAATAGGTCTAACACACAAACACACACACAGACACACACACAGACACACACACACACACAAAACCCAGAGTGAACAGTGAAAACAGTCAAAAGTGAATTTTTTTTAGAGCTTCTTTTGCCGAATTGAGCTGAGTCAAAAAAAAAGTTAAATAGCAAACATTACACTTTGTTTTATTGCAAAATTCGTAATAGACATAATATACTAACTGTATTCACAGTTGAACAGTCTGTCATAGGGTCAAGAGGAAACGATAAAAGTATTTAATTAATTAATAATAATAATAATAATAATAATAATAATAATAATAATAATAATAATAATAATAATAATTCAATATAAATAAAAATTAGGTGTTGTCGACAGACAACAGTTAAGAAAGAAAGGACAAAAATATTATAACAAGGTTATAAGTTGATGCAGCTTCACTCCGAGGAAAAACATGAAGTTACATTCATTCAGAAGACATTACTGCGAGATACAAAACTGTTCAGAGAAACTTTAATGCATGCATAATTTGATTAGTAGAACTTTCTATTCGGCATTGGCATGGATAATAATAATAATAATAATAATAATAATAATAATAATAATAATAATAGGAATACAGAGAGAGAGAGAGAGAGAGAGAGAGAGAGAGAGAGAGAAACTCCTCCATGAACCCCAGAGTCTTTGTGTCTCCTGGTGAATGTCAGCGCTGTCTTAGCCTGTTTGTTTTGCTTGTCTTGCAGGCGTGGCCACATACGTGTGCGTGGCCCATTTGGGCTACTGGGATCCTCAAGGCCCTGACCTCAGCAATTGCACGTCACCCTGGGTCAACCACATCATGCAGAAAGTAAGTCTGAATGCTGCTGCTGGCCCCTGTAGCTCCCACTGAGCCCCAGTTTGAGGTTATGTGTTATGGATAAAGTCCCGGAGCAATTTCTCACGCATGAAGACACTGACCACAGGGACAGACTTAGGCCTCATATTCATTTCTATTTGTTAACCGAAAATCCTGTTTGAAATCTGAGACTTTTTTTTTTATACAGCTGTAAGTAAATGGAAATGTCCGTTAATATCATTCAGTCACACAATACTCATCAGAGTAGGTTAAAGCCATCAGGATAAACCAATTTCCATATAATTCATTGCTTTTGTATGAAAAAGATACTTTTCTTCTGGAAAGTGCTGCAATATCATTCAGTTTATGGCCTTGGGTCTGTTCTCATACAAGGCCACAAGGCATTAAGGGGTTTCTTTATAACATAAAACATCAAAAAATGGCCTCTTGGAGATTAGCATTGCAGCAGAGTTGCTAAAGAGATGTTTCCGCAAAATATTCTCAAATGCTTTTATCAAAACAGTTACAACAATATAGCCTCAAAAAACCTAATCACTCTTGTTCTCTTTATCCCCGTTCTTGTCTTTCTCACCTCCGTTCCTCCATTCCATACATGTACTTCTCTCACTCCATCTGTCCTTTACCCCTCCGACCTTCCTCTCACGTCCTCACATTTTTCCATCTGTCTTTTGCTGCACTCATCTCTCTCCTCCCTCTCTCGTCGTCCTCCTCTTCACGCCCTCACTAACTTTCTCTCCTCTTCCCAACTTTCCTTCACTTCTCACCTCGTCTGACTCATCTCACTTCACTCTCTCCACGTCGTCGCCGTGTTCGGCTCCCAGCTCCGTTCGGGCGAGACAGCAGCAATTGTGGCCAGAGAGTTGGCCGAGCAGACCAAAGGGCTTCTGCGTCCTGGCGATGTGCCATCCACAGTACGAGCCATGGCCCAACTGGTCGAGCTGCTGGATGTGCAGCTCAGAAATCTCACCCCTGGGGGCAAGGACAGCGCTGCCCGCAGCCTCACCAAGGTAATGCAGCCCGGGACACTTACTGTAGGTTATTGTCTGGTGAGTGATTGATTGTAATAAATGATTGTTTCGCAGGCACTGGTGTGGTGGCAGGGTGCAAGGTATAAATGACAGAAAACTGAGATAAGAGGGATGAGGGAGAGAAAAGGGAGCAGGTAGAGGGACACTTTGAATTTAACAGTAAGATAAACAGCATCAGAGGTTAGTGTTTTTTGTCGTACACACATTCTTCGGAGGTTAGAAAAGCCTCTGTGTGCAGAGTTTGATGAAGAACCAAACATAACACCATGGAGCTCCACATGATAAATAGCTACTTTCAGACATTATTTTACCCTCCTCTGTGTGTGCATCTTCATAACAAGTTTTGCACGACATTATGGGTGATAGATAACCGCTTTTAGTCTTTGGCAGGGTTCCTCATCTCTGCTCCGATCAGGACTGAAATTAAATAAAACTGTGTCCCTGCCTGGGAGTTCCTCTCATTAAAACATACAGCGCTTGAAAGGAAAACAGACTTGGGACATGTTTTACATCATAGCCGATTGTTTAATGAACTTCGCTCTTTGAGCTACGGCTATGAGGATGCTGTCGACAAGCAGGCTTGAGTGCTTTCTTCAGGATTACATTAATGGAAACTCGATCCCGAGTATGCAAAGGATCTGTTTTACCACTCCGGCCGACAAGGAAAGAATTTAGTTCTTTACTTTATTCATGTAGCCATTCAATTAAAGTGAGTTAAATCAGTGGGGAATGGCTGACTGGCTGGCTTGGCTGGCTAATTGACTGGATGGTGGACTGTTTCTCGACTGGCTCTGCTGAGGTCAACAGTGATAGGTAGGGTTTAGCAGCCAGATTGACAGCTGGTGCCACCTCTTATACAGTTGCTGCCTTTGTTTTTTAAGTCTCTGGATCTGCTTTGTTTTTCCTCTCCCTTTCTGGTTACTTTTGTCTGGCTATTACACTCCTTAAATCTCCTGTGCTCCCACGCTAAGTAATCCATTAACACACGTGAAGTGAATACATACTGGAGCACGTGTAAGTGGACTCAATTAATCTGTGTTTTGCTGTTGACCAAATGGCCTGTTAAAGGTTGAATTTGTTGGAAAAAAAAGTCCTCCACAGAAGAGGAAATGCATTCCTCCTGATTTCAATAATGGCCCAATTATATGTACCTAATTGAGTAATATGCTGGCTTATTATGCTAATTTTTGTTAGGAAATCGAATATGACCAATCACGCACGAGTGGCAGAGTAATTAGTGCCATCAATTCACTCGACAGTAGAAGCAAAGAACGAGTAGATTGGGGAACGGAGGAACATAGGAAATTATGAACAACAATCTGGAAGAAAAAGGAAAAGGAACAGTAAGGGAGAAGGAATGAAAATAAATGCAGCGAGGAGAATAACAATATATTTCAGCCACTAAAGTCTTTTTGTGTGGTGTTAATGAAATGGGTGTGACTGCCTTCGTGCACCCTTGTGTATGTGTGTCTGTGAGCGTGTGATTGAGAGGTGTTATTTCACTAACAGCTAAATTGTTTGAATTTGCAGCTTCAGAAGAGATAAAGGTCCTGCAGGTTTTTCACGCAGGTATTTCCACTTCCTGGTATCGTTGATTACTTTGCCACACCAGAGTCCCAATTGTTTTTGTTTTTTTTTGTTTTGTTTTGTTTTTTGTTTCTTTTTATTATCATACTCAGCATGTAATTCGCAAAGTGTGTGTGTGTGTGATCACACATTACAGCACTCTCCGTAGCATTCTAATTTTGTGCTGCAGCAGCCATCTAATGATTTGCATCTCAACCCTTCGAGGATTCACTCATTCATTTATTATTCTGGTCCTGAACTGAAATGTGCATCAGAATCACTGATGACCATCCACTGATGTCTGCTAACAAAGTTTTAGTCTCCTCAAAGGGTTCGCTGACATTCTTTTTTTGTTTGTAATTTCTTTTTCTTTTTGTTTTTTGGCATTCAAAATCAATGGTACTGACAAGAGGCCATAATCAATATCAATAATAGCTCATCTATTTTGCAGTTCTGGCTGCAGAATTGTAAACAGGCCTGCCTAGAACCAAATGACTTGCTATCCATCTCCATTCAATGAAATGTCTTTCCTGCAGCCATTTCAGAAAGAAAGAAGATGGATATTTTGTTGCATCTCTCTTGGTCATGGCCTTAGCGCCTTAAAAATAATGCCAGGTTGTGGTGGTGGCTCAGTATTAATTTAATTTTTGTCCTTGTTGGTCTGCTCACATCTGTGTTTTGTTTGTGCTGTTGCCATGGGGCTCAACCTGTGAACAGAAAATCTAGCATCACTTAGGCATATTTGTGGTCAGCTAAAATTACAATTCAGAACATCAAAGGATGCCACCTTCTTCATGCAAGTACTGTGGATAGACTGCAGAGTCTCTCTTTTTCTCTCTCTGCATCTTCCAACACATACACACACACACACACACACACACACACACACACACACCCTTGATGGGCTAGCTCTTTTTCTCCTGATGCAGGCTTTTTCCACTCCTCCCCTGAAAAGTCTTAACGTCAGCACCAGTCAGCAATGTCACATCATAGAACATGGCTTAGGACTATATGCAAGCTGACACACGCACACACGCACATAAACACATACGTATGCAAGCCGCAAATATATAAATATACTTTCAACAATGATCTCATGCCATCACATCAAAACAGTCCGACAGTTTGATGTGTCTCCTTAATCCAGTAAATGCTGCAAAGATGCTTCAGAGAGTGGCCGCTTTCAGACAGCTAGTTGCAGGTTTCAAATCGAAACACTCTACCACACACCTTGGTTACTGCAGGGGGCTGGGAGTGATCGATTATATAATTAGCCTTAGTAATGTGAAACAAAATTATACCAACAGTCCCTTACTCCGCCAGATAGAAATGTGCATGATTAGGGATGTGACGTGGTGCTGCCCTCTTCTCGTTAATTATCTACAGCACTAATTGCCAAGTGAGGAGAGTGGGTAGGAGGTTTGGGTTCTTAATAGAGACAAAAATAATTGAATTCTCTCTCTTTCTCTTCTCTCTCTCTCTCTCTCTCTCTCTCTCTCTCTCTCTCTCTCTCTCTCCCCCCCTTCCTCACACTTCATCTCTTCTCCTCTCTCTCTTCGTTTGGGGAACTGGGGACTCGTTTCATGTATACTAAATTGGCAATTTATTCATGATGAAGTTGGTGGTGTGGAGAGGCTTTGATGCTGTAGGGTGGATTGATGGAGGGAGGTAGAATCTGCAAGGTGGGTTTAGTAAGAGAGAGGGAGGAGGGAGGGGGAGTGGGTCCAGAAATTAAAAGCTGAGAGATTCACAGAAACAGAAATGGAATGTGAGAGACAGAGAAAAACAATAAAGGGGGCAACGAGGAGACAGTGATGCTCAATGACAATGTCTAATTTGCCCTCTATTTATGGATGGCGGGTCAGAGCATGCCATGCTCTGAATTTAAAGCCTGATTTAGCTGCAAACTCATCCTGTCAGGGAAGACAAACTCCAACAACAACTGACAGATAAGCCTGCTTCTCTGATGAAAACATTTTCAAAACATGCACTTTCTTCGAGCTCAGCCAAGCGAGTAAAAGAAAAAAGAAAAAAAACTGTTCTTTCCTCGGCTCTCACTCCTCTCCATACTCCTAACATCCCAACTCAGTCATTTCACAAAGTATGTCCTACTGTGCGTGAGTGTACACATACTGTACATCCATGCGCATGTGCTTGAGCGTGTGCCCGTGTTCGCCTTGTGTAGCTGGGAGTAGTAGAACAGCCCAGCTCTAGTCTGTCTTGCCGCTGCTGTTTACGCTGGATTACCCCAACGCTTCAAAGCATTTCACTTCTGCCCCATTTACTGGTGTGTGCATGTGTGCATGTGTGCACGCTGTGTGTATGCGCACACACATGCGCGAGCTCACATTATAATACATATTCACACACGCACACACGCACACATGCACACACACAAATGACACCCTTATCTGTCTCTGCAGAGTCTCTTTCCTCTTTGAAGGCCCCTAAAAAAAAAGCTGTCTCCATTTTAGCCCTCAAGTCCTCATACTTGTGCAGATAGAAATGTCACCAACAGCATCAGAGCTAACAGACACACACCCCCACACACACAAACACGTGTGTTCAATCATTGAGTTACTGATGTGGAGATGTCTGGACCTCAAGGAAATCACACCCCTTCTTCTCCTTACCTATCTTGGTTCTCTATAGATGCAATCTCAGCGCCAGAGAATTAAATTTCAATGAAAAAATTACATGAAATTGAAAATGCAAGATAATCAGAAGTTCAATAAAAAGCAATGAAAAGTTTAATGAGAGTAAAAAAGGGGGTTATCTGAAACACATCAAAGTGAGTGCTTGGGAGCTGCACCACCAGCAAATGAAAAGCAGATCCACGGCTGTCATATCTGCCGTGCCTACAGAGCATCCTCTCCTCTGTGTGCCTCTCTCTGTTGGCTGGCTTGCTACTGTAAAACAAGTGGAGCAGAATGATGCACTGCAATGCTTCTCCCAGCCCCTTGTGCACATCCTCCAACACAGACACACACACATTTTAATGCCAGCACTCAAACATGCACACATTCATCCCTTATGCAAATACACATACCTGCACGTAAAACATACTTGCTGTCACAATGTGTTGCATGCATATGTTGGTGCATATGGACTCATCCATGCACACGCCTTTTGACCATCAGTCCTATATGTAATAATTGTACTCACTAAACTGACCCAAATTCATTACAAATTAATTTAATTTTTTTTTTTTTTTTTTTTAATTTTTGACTTAATGTACTTACAGTGAGTGAATACAGTTTTACTGTGAATTGCAGGTTTATGATCAAAATTTAAGGTATATCCAGATTGGTTTTGCCTCCAAATAAAGTAGTTTAGATGATCTGGATGCACTTTTAGGTTGTAGTAGGGCTTCAACTCTAGTTTTGCATTTTGATTAATTGGTATTTTGCTTTTAAAAACAGAGAGAACAGTGTAAAAAATGATATATTTATGTAGGTAGGTAGGTAGGTATGTAGGTACATATAGCAACTACAACTAGTGAATGTTTGGATTTTTTCTTGCTATATGATTTGAATGATTATAATTTGCAGACAGTGTCAATTGTGGGTCTACGTAACACTACATTATCATTTTCTATGCTATTTATTAGCTGCAACCAGAAGCTCTCTAGGTCGGTTGGTAGGTGCTGGTCCACAAAAATTCCCCACACTTGGGCATCTGCAGTTTTTGCCCTAGGAGGGTGAAATTTGGCATGGAGGACAAGTGTGTGGGTGTGAAGGTGGTGTTTGTGTTCATGCCAATTGGCTAAAAGGGAACGTGGCAATGGGAGTGGCATTTTTGCAAAAAAGCGCATAACTTCCAAATGGATTCACAGACTTGCACAAGATTTAGTGGAAAGGTTGGTTGTGGGCCAAAAGGCACCGACTGACTGTTCATGCCAACTGGCAAGAAGGGGGTGTGGCAGTGGGAGTGGCCTGTGAAAAAAGGAGCAGAACTTAAAAGGGATTCATGTAACATGGCCAAAATTTGTAGAAACAAACACACACACACACACACACACACACACACACACACACACACTTTAATTGGCCATGGCTTGCCCCGCTCTGACATTGTAGCCTCGCCCTCTTTCATAATTCATCAGCCATTTGTCGTAGACTGTAGACTTTTGAGGGAGTCGTCATTGCAGACAGTAATTTTTATTTCTTCACTTTCTTTTTCTCCAGATATACAACAAAGAAAGGACTGTTACTTTTATAGCTGCTGATCACATTATTGTGAATTTGCACTTGTTTTATAGAATGTTCAACTACTTGACTTGTCAATAAAACATCAAAAAAGTAGTTAAAAGATCCCTCCATCACATTTTTTTCTAAAGCTGAAATAATTATTTGTTTTGTTTTGTTTTGTTTTGTCAAGAAGAAGAAAAGCAGGAAAAAACATTACATTTGTGAAAATGGCACCGTATAATGTTTGGTATCTTTGCTTAGAAATGATAAAAGGTACAAAATTGGAGCTGCATTTATATAGCACTTTTTGAGTCATTTGACCACTTAAAGGGCTTTTATAATACAAGTCAACATTTACCCACTCACAGACATCCATACACTAATGCAGAGGCTTCTATGGGGCTGAGTGCCAACCTGCCCATCAGGAACAAAAACACACTCACTCACACACCAATAAGAGCCATTAGGAGTCATTTTGGGTTTAGCATCCTGCCCAAGGACACTTTAACATGCTGACTTGAGGAGCCGGAGATCAAACTACTGACCTTCAAATCAGTGCACGACACACTCCCCCCTGTGGCTCCTAAGCCACTCAGAGCTGCCTGCTGTGACTCAGGAGGTCCAAGGCTTAAAAGGACTGATTATCAAAATACTTGCTAATTATTTTTGTAATGATTGGCTAATTGATTAATTGTTTCAGCACTAGCTTGTTTTCAGTCAATTCTGATTGCCTCTCGGACAGATTAAATCCCTTTGGTGTCAACAATGTTCATTATACAGAGAAAAGATGTGCAAAATTAAACAGACAACCCAGGCTGCAATAAACAAGGACTTTCTTTTAAAGGAAAATTGACACTTGTAGTCTTCTGTCACAGTCAATAAAACAATGGAGATAGAAACAGATAGCTGACTGTATGTGTATGCTCGTATCTTCACAGCTGCCTTATTCTGGCTGTTTGTTGAAGCAGAGGATTAATTAGTTTTTGTTTACATGTAGCCCTCCCAAACTCATCCGATATGCATCCCAGCTAATTAGCTACTAGCGCTAAAAGAGGACATAATATTATCAAATTAGCTTGTTGGCTAAGCACCCATTTCATGTGTGTGATACACTGTATTTACATGTGGATGTCACACCCCCAAAATAAACAGGCAGGATTATTCCTGATTTCAGAGGCCGGCACATTTTACAGAACAAGCCATCAGCACTCACATGAGTCATCATCAACAGTGTTTCTCTATTTGGGACACTCTCACTACCCACAGCACACACACACACACACACACACACACACACACACACACACACACACACACACACACACTTTGTATATCTCGCCAATTGCTGTAGCTGTCTTCCCTCCTCCCTCCTGGCCTCTCACTTTTCCCTAACCATGAGTGAAAAGGCCAGGGGGGAAGTCAAATAGTTGATGTGTGAATGCCAATAAACTGATGCCTCTCAATCTTCACCCCCTGCCCCTGCAGATTTCCCATGGGGACCCTCCTTCCTTGTATAAACGCACTTTTTCTCCAGTTTTTCATACACTTTCCTGAGAGAGCGATGCAGTGAAAGAGTGAGAGATCCATGAGGAATGGAAGTGCGTTTGCAAAAGGGGTGGTTTACAGTCGGGCAAGAGAAAGAGGAAATAAAGAGACAGACGGGAGTGCAAGATGTGTGTCTTTGATAGCACCTGTATTCACTTTTCCACCTCCCTTGTTCCCAGTGGATGCCTGTCACCATGGACTCGCTGGACTGTTTTATCGCTCTCCCATGGCTCTCCCCTTCTCCTCCCCCTTCTCTCCACACCGTTTCTCTTTTCTCTCTGTTTCTTTATCTCTCTCTGGCACTTTTTAAAGATTGTGTGTGCCGGGGTTTGTGTAGTTTTCATGTCTGAAAATGAGGAGGTGAATTCATGAGAGCATAAAAGAATGTGAGCCGGAGACAAAATAAGTATTGTTTTGCGGATAACATTTCATCTATGTGAGCCAAGTCTTCTCCGTTTGGTAATATTTTTGGATTCAGAGCAGTTCTGCGTGGCTGGATGTGACCCAGCAAACATTATCTGATAAAACTCTAATTTCTTCTCAATCCTGCAAGCAAGTTTTTTCAACTCAAAGATAAGACTGTTTCTTAAAAAAAGAAAGAAAGAAAAAAAAAGAATAACCAGGTTTTGGGGGTGTAGACACCAGCTGATTGCAATCAGCTAATTAGTTTAGCTTAATTTTTAGAACATCTGTGACATATTTTCAATCATAACACCATTTTATACTGAGAATTTTGGGGAAAATAAACGTTAAAATGTGTGTACGTTTTATTTTGCAGCTTCTTTTTGCCTGTTATGTCTGCATGGGAATGCTACATTTGCATCGCTAACATGTTTTGTTGCATTAATTTATCAACATGATAAATGGAGAGCTGCTGCATTCTTACTGTTGCATCCCACTGACTGCTGTCTTCAGTAGTTACGGTGTAGCAATGTTATTTGTACTATGAATGAATTTGCATTAATTTTTTCATTAGCATCATTGACTGAAGGTGATAAAAGTGTGAGTGTTGGCTGTGTCCATGTGACCTCTGTGTTACTTCTGCTGCCCCAGGCGATGGTGGAGACTGTGAATAATTTGCTGCAGCCACGAGCCCAGGCAGCATGGAGGGAGCTGCCCACCAGTGAGCAGCTGCACTCGGCCACTCTGCTCCTCGACACCGTGGAGACGGGGGCTTTTATGTTGGCTGACAACCTCCTCAAGACAGACACTGTGCAGGAGACCACTGACAACATCCGTGAGTAAAACCTTTGGTTCCCCCACCGGTCCTCCAAACTCAGTTGGATCATGCATCTGTCAAGAAGACTGCTGAGATGCCCTCAAACCAAGCACTTAACCTCAGCTTGCTCTGGTGAAGTTTTGCAGTGACCAAGTGTTGAAGGCTGTGGTTCAACTGGTCATGTCTCAGATGTTAAACTGTAGGAGTGCAAATTATGGCTCGGCTGGATGTTTAATGAATTTACCTGAACCCAGAGGAAAGATTTTTTAGAACATTCCCTCATTGTAGCAGGAGTTGTGTTCTCAGATTTGGCCCATTGTTTCTTTTACAGAACTTATAATGACGTAAACCAGCTGCTGTAGATCTAAGAATATGATGTAATGTCCTAGAAAGAGGCAACGCCTTACGCAGCAGGCAATGCTGACCCTGGCGCCTCAGACCTATGTTTTGTAATACAAATGAGAAACAAATACACATACATATGAAACACATACACAGTCTGTGCATGTAAATGGACATGAGCACAAATGAATGGCAGTACAAATGAAAACGCTGTTGAGACAAAATGATAGATTGTGGTTTGTGTGCATGGATCTGAGTTGGTGGTCTAAGCAGCATTAGTACCATGACTAGCTAATGTGCATGATGAATACATAGTAATGCAAGAAAATGGTACAAAATTTTAAACTATTTAAATACCAAAGTCAAATTAACATTAAACTTAATGAAAAGAGAATGATACCTTAATAAAAATCCTTCTTGTTAAATAAATAATTTAAGCAGATCTATGTAACTGTACATACAGTTGATGTTGCACTAGATGTTTTACATGGCTGTCACTGGATTTTTACAGGACATGTATTTTTCAGACATTTAAACTGACTCCTGAAAAAAACATTTTTGTTTGTGCTACCTAGTAAACCACTCAAATGAAGAAAGTGTATATATGACTGAACACAACAGAAACAGATATCTGTTATACCAAGATAAAATTAAAGGAATGTCAGTTATAGCTAGGCTTCATTACTTTCACAGTTCTTTGTCTAAAATCATAAAACAAAAATCAGCAAAGCTGCATATAACAGGAATATCACTTTGTGATTATCCATGAAGTAATGACTTTTATTTTATTTTATTTTATTTTGTTTTAAAAATATATTTTTTGGGCTTTATTGGTAGGATAGCTGAAGAATTGGTCATGAAATGAGGGAGAGAGAGAGAGGGAATGTCATGTAGCAATGAACCACTTAGTGGAATCGAACTCAGGGCAGCAGCAGCAAGGACATAGCCTCTGCACCAGGGTGCCCCATGTTATTTATTTTTGCACTGTAGCTTGTTGCTGTAGTTGTAAGCAAAAGCACAAACGACCAACTGAAGCCATTTTGTAAAATGTATAGTAAAAAGATGCAAGGGCAAATGGAAGTCATCCGTTTGCCATTCCCCCATTTATCAAATCCACAAGCATATGGATTTAAGGAATTGTTTAAGCATATTAATGTTATTGACAGGATATACTTTTGGGTTGTGATAGGGTTAAAATGATTTAACAACACTTAGTAAAAAACAGCCTGTATCCTGCATGTCACCAGTGTACTTGGTGCTCTTCTCTCTCTCACAAGGCTCGACACGATAACTACAAGATAACTTAAGATCTTCATTTGTAGTTAATGGGAGTGAACAAATGTCTAATTTGTGCTAAAATATTTGCATATTATTTGTCCCTTAATATCTGTATGGCTCCATAAATGTACATTTAGAAGAAAGAAAAGAATTCAAAGCTCATAAGCATAGCTTCTGTTGCATTTCCCAGAGATGATCAACTATTTATACAAGATTTTAATATTCTTTCAGCTTTCAATCTGCACAATAAACTACATGTATTCACAGCTATTATGAAGAGCGTGTTTGTACAGCTGTCAAAAAGTCATGATGAAGAGGTCCAGGTTGTTGTGTAAGAGGCTTTAAAGGGTCAAATCAACAGAGACCCATCCTCATCTAAGGAAATGGAGGCAAAAAAGCCCTTGGGGCTTGTGAGGCAAGGATGAGTTGTTTGTCAAAGACAATAATTTTTATTTATTCATTTTTTTTCCTATTTCCTCCCTCCTCTTGTAGGCGGAATCGACAAAGCAGAACAAAGCTAGTTATTATGGCGTCATGCACATCATTCTTCTCTCTCCTACTTTATCTCTTCTCATCTTCTCTCGCCAATCCTCTCATCATTGGGTCGTGGAATAAGGCGGAGTGACTGGAGAGTAAAAAAACTCTTTGTTTCTCATGCCTTTAGATGATGTTATATCTGCGAGCCATTGCCTCCTCTGTGCCCAGACCAGTGAGATGCTCCCACTTGTTTTTCTTGATAATCCCCCTGTTTACTCCCCTTTTGGTTTGGTATTTCAAAATTTCCTACTTATCAGCCCCCCATTACTCGAATTCATTGCGCTTGTATGTTACTCACTCGGAGATGAGAATTCATGGAGGAGGAGAGAAGAGAAAACTGAGGATGATGAGTAAAGAATAATACTGGATGAGTGCAGGCTGGAGGGTGATGGTTGTGGTGGAATGTCAAATGATGCTCTGAGGGTTTTTTTGTTCACTCTCACATCAGTAAGCAATGAAATCACGGCTATTTAAGTCGACGGCTGTGGTGGAAATATTGCTGCATTTTTTCTGCAGACTGCAGACAGACAGAGAAGACAGATTCCAAAAAGTGGATCTGCACATTATGAACTTGTCTTGTTCTCATTTCAGTTTAAGTACAATTGTTCATTCCCAACAACTGCCGTCCTGCACAGTTTCACCTTACATAATTTTACACTCATTATCTCCTCCAATTTCATTCCCCCTGAACGCACCACATAAATGTGGTTACATAAACAGCCATGGAGATGTAGGCTACCGAATCTCTGAAGTACTTAAAAACAGGAAGTAATCTTTTTTGTGGAGAATTTTGTCTCTGCGTTGCTCTCCTTTTTGTGCCGTTAATCTTCCCTCCCAGCTAATCCAGTGGGCAGATCCACCGTGATTATCTCTTCTCTTTATTCATAACCGGCCCGATACCGCCTCTCATCTCTCTTTCTCTTCTTCCATCCTCACTTCCATCTCTCTCACTCTCTTCCTCCGTCTCCTCCCTTTCTTCTATTCTCTTTGCTGCACTTTTTAAAGCCCCCCCCCCCCTTTAACAAGTCTTTCAGAGAAGAGTGAGCGACAGGAATAAATTATTTGAGTGACGCATTTTAAAGAAGCCACTGCAGCTACTGAAGGGGATATTATTGTGTTCAATTGTGTGTGTATGTGTGACTATGCAGCACTGTATTAAGCAGATGAATTAATAGTGTTATTATTAGAGCCAAAACAGTGATTTGAAGGGATAACACAACAGTAACAGTACGCGTGTGATAACGATAATGAACAAGTATGTTTCTTAGGAGGAGGATTGTCATGACAAGGATGCTTTAATTAGATTAGACTCAGCGTGTTTTGATACCCCGCCGCTGTGTGTGGGTGTGAATGTGTGTGTACACGTATGTGCATTTGCGTGTGTGTCTGTGCATCGCTTGAATGTTTAGTTTTGGCAAGTGAGGAACACTTAAGCAGTGCTTCTCTCTCTTTCTGCCAGTATTTGCATATCAGTGTCTGTGTTTATGTCTGCCTGCCTCACTCTGCCTCCATTTCCTCTCTCACAGACCTCAGTATCTCCTGCCTTTGTGCCCTATCTTTTGTACTCAGCGAGGGAACATATTCTTCTCTCAACCTGTCGCCACTCTAGTCCTCTCCTCTCAGCATATCTGCTCGTTTCCCATCTCTCATCCATTCTACTCCTTTGACTACCCACTTTATTTTACCTCTTTCCAACACTTCTCCTCTCCTGACCTACTCAACTTCCTTCCCTTCCACCCTCTTCGCCCACTCCGCCTCCTCCTCCACTCTCATTTCCATCTTAGCTTGTCCTTGTGTTGTTTATTTGATCAGGGAGCTGTTTTCACCATGAAAGCACGGTCGAAATCACCAAATCACTCAGAAGCACAAGATAGCGATACAGCAAAGGTATAATTAGTCCTTAATTAGAAACTTTATCTAATACATTACACAGCTGTAATCAGGAGCTTGCTAACGAACCTGGATGGTAAAATTAGATTCCCACAATACAAGAGAGAGGCTGGATTATCTACCATGATGCTGAGTGTTGGACCAGTTTCTGGAGACATTGTTGCCTTTTTAAGTAAAGTGAAAAGAAAGATGCATTATTTTACTTTTTTTTATTGCCTTCGTTTAGAGGAAACTGAAAACTGTGTTCTGCTGTGAGGCACTTTGTGAGAAGATTGGGTTATTACAAAAAGCTGCTAAACAAACTGGATTTAAAGTGCAATGCTTTGAATTGACATTTGTGTGTGTGTGTCTGTTTGTGTGTGTGTGTGTGTGTGTGTGTGTGTGTGTGTGTGTGTGTGTGTGTGTGTGTGTGTGTGTGTCTATGTGTTGCAGAGCTTGAAGTGGCCAGGCTAAGCACGGATGGGAACCTGGCAGACCTGACATTTCCTCAGTCAGAGCTACATGGAAACTCCATCCAGCTGTCATCCAGCACTCTCAAACAGCACGGCAGAAACGGTAGAAGAGCAATCTCATATTCTCTCTTCCTCTCATTCTCACTGTGAGATCCATGGTGCCCCCACCCCCACCCCTCTCTCTCTATCACCATCTAACCCACTCTCAATGTTGTCGTCCCCCCTCCTTCACTCTTCTTACACCCACATTCTATTTCTGGTTTAAGCCAACGATTGTCAAGTGCGCCTCCTCCATGTTTCCTTGTGTCCTGTTGCAGGTGAGATCAGGATGGCCTTTGTGCTGTACAGGAACCTGGGTTCCTACTTGTCCACAGAGAATGCAAGTGTGAGACTGAGCAGCGAGGCCGTCTACCCGAATTACTCTGTTATCGTCAACTCCCCCGTCATCACGGCATCCATTAACAAGGAGAGCAACAAGGTTTACCTGTCTGAGCCAGTGGTCTTCACTGTCAAACACCTGCAGGTAAGAGAAGTGGGAGGTGACAACTTCTCTTTTGTGACACTAAAAGGAGAACTTGCTGTGAGATAATGGGGCAGAAACAGAGGGTAAAGGCTGCTGATATTCTGCATTTTTCTAATGTCAATAAGTCAAACCACGAAAAGAACAAAACCAACAATTAGATGAATTTGCAAACAAAATTTTGTCAAAGCTCTAAATACTTTATTTGTCTGTTTTAGTTCTCCTTTTAATGCAAATTCTTTTAATCTTTAATTGGTTATTTTTTACGGTTTCTATTTATTGTTTCATAAATGTGGTTTTCTTGATGTCTCCTTTTAAATGCATTTCCATGCCTGAGTAAAGCACTTTGATTTGTCTTGTGTCCAAGTGGTGCTGTTAAAATAAAATAACCTTGCCTTGCTTCTGTGCCACAGACTTTGGCTATTCACCAGCATTAAAAAAACTCAACAAACCACATCAGTAAGCCACACTGTTGCACAAAGAAACAGGTTCCTTCATTAGAAATAATAACGGTACTTGAGTTTACTGTGATATAATTTCAAATATGCGCCTCTGTTGCGATAAATACCCACTAGAGCACCAAATGCTGTTAATCCTCAGCTGAAAACAGTGCCAAGAAAAGGCACCATTAACTCCTGTACTCCTGTTGAAGTAATGTTTCCTAAAATCTACAGCAACAGCTGTTGTGGGGAAATATTTTTCATTTTTTAAAAGGGGAAGCCATATATTTTTGATTTGTACTTAAAGATGTTTGTCTTCATTAGGAGTGATTCAGCTCAGGCCTGAGTGCCACAAACAGGCTGTAGAAGTCCAAAAGCTTTGAGAAATGGACTTATGCATTAACGGTTTTGGTCTTTTCAATAGATTTGTTGACAATAAGAAAAATAAATAACCAATGCTCTATTCTTTAATAATAACTGTCATCTGCAGTAATCAGAGTGGTAGACTTTAGACTGTTACACTCAAAGGCAAAAGCATTTAAGTTTTATGTTCTGATGTGTAAGACAGAGACCGACAAAGTCATACAGCTTGAACGTTATTATGTCCATGCATTGCCAGTTCTTGGTCACAGTTATGTAAGCATTCAATAATACAGCTTATACTATAAATTTTCTAAATTTTACATTTATTGTTTAGAGAGAAAATTGCAACTGACGCAAAATTTTCTTATCAAGATTGATGTTGGCTTACTGCAAATATCATTTGAACAGCTCCAGTTTGAACAATAATTATAAATCGAGCTAAGAGATTTTTCCACGTTACTTCACACTTATGATGCTCAATGCAACACTGTAGCGTTGTGAAGCTCATTCAGTAAGCAAATGCTGATCCAGTTGGTGATCCAGTTTTTTGGCACCAGTGAGATATTCGCTGTTTCACTTGCTCATTTTGAGAGTAACTTAACAAACCCAACACACACAGCTTCATCAGTTTACACAACACAAGCAGCTCCTACACTCCACAGAATCTCACACAACAAGCACGGACGCAGCACTGTCACCTCCTGCCACGGCTCTATGTTTATTTGTTGCTGCAATCTCGCATTCTGTCCCTTCTGTTTGTTGTTGTGTTGTGTACGCTTGACTCCCTTTCTGTGTGTCTGTGTCTCCATCCTTTCTCCATCGATTCCTCCCACCATTTTTCTCACTTTTTTTTTGGTTCTCTCACCACTCCGTGCTTCTGCCTCCCACCTCCCCATGACTAAGTATTTGTCCTCTGCTCCCCCACCCCTTCTTCTTTTTGTGCCTCTCTCCCTGTCTTGATTTCTTCCTCCTGGTCTCTTTTTCTCTTTCTCACTCATCCTCCCTCCTCCTCCCTCACCCCCAGCATTCGGAAGAGAACTTCAATCCCAACTGCTCATTCTGGAGCTACTCCAAGCGCACCATGACGGGATTCTGGTCCACACAGGACTGTCGTCTGCTGGCCACCAATCGCACGCACACCAGCTGCTCCTGCACACACCTCACCAGCTTTGCAGTTCTCATGGCCCACGTGGAGGTCAAGGTAGGTGTTTATTCTCACATGTCTGCCAGGAAGGGGATGGGCAAGATCACAGGGTCATTTGTTCATCATTTGATTAGTGGTCGCTGGCAAATGCTTCTCTGATTCTCAAAAAAGAGAGGAAGGAAGGAAGAAAAGGAGACCACAGCATCTGGAAAATAGATCATAATTCTCCCGACTCTTCAGTACTGAGTAATACTACTTGGCAGGAGAAATTTTACCATTGATTTGTCAAACCTGATGATGACACTGAGTTGACAAAAAATATGGACTTCAGACATTTGGTCTGTGGTGCTCTGGATGAACAGAACCTCCAGATAATCTTCTACAGGAACTCCAATCCGAGATAAAAGCAGTGGGTCCTTTTAAACATGATATCTGACTAATCAGAAAATGTAAGTGGCTCATTTATTTTGATATCCATGAGCCACTGTGGGTGGTGGATAAAACCCTTATTGTTACACTGTGTGTGGGATAAGCACGTTTTGTCTCCCTCTTTTGTTATGTTAAGACTAAGTTCCTTCTCACAAATCGGCTCTTGTAACTGTGGATATCTTGTGACACCCAGTCTCTCTCTATGGGCCAGAGGATGTGTGTTACTTCTAAAGGGGTCATGGTCAGAGGTAGCTTGGCAGCCCTTTGTGAACACAGTGTGAGGGTTTGAGCAGTAGATCCATCACAACAGTGCTATGTTGAACATTGCTCTGCCTGCCAGGTTGCAGGACACTGATGGATAGAGCCAGCACACCTGTGCAACACAGTGTAACGCTGTGGCCCTGAACACTCAGCGACACTCACATCAACCAGGGGAAGGGTATGTTTTATGTAACAAAAACATGACTCAGGTGTGTGTGATGTATATATATAT
>JAQLOL010000019.1:15696723-15710112 GCA_029783665.1 Naso thynnoides | reverse complement strand
CGCCCCCCCCCCCCCCCCCCCGGTGTGATGTATGTTTGAGTTGTGTGAACAGTTTGTTTCCTTCATCCTGCAACACATTTTTGCTGTTCTTCATCTCTTTCACTTTTTTACTCCCTCCCTGATTCTTTTTGTCCTCCCTCTACCGTGATCCGTTTGATATACTGTGTGTCATGTAATGTACTGCTTTTTTCCCTCCTTACCCCATTTTTGTGTGTATGTGTGTGTGTGTGTCTGTAGCTATGATACATGTCCTGTCCTCTGATGGTAAATCCTTGCTACCCTACATCCATCTGAGACTGGGGCATGTTTTTAATCCCTATGCGTCTTTTCTCTCCTGTTCTTTGTGCCTCTGTTTCTCATGCATGATGTCTCTCTCTCGCTGTCTTTCCCTCTGTCTGTCTCTCTCTTTCTGTCTCTATCTCCTTCTCTGTAGGTGCTGGCTGCGATTGGACACATACTTTATCTGGAGCTTTATAGGTCCTGCTACACTCATCATTATGGTGAGAAACAAATACATGCATTTTCACACACACTTGACATAACAGCACAGAGTACGCTGGCTGCCAGGTGTTCGTACAGGAACAATGTTTCACACTAAGGTGTTCGTTAATCTCCTGCAAGGTTTGAATGAGCTCCTCAGCAGTGGAAGTGGAAGTGGAAGTAGAAGGAACTTCATGTGTCACCTTTATAATTCTACCTTGTGGATTAACTCTCAAGTGGGCGCATAGTCCAACAAGCTGGAATCCTTTGGAAGGACATGGAGCACCAACCGCAGATAAAAAGAACGAATCAAAGTTATATTGCTCTTAGGCACTTATTTGATGATCCAGACACTGTCACTGGACTCCCTTGCTACTTAATCACAGTACAGCCCAATTACACTGGAAAAAGGGGAATACAGTCAATGACCCTCGTCAATTAATGATGGTTCATCAATCAGCAGCTGCTTAGAGGAGCAGTAATAGTCATCATATGTTGAGCAAGTAAATAGAGACAGAGCTACACAACAAGAAAGACACACAGACGGGAAAACAAAAATAAAAAGCAATGTTTTGGACAGGGAGTGTGATCTTCTTAAACAGGTGAATGTCTGCATTTACATTAATGCTCTGTACCAATTTAGGAAATGTCAGGCGAGCTATCACTGATCTAACTGGGGCAGTACGCGGGAGTCATGCAGGTGGAACTGCTCTGTTATGACTCTAGGCCCACTGGTAACATATCCAGCCTGGGAGACCCAGCACAGCAGTCCAGACAGTCATTATTAAACCACCCAGTCTATGCATTAGCAGGCCAATAGAACAGACAGCATCTTTGAGAATTGGATTTCTATTGTAACAATGATCCTCAATGGATGTAATGACTGCTGTATTTTCCCTCAGGCTCAAGCTGCTGTTTTTTGAGCACATAAAGGACCGTTGATTGTGGACTGATACTGTGTCCCCGAGCCAATTACCGCTGGAAGGGAAAATGAAATGATATGCACTGTGTGTGAGTGAATTGTTGTGGTGACAGTGTGTCTTTAATTAGGCTTGTTGCTGCAGAATATTAACTTGTACATGTGTGTCTGTGTTTCAGCTGAATGTAATCTTCCTTGGTATCGCTCTTTATAAGATGTTCCATCACACAGCTATTCTTAAACCAGACTCTGGATGTCTGGACAACATCAAGTGAGTACATGTGTGCAAACAGTCGCTGCAATTCCCGGCCGCGCCTGGTTTTGAAAAAAGGTTTATGATTATGCACGCTCGTGTTTAGATTAGGTTAAAGGAATTGTTCAACCTTTTGGGAAATACATGTGTTTGTTTTCTTCTCAAGAGCTGAATCACAACATTGTTAGCGCTCTCATGTCGGTCCATTTAAAACGTAGCTGGAGCATACAGCAGATTAGCTCAGCCAAGCTGAGACAGGAAACAATGTGAAACTGTCAAACTTTGTCTGAAGGTGACAAAATTCTTCTTTCACCACTTCTCAGGCTCATTAATTAGCATGCTATATCTTGTTATATTTAGTTATTATTCCTCATGGTATTTCTTAGCAGGAGGGAAAAGGTCTTGCACACAGTTTTAAAGATTTAAGGTTCTTTCATTTGTCGATCTAAAATTCAGGGTTGCACAACAAATTGCTACACAAAGTAAAAATATTTTCTGTGTCAGACAAATTAAACAAACATTACATACAGTGTTAATAGGCTAAGTGTCTTTATGCTAAGCTAACGGGCTGCTTGCTTCAACTTAATTTTTACCATATAGGCTTGAGGATTGTGAAAAGTGTATTTCCCAAACGCTGAACTATGTCCATCAGTCTTGTGTATGTATGTACGTACGCATGTCCCATCTGGCACATATCACCTTTATTTTTTACACTATTTTAAGATGCCTCTCATGTTATTTCCACTCATAGCAGCCTTACAGAATGTCACTGAAATATGACTTCTTTCCCACTGAACACTGAAAACATCCACTATGCTAACTATTCAGGTTGTGTTATTTTGTCCGTCCAGTGCAGCTCAAGAAAAAAAAAAAAGCTCAGTCTAATTTAAACAATATGCCGTAGCTGGGAGCTCAATGTCTTACTAATGGGCAGCTCAGAATTTATAATGTAAAATACAAAATGGCTTAGTCATTTGATTTATCATTTAGATATTACTGCCAATGTATCTTTCATGACAGCATTTTTCAGTAGGACTTCAAGTGGGAATCGTTTCAGAGGACGAAAGCGGCTGATCTTTGCTTCAGCGCAGTTCAGAGGAATGTAATCAAAAGCCTGATGAAAATCAAAGAGCGATTTAGATTATGATGCTCTTGGAACTTTTTTTCCCCCTTTTTAATGACTTTCCTTCTTTCTGAGCATACTGAAGGCTGAATAGGTTTTAATCTTTTTTACTTCATTAGTCTTATAGTGGTTCATTTACTTGTTAATCATCATCATGCCCTTTTTGTCTTATTATTTTTTCTTTCTTTTGTTTTCTTTGTCTCTTTTACTTCAAGCCATCACAAGTTGTCTTTGTTGGGGATTGGCTCTGGTAAGGCCACTCTCCAATCAGGATGCCTTTTGTCTTCAGAGACATTTTGATTGGTTTGCTTGTCACCCTATTTGTTTATAGAACCTGCCAAGAGTCTATGCATACCCCTAAATTAACCATTAACCTGCCTTGTAAAATAGATTACTTGTTGATGTGTGATTTGTGAGCTCCCATGACCCATAGACTTAATGTGCTATTGATATATTATAATATTAATAATGGTGAGATGTGAGTGAGGGGAAACAGAGCTGAGAGAGGGAGCAAGACTCAAGGGAGCACTGGAGGAAGAGGTGGAATAAAGGGATGGAGAAGAGAGGGACGAGTGTACCCTTTATTGAAGAGGGTCGTCAGACGAGCTTTATTGGAGGCTCTGTCTCGCCTGAATGGTGCCACGGAGGGCAACATCGAATCAATCACCATAGTCTCGCTCACTTACTCTCCTCCTCTTTGTCTTTTCCTTTCCTCTGACTCTCTCTCTCCACACCTCCCCTCTCTCTCTTGGCCCCCTTTGTTCGTCTCTATCCCTCACATGAGAGGTGATCATTGCCCAGTGAGCCAATCAAATTAACAGCCATCTTCGTAGCTGTGGCAAACCCCGAAACTGTGACCTTTAGTGAGAAATGCCATTTATAATGGCTGTAATGTCCTTCTTCTTACTGGCCAGTGGAGCCACTCACATGGCTAGACACACAAGCACACGCACACACTCAGGGGAGGACTTGTAATGCAAACACATGCCTCGACACCCCCAAATCTATCTGACATTTGGCCTTTATGACTCACTTCTGCATAGGCTTTATTTGAAATGGAGGTTCACAGTCCTAAAAACCTTTATTGGATTTAATACTATTAAACTGTTAAAGTCAGTATTGCACTAACAGACTTCAGTGCCCACTTTGGCCTGTGAAAACCTCTTTTACACTCTACCATACACTTGTGCACAAGTGAGTTTTAGAGTTTGGATGTAACTTTGGAAAAAGTCTTGACTGCTCATCTTTTTTGAGACAAGTGGCTGACGTCAGCTGGCTTATGACCTCCCCTCCCGCTCTTGAGATGATATCTAAATGAGCAGATCCACTCTCATTCTATTCTCTAACCCTTTTCAGAGGAGTACATCTCTTTTAGGAGAAAACTCCCACTGTTTCCGCTATCCCACTCCCACAGCGTTGGGATTTCAAATGAACCCTCTCTAACCCCTTTCTCCTGCCTCACGGTCCCACATGCACATCAAACTCGGCTGAACAAATTTTCTCATCCAGGGAAAGAGACAAGCCTCTTGTTATCCTACTTAGAATGAAATCTGTGTTAACATAATATGTGACGTATAATGGTGATGTTTTCATGTGATAGGCGCATCAGTAACATTTCTCCCTCCTCTGCAGGTCCTGGGTGATCGGGGCAATAGCCCTGCTGTGTCTGCTGGGCCTGACCTGGGCTTTCGGCCTTATGTACATCAATGAGAGCACCGTCATCATGGCCTACCTTTTCACCATTTTCAACTCCCTGCAGGGCATGTTCATCTTCATCTTTCACTGCATACTGCAGAAGAAGGTGAGGGAGACAAACTGAGATAAAGCCGGACAGAAATAGACAGACAGCGTGACAGGCAGACAAACACAATCGCACACAGACGCACACACATGCTAGCACTGATCAGCAGGGACACCAAAAATATCTGCAGAGCTGTCACAGGTTTGATTGGTCATTCAGTAACCCTGCTGGCTGCTCAATTCTCTCCGTTTTTCACTCTCACTGCCTCAATCTCTCTCTGTGTCTTTCACTGTCTGTCTTGCCTGGTGGCAGCAGGTAGCAAACAGAGCTGCTAGTCTTACAAAGTTTTCTGTCTTACCCCCCGACAGAAAAGACAGTTTCTCGTGATCAGGCAGGGTCATCAAGCCTGAAATAGCTTGTTCAAACCTTTGATAATATTTAGCTCAGTTTTGGACGCATACAGTGGAAATATATATCTGTTTTGATGTCAAAGAGGCTGTGGTTACAGATAGACTCCTCTGATGATTTCTATGAATTAATACATCAACCCCCTTTACACTGAGAAGCAGCTCTTCTTGCAACCCCCCTTTCATTTTGACAAGATAACCTCCTTTATATGTGTTTTAGGTTTAGTTGGTCTAATGGATTAGACATTTGTGAGTACATATGTTCCTCTTTTTACATTTGAATTACATGATAGCTTCCAGGAAGAGCCTACACATCTTGGGATATTTTTACAGAGTCTCCCACACACTGTCAGAGCCTGAGAGTACAGAAGAGGAGTAGGGCATGGAAAGAAAATTCGTCAAATGCTTAATGTTTTCGTCTGACTGCGATCCCACAGAGAATTTAATAGTTTTAAGTTTATGACCAGTAAACAAGTGCACTGTCCATGTGCGTGTATGCAGTGTACCTAGGTATGCATTGGGCCACAGGATCAAGTATCCTGAGAGTTGTGTCTTCAGTATATTGCTGAGGTTTTCTTTGGCTGCAGTTCAACATGGTTTCTCCCTAGATGCATGGAGTAACTCACGACACAGCTGTTCAAACACAGCGTGTGGCAGTACATGTCTGCTAGTCCAGCAAGCTTGTTAAAAGGCAATTACAGTGCTATTTGTTCTGACTTGATTGGGATCTAAATGCAGATGTTCTGTGTGTACAAGTGCATCATATGTCTCCTGGAGGAATATGTCCATTGTAAATGGATGTGTGGTAGTAGTAACATCTGGGGTGGGTGTTGATGGGGGGAAAGTTTATGAAGTTAATCTTTTAACATGAAAATTTTTATGGAGTTAGTATTGGCCCAAGAAATTGAAGTAAAAAAGAGTCAAGTTAAACACTTAAAAGTCCATTTCTTTCCAATATGTCATCTTAAAAAATATGCTTCAATATTTGTAAGTAAACAGTGAAACATCAGACAAATCCTCCTCCTTAACATGCCCTTTTTTAAAGTTCTATATTTATGTGCATAGTGTCGGTGTGTAACCCTCTTCACTTCACAACTCCCCCACCCAGGTACGTAAAGAGTATGGCAAATGTCTGCGTACTCACTGCTGCAGCGGCAAGAGCGTGGAGACATCCATCTCCTCCTCCAGTAAGACCACCACGTCACGGACCCCTGGCCGCTACTCCACAGGCTCACAGGTGAGCTTACCTGCCTGCACACCTGGACGCTACAGCACAGCAGACTCTCAGGTGAGGCCGTAGCACGCCATGAGGGTTTTGGGTTATCGCTGATCACTTTCAACTTCAATTTAGACTTTAAAGTTTGCAAAACTTAACAAGGAAAAACACAGTGGAATATGGTTATTAAGATGGAAATTTATATACAGTATGTGCAGACTTATAATGTGGATTTTGTGTTGAAAGTGAGATAGCCCAGACCCTGACATACACCTTCTCGTATTGATGCTGACACACAGAGAGATGGAGTATAAATGGCATTGACGGGTCATTATTTCTCCCCACCTGTTTCTCTCTTGCTGGTTGTTGCCTCGCTTTTTCCTTCAATGCCTCTCCTGCACTAATTTATCCTTTTTTTGCACATCATTCCCCCACATATTATGTTTTTTTTTTTTTTACCATTTTCTTTCCCACTTTTGTCATCATATTTTCCCTCCATGAATTGTTCTTGTTCCTTCCCTTTATTCCCTCTTTCCTTCATTACACTCGTCATCTGTGTTCGTCCACACCGTCTCTGCCTCATTTTCCCCCTCCTTCCCTCTCGCTTCTTCTCTCCTGTGTATAGAGTCGTATCAGGCGGATGTGGAATGACACTGTGAGGAAACAGGAGTCCTCCTTCATCACTGGAGACATCAACAGCTCTGCCACACTCAACAGAGGTAACCACGGGATATCTACTATTTGCATCCTCATCACTGTCATCATATCTACTTTATTAATAGCGTGAAGCTCAGACAGCACATGTTGTCATTTAGTAAAATGGTAGGAGTCCAAAGTTCTGATAATGCTGCTGTGTTCTCGTAGAGAGGAAGATCAGCAGAATAGAGTGTAAATATCACTTACTGCTTTTTTTGCTGCTTCAAAGGACGATATTATGAGAGGGCGAGTTATGAGCAGGCTCTTGTCAAAACTAAAACATTAAACAGTTTGTGGCCGCATTGTAAATCTACAGATTGCAGAAGTCACTGTGCTGCAGAGGGAGTCTTACCTCCTTAGACAATAGTCATCTTTCCAAGCACTGGTGGGTGATAAATCTCAAGTTAAACCATAGGTGTAACTTTTGAGCTGAACACCAAGAGTTCCTTTACTATAAGTTGTGCAGAGTTGCTTAAGATTAATGCTTTATTATTAGCCAAATGTAGTATTGTGTCACTTCAGGTAAGTTACTGCCTCTAAATGTACTGTGAGTCACCACAAACACTACCACAGACACTGCAGTAGAAAAGTACAGCAAAGAGGAGCAACAATTTGCAGGGATTTTCTTATATAATAATTATATGGAAGCCACTGCACAAATTTTATGTGCTTTTAAATGAAAATCAGTGTATTCTCACTGTATTCTGAGCTTTCTCCTGCTGTTCCTGCAGAGTAAGCCACTGTAAGAGTGGATTCCATGAGTATAACTGTCTGAGGGCTTGTGTAATGAGGACATTGACAACTAAATGGCCAGACATTTTGACACTCACATACACACAGGGGAACGTGCACACACATACACTGCCATTTGTTAGTATTTTAGTTGAGGTGTGGCCCTCACTTCCTTAGGCCACTAATAAGCTGTTAGCATGACAGATTGATGCCAAAGCAGACACTGTGTGTCAGCGGCTGAATTATCACACACTTAGTGAGGCAGGGCTTAAGACACCCCCCACCTACTCCCTTCCCCACATTTAAACTGTGGTGCAGAGAGCCACTGATGTATATGTGTAGGTGCTGCCTTTGCCGCTGCTGTCCATTGGAATGATGCGTCAACACAAGTGCCATCTTGCGTTGGGGAAAGTCGTGTCTACTTATTGCATCATCATAACGCACTGAATTTTCAACAGATTTTCAAGCTATTTGATTTGTTACAAATTGCAAACAAGCATTTATGAAACAGGATACTTGGTTAAATTAAAAATGCATGTTTTCAATACCTAAATACTTCATCTAATGTAGATAGCAAAGAGTAGTTTTTTAACAAATTCATGTAATAGATTCTTTTTTTTATTTTAGACATATGCCAATTTACATGGTGTTCAATGAATATTTTTATTTTGAACAAAGTAAACATGTATTACATTATAAGACAATGCGAATTCTGTATTGTTATCTTATTTTGCCTTATTTTAGTTATTGTGTTGAAGTTTGGGGTAACACATACACAACTGATATCAAGCTGCTGGTTATTTTACAGAAAAGGGCAGTACGAATTATCCATAAAGTGGGAGCAAGAGAACACACCAATGGATTATTTATTAAGTCAGCATTAATGAAATTTATTGATATTGTTGAGTTACAGACTTTTTTAGTTATGTTTAAGGCAAAAAGTAGGACATTGCCAGAAAATATACAAACATTTTTTTGTTTTACATCAGAGAATTATGATCATAGAAGGAAATTTGATTTTAAACTTCCCAATGCACTAACTACAATGAAACAAATGTGTATTTCAGTATGTGGTGTCATATTATGGAATTCTTTGAAAAATGATTTAAAAACTTGTGACAATATTCATCAATTCAAGAAAATGTATAAACGAAAAAAATTAGACAATATGAAATTGCCAGGTAAAAGATCTGTTTTTGTTTGACTTTTTTGCTTGATGGTGAGACATTGTGTATGGTTTTCTTTGATTCTTTTGTATTTTCTTTAAGTAATGACTGTTAAATGACTGACGGGTAGACCATCTAGTTATTCTATTGCTTTATTTATTTAAGAAAGGGGCTGGAAATGTAAGATTTTCTTCTTCCTGCTCCTTTTCGATCATGGAATGAAAAAAAAAAGTATTACAATTGTGACTGAGACTTAGTTCTGAAATATTGTTTCCATGATGTGAAATAAATAAAAATGAAATGAAACATTTTAGGTTACACTCAAATATATACAGTATATCAGGGTTGTCCACAGTTGCAGTGTAATAACTACATATTCTAATGAACAAATGTTAGTACAAGTGAGAATTAGAGTGGCTTGTTTTTTCAAGAGATAGACAATACAGTCATTTCATTCAACTGTATAAAGAACAGTTTTTGCTCATGGCAGCTTGGACTCAGAAACAATAAATGACATTTGTAACAATAAACAATAAAAGATAAAAATGGACAGAGGAGCAGAGACCAATGTGCCGCATCAGTATGCTGCATCTGACAGATTTAGCCAAGCATCAAGCAGCTTCAAACATACATACGACATACATATGTCTTAGGAAGTATTATTTTGTACCTAAAATAAAAATCACTGAACTACGACTTCATTTAAAAATTAATATTTAAAAAAATATAATTACTCTATTACATAAATTCCATCTAGAACTACTGTTTACTACCTACATATGAAGTATTTTGGTATACCAGCATTTTTCATTAACCAAGTATCCTGTATCAAAAACACATGTTTAACCCCTTAACATCCACCTTTGCTATGGGGCCTATATGGAATACCTAAATTTAAAGGCCTATAATGGAGAAAATATAACCCCCAAAATAAAGGTAAGAGACTTAGGGGAGACTTTAACTATAAAAACAAATAAATGAATTGGATTTAACGAAATATAAAAATTTATAGCATGTCCATATTGACTTAAATTTATGCATTTAAATCAATATACACAGTGCTTAGAACGACTTAAAACTCTTACAGCCCATCTACGGGACATGAGAATGGCAACAGCTTAAATTTGTAACAAACCAAACGGCTTGAAAATCAGTTGAAAATTCAGTGAGTTTTGACTAAAGTAAGTAAGAGCACACTCACTGTTAGCCCAGTTGTCCCGTACCATACCAAAGCACAAATGTCCCCTCTCTTCTCTCCTCCACTGGCCTGCACTCACATTGCTCCAGTCTGCGCCTGAGCACACTTGAGCCTCCTGACCTACAGTGCGTGACCTGTATTTTTACCCACACTTTTTTCATCTTGTAATGACATTGTTCAATTGTTCTCTGGTATCCTTGATCTAAAAGACAGTTGCAGATTTTTCCACTGCTCTTAATCTGGACTTTTTAAGCTGTTTTCTGCCTGAATTTAAGGGGAATCCTCCACAAACAGTCACGCTGATGTCGGCACTCTGTGCCTTTGCTCGTGCATGTGCATCTGTACCGTGCTGAAGTCCACCTCTTCCAACTGTGCCAGGGCTGACAAAGCGTGCCACACTTGAGGACAGAATGGAGCACTCACACTAGTTAAACAAACTGGACTTTGGGGGTCAAATGTGCTCAGACAAGGTACAGATTGCGTAGTGTGAGTGTGCCCTAAGAAGACACAGCTTCCCCCACGCAAGATGCTTAGCCAGTTGATTTCAAATGACTATATCCAATGGCTCCAAGAGACTGAATTGTTAAAATTAGAATTAGAGTGAGAATTAAATGGAGAAGGAATATAAGAGAGTAAGTAAAGTTTATTTGTACGGTACCTCTATCAGATACAAGATCGCAAAGTGCTTTCCAGTAAATACAAAACATAACAACAATACAACGTCATCATAAAAAACAAATCAAAAAGACGAAATGTTACAATATATCAAAGTAATTAAAATGTAGAAATAATGAGGCACCAAGACAAGGTACAAAACACCTATTAAAAGAAAACCAGAAGGTGCAGATAGGGGCACAAGAAGTTGGCTAACAAAAGACCCATCTAAAAAGCAGAGTTTTAAGTTGTTGTTTTTTTTAACAGTGTAGCATGACACTGTGGGTGCAATGAAAAAACGGACGGCATTGTAGGGCTTGGTCACCAAAACAAAACGGGTGTGAGGAACTGACAGTAGTAACTGATCAGAGGACTTCAGAGTTCGTCTGGGTGTGTAAGGCTGAAGGAGGTTGGTGATTTATACAGGTGCTAGACCTTGGGGCATTGAAAGTCAGCAGCAGCACTTTAAAACGGAATTCTACTGGAAGCCAGTGCAAGGAGGACAGAATCGGACTGATACGCACTCTCTTCTTGCCTTGGGTTAAAAGCTGAGCAGCTGCGTTTTAGATAGTTTGGCGACGGACCAAAGAGGATTTATTTAACATGTAAAAAGAGCATTGGCATAGTCTAAACGAGAGTTCATAAAATCACGTGTGTAATAAAAGCATGATCATGTCTAATTTGGCCTTGGACACAACTAACCTTAATTTGGCAATGCTCCTTAGTTGTGAGAAGCATGATTGATTGAGCAGACTGACATGGTTATCAAAAAATAGGGCTTGGTCAAATATAACACCTAAATTACAAGGTCTGTGCCATACACAATTGCTTAAAGACCCAATACATGACTAAACATTAGGGATCATGTTATCCAGGGCAAAATTTAGGGTTTCCATCTTTTCATTATTAAGCTGAAGAAAGTAGCCAGGCATCCAATTTTTAATGACCTCCAGAAAGTCATTCATAATGGAAAGTTTGCTTACCTCCTCAGGTTTAAATAAACGGTATTATTGGATATCATCTGCATAGAAATAAGACGAGATGCTTTCAAAACGACTAATAGTCCAACCTAGAGGCAACATAGGGCAAATAACATTGGTCCGAGAACTGAACCCTATGGGGCTCCATGGCACAAAGGTTCAGGGTAAGATATGAACTGACCCACAGACACAGAAACTTACATCTGTCAAATAAGATTTTAAAAAGTCTATTGCAGTCCCAGAAATACCATAGTGGTACTGTCTATTCAGAAGGATTCCATCATTGACAGTGTCAAAAGCTTAGCTAAGGTCTAGTACAACCAGCAGGGAGCATTTCCAATCATCTGCTACCATCAAGATGTTATTAGGGACCTTAATTAAGGCTGATTCTGTGAAGTACAGCTTCCGAAAACCAAACTGATAGGTGCACAACATATTTAATAAAGCTGCCCAGCAACAGTTTTTCAAGGAGTTTTGACAGAGAAGGCAGCTTAGATATAGAAGTCTGTAATTTGGGGGGGGTTAAGATTTTATTTTCTTTTATTTTTTTTTCTTTTATTTCTTTCCCAGCAAGGACTGAAAAAAGAGCATGTTTAAAAACATTAAAAAACAGAGTATCTAGTTAGATTGTTGAAGGGGTTAGATAATGGCTTGATTTTAGACAACATATAAGAAATATGTCTATAGATATTGGTGAGAAGTCCAAAATTGTGGGGGAGGGACTACTAACAAACAGATGATTGGAGAATGGGGAAATGCTTGCGTTGACATTTTTACCTTTATCAACAAAATATTTGAGAAATAGTACAGTTAGTATCTGAGAAAACAGGTTTACATGGGGAGACAGGAGATTAAATAGTGTTGATGGTGTTGAAATGGACTCCAGAATATCCCTTGCCTTATTCAATAATTTTGGCAAAGTATGCAGTCCTGGCATCCCTCAACATTTCATTAAAATGTACTAAAAGCTGTTGAAGATGTTGTCGATGGATTTTGAGCCAGGTGACTTTCCACAGACGTTCAGATTTCGTACATTCCTGTCTGACACTACAAATTTGATTATCAGTCCAAGAAGAAGATTTGACAGAGGCAACAAATCTGGATTTAAAGCAGGCAACTCTATCAAGTATAGCAAAGCACTGTTCATTGAATAGCTCAACAAAAATCTCTGCCTTACTACAGTTAAAAAGTACATCAAGGTTATATAAGGTTGAGAAATTTTCCTCTGTGCTCTGGTTAATTATGCGGTGACAGAAAAAGATGTTTCCTGGGCAGTAAATCCACATAAAAAGAGACATTGAATAAAACACACTTGTGTTGTGACTTTGTTAATCTCAAAAGTATATCACAAATATTCAACATTATCATGTCTGATATGTATTATTTCTTTTGTCTGTTTTAGTCAATTTGGGACTACAGGTGCAAATCTGATGTTTGGTATGGTTTCCCTGATGTTCATATATTGTGTAATTTTTTTTTATTAATGTGTATTATCCCTTATGGATGGTATCATATTATATAATGTATTTATTCTAGGTTTTTCACTAGTGAATGTACCCTGATGACCAAAAAATCATTCAGGATTCTGCCAAAGTCCACTTCTTCTCAATTCCTTATAATTAATTCTACCTTGAACTTTGTTTTGTTGCCAAGTCAAGTCTGCTGGCCAATTTGTTGTTTCTGGAATATTAATGAGGTTTAATTTAAATTAACTGAATTGAGGTATCCATAAACAGAGAAGTAGTAAGATAGCTAATATTGTGTGTTTTTTTCTCTAAGCCAAATAAAATCCAAGACACAAAAACACAATGACATGCTTTCATG
>JAQLOL010000019.1:15631946-15649585 GCA_029783665.1 Naso thynnoides | reverse complement strand
CAAACACTGGATGAACTGATGCCTGTTTTTATGTTACCGTTTGCACATCAAGAGTTTTTTTTTGCTATTTTTCTTGCATACACACACACACACACACACACACACACATACGCAAACACACACCAGAGGTAACACAGATTTTTTTCGTATTTCAACATTTCAGGCTTTTGAGTTTAGACCAGAAATGTACACAAACATGAACACATTCACACTCCTATTCAAATTGGCATACCCCTGTGGAGTAGCTAAAATGCACTTTATATGCTACAGTGTGTTGTGCAGTGAATAAAAAGTCTGGCATGGCTTTTAAAAGGACACAACACATCAAAAAACCTCACTCAAGTAATCTGAGAGCTGCTGCCCCCTGCTTCGTTTACATGATAGCGTCCTCATAACAAATGCATGAGGGATAACCAGGCAGCATATAGTTTGGACAAAGGAAAGAGAACCCAGTTTCAATTTGGGACATTTTCTCTCACCGTGGGATATAAAAAGCAGTTTGGTGAGCACACACAGTATCTATGTGTGTGATGGAGGGATGGGTGGATGAATAGATAAAGTACCACAAACTGGAATTTTTTAGCATCTCACATCTTTTTATTATAATTCTAAACCACACACTGCACCTCACAGGCAGAGTTGTGTGTTCACATACACTTTCAGATAGTTGAAAATCTGGTAAGATGTAGAACCTGTGATTTTTTTTTTTTTTTTTTTTTGACTAACTGATTATGAATACGTAAGAAAAAGCATTCTTCGGATTTCTTTAAAGGTCCTGAAATCTTTTTTTTTTTTTACAATCAGCTTTTTACTGTAGGTGATGAGATCTTCATTTAGTTACGACAGTTAGTTGTTATTTCATGTGGGAAATTTCTATATTTGTTGTTTTTTCTCATTGTTTTAAAATAGACAGGGCTTACTTGGGAAAGAAAAGTGATTTCACATATCTCCATGCTGCAAAAATGGGTTTTGTAACAATAATATCTAAAAAAAAAACTAAAAAAAAACCAACAACTGTGATTTATATATAATTCTGTATCTTAATGTCTAAGGAGCTTTCAAATACAATTTCTGCATAATGAAATGAGGGGGCATCTTCTATGTTAAACCCCGTGCCCATTAATCCATGCGTAAAAGCTTATGGATGTGCAGGAGCTGAGAAGTAATTTGAAATAAAACGCCCTCTATTCCCCTCTGAGAGTTCCAGCTGAGCGCCACGGTCCAGCTCAACCCTATATCTCTGGAGTGCTTAGCTCTCTATTTGCTTTAGTGACTTGGTTATACTGCAGCCATATCTCACCTCTTCTCTCACCTGAATACACCCTGTGGTGGTGTTAACTTCCCTCTTTAGTCAGCAAAGTTCAGCTGCAGCTGGATGACCTAATGTACTCAGTTTCACAACAACTGTCTTGTGTGAATGTTATGGCCTTTATAAACTTTCACCGGCTCCAGCCTCCCCTGCAGAGCAGTGAGTAGTGACAAGTTAGGCTAAATCATATTTATTGATCAATGTGATGAATAGATTATAGCCTCAGCTGTGGCCAAAGTTGCACTGCAGGCACAATTGTGAATGCCTGTAGGGAATGGATTTTTTTTCTTTCTTTTCCTTCTTCCATTCCTCCTTTCTTTCTTTCTGCCTTTCTTTAAGAATGCTAGAGAGCACAGATGACCTTCCATTTAAACTCATGTGGGGTTTGCTGCCATACATTAATCCCTAGAAAACTACATAGTCACAACATCTGAATCGACACAGTGGAGGGGTTTTCGTCATTGCACTCTGCAGCTTTCCTCTTAATCAGGGGCGATTCTAGGATCAGACCTTTAGGGGTGCGCAGCTCCTTTATTAAGAATGTTACTGGCATACAATGCCTTGCAAAAGTGTTTAGACTGCTAAATCCCTCATTTCATTAATTAACAAGACATTACAATTGATTAAAATATGATATTTTAACTTACAGCAATACTTTTGATGAATTACTTGCGAAGTACATCTCAAGCCATGTTTAGATCGTTACAGAGTCTGTCCATGCTGAGACTGAGAAAATGCTTGAGAGAGCTCGAACTGATTTGCCACGTATTCATGTGTGTGTGTGTGTGTGTGTGTGTGTTACTGTAATTATGAGTTGTCAATTTGTTCAGGGACACTGCTGACCATTAAAAACCCATTCATAACAGTATTTCCTTATACATCAACTATTCAAGATGGGGGAGAATCCATCTAAATTAATAGAATTTATTCTAATTGAATAATTGTTCACTGTGGAAAGTCCAGTCAGTTAACATGATTCGGACCTTGCATCTATCTATCTATCTATCTATCTATCTATCTATCTATCTATCTATCTATCTATCTATCTATCTATCTATCTATCTATCAGTCCATCCATCAGTCCATCCCATCTGATCTGTAGGGTCTGAACCTGGGTGTATCTGATTATTAGCAATATGAGAGGCAAAATGGAGAGCTTCTGCAAACTTGCACTTAAAATCCTTCATTTGCTGTTTGGATCACATTTCAGACACGACAAATATCTTGTGACTTTGCCCTTGGAGGCTAGAAGCTGTACTGTAATAAATAAACCTTCTTACTTGAAATAGGTTATTCACTCAGCCTCTTACATTAACTTACAAAAGAGAAAAGAACTACGGCAATGTGTGCGTGGGAGGCAGTAATACCATCCACAAACCACTACATGGAGCTCTTGTGACATTTACTGCCTGCTGAACAGAATTTGTCAGAGTTTGTAGATAGTTTGTAATTTCAAGAAGAACAGCTGTGATAATCAGGTGCAGTGACTAAAGAACTAGGCCTAGCAGCACTGAAAGCATGTATTGAGTTCTCTTAATAATATATGATCAGATGTAATTATCTTGCACTTTCTTTATCAGAGTAGCCTATAGGCCCTATTTTAATATTCTGGATGAAATATTGCTGCTATAAATTCCTGCGTAGTTTGGCTTTTAACCTGTGTGTTTGGGTTACTCGACTGCTATCTGCCTATTCGTTTACATCTTGTTTCTTTGCTAGTTTTCACATTTTCATTACTTTTAATGAGAACAATCCCATCATGTGCATTATCTTATTTATAATAAAATTGTTTGTTTTCAATATTTGCTTTAATTTTGTCATAATATACCAGTATAACATAACCTGCATACTAGTAGGTTAATCATTGTGTTTTGCCTGCCAGAGTGAGACAGTGAAACATGTTTTTCTGCAGAGGGTATGATTTATTTTATACTTATGAAGAAACTACAGTCAAACCTGAAGAAACTGGGGAAAATGTTTTTTAATAACTTTATCATACAAAGTCTAGAGAACCCGAAGAAAACTGGGAAACAAAGAACAAAAAACAGAACAAAACAAAAAAAAGCTAGAATTCCTCAGTATTTGATTTGTACAGGCCATAGCTGATTTCCAGACCGATGGGGGCAGCAATACGCTATCATTGCGTCAAAGCAAAGAAGAAAAAGTAGTAGTAGAAGAAGAAGAAGGAAAAGCTATCGATAACTGGCAAATCGAACAGCGGAAGTGAAGCGTGAGAAAAAAGAAAGATATTTTTTGTGTGAAGTTAGTTCGCTAACGTTAACTTACACTATCTTTGAAGGAACAGGTTTAAGTGGTTATTTTCTGAACGTAATCTGTTCGACATCCTGTAAAGTTTGGTAGCCCTCCTGGACTACACCGTCACTTTCCCTGAGAACAGGAACAGGGTGCTAGGTAACGTTAACGTTTACTAAATTAACAAAGAACAAAACAGCAAGCTAACGCTAAGCGACCTAACTGTCAGACTGTCGTTACGTTTCCTTACGTGCTACTTAACATTATGTTATGATGTGTAGTCAAAATGAAGTAGACTGCAATGTTAGGTGAAGTGTATAGCATTAGCCATTGTTTTTATGTTGGTGAAGGCTACATATAAATGTTCATTATCACAATGAAGCAACAACGTAAGGCTTAACGTTAAGCCACTAAAACACAACAATTTTTGTTAAATGTAATGTTATAACGTCAGGTAGTTGACGTGACACTTGTAACATGACAGGTAGACTAACTAGCTTAAGTTCGTATTTATGTTAGCTTGTTCATTCTGGGGGCCGTTTCTTCTCTGGCGCAGGTTTTTCCTGGTATGAAAGCGGTGCTCTTTCGTTCTGCACATAACATTGAACGTGGACGTTACATGTCTTCCCACTGCAGCTGCAGCTGCTGTTTGTGACGTTTACTTAAGAGGATTTCAATTCAAAGTTGATGTGTATACTGGTCCCACACGAGACTGGATTTAGTCACTAAAAGGCCAAAGCAGGCATCTGCCCCGGAACTTAGCAACACGTGACCCCCCCCCAAGCTGAGTTCAGTGATTTTCAGTCTCTTGTGTCTGTAAAGGAACCCTTTGTTGACGTACAGACTTTTATTAACGTAGAGAGGTCAGAGGGTGGGTTGGGGGGGGGGGGGGGTGTCAATGGGGTCTCAGCTGCTCATTTTATTTTTATTTTTTAACCATAGATGCCTCAAACAGGTTACCAAGCTCTGATTACAGTGTAATACATCTGAGAGATTGCTGTCAAGGTCCTCATTGCATGATGAAAGTATCTGATTTATAAGAATCGTCAGTGTTTAACTCCGCTTGGAGAAGGTATGTCTGTGAATTATCTAAAAAGCTGCCAGATCACATAAACACCTAAGAAGAGAGCAATTTTCCTCTCTTCTAGTATTTGCTCATTCTTGTTACTAGTATTGCTGTTTGATATGTTTTGTGCCCCTTTCAGCCAGGATGGATCCAGCTCTACTGAGGGAGAGGGAGCTTTTTAAGAAACGGGCTCTGTCCACTCCAGCTGTAGAGAAGAGACCAGCGGCCTCAGATTCGGGATCTCACAAGAAGAAGAAGCCCAAAGTTGACAAGGAGAGCTCGTCGGGGTCCAAACACAGCGCTGGTAAGTGAAGAAGACTTTTTAAAATTGAATTACTTTCACAGTTAATGGTCTCCTAACTTTATAAGTTTGTCTCTTCCTTTGTAAGGGTTGTAAGTGGGTTGTGTGAGATGGAAGCCATAGTACTGCTGATGTTCAGTATCATCATGACAAATGATTCTAGTCCTCATCATCGCTGTACTTGTTAGTTTCAGTAGGGATGCACAAAAATACAACAAACATAACATGAAATATTCTGGAAAAAAGATAGTAGTAACAAAATATTGTAATACATTTTATATTCACATGGATGTTATATAATTCCGAACATTAACATTAACATGAACATTATATATCTTAGCGCAGCCTGATATATAACATGTTTATACTGTACTAGCTCAACATAGGCTATGGACTGACACCAAAAGTAAGCAAGTGGCATCCTCAGCTTTTTTGTTCCTTAATAAATCAAAGCCTTCATCCTGCATTTGTCATCTTTTGGAAGTTGTGGCACCTCTTTCCTTTTCTTTAGCCATGCCTACGACAGCTGAAGGCCAAGCTCTTGCAGAAATTTGCCACACTTATGGTATCTCCTGGCTCCCCAAGATGAAAGTATGGCAAAAGAAATGACCTGCCCTGACTTAATATTGTACTTGGGTAGTAATAACATTAGGCAGCTGAGGAAATGAAATGAGATCCCACCATCAGTCCTTACTTCTTGTGAATGGTATCTTGGTCCTTTTTCATCTAAACTAGCTTTGTCATTCTCATGCTCCAGTTCCTCCTCATCAGTAGCCTCAAGTATGTCCCCATTCTTAGAGCTACTGTCATCAAAACCCTCCAACAGCTAAGAAAATGCTTCTGTGCACTGCAGTGGACACCCCGTTGCTGCACCATGTATGTCAGCAAACTAACAACTCACACGCACCTTGTGTCTCTTACAACCCTGTAACCTTATTCGAAAAAAGAGAAAAAAAAAATTAAACTAGGCTTTTGATCATTTTTGACATTTTAACTCCAGACAATTGTTGAAAACTAAAAGTTTGAGAAGTGCTATGGAGCTGAGGGTTTAATTGAATGAACTAGCCATGGTGTATGTGTCCTAGGTGGCTCAAGAGTGTTCAGTAAACACACTAGTACAGAAATTGTTTAATAAATGTTCTCACTGGTGGACACTATGTAGAAAGTGTGGTACTTTGAGAATTTTAAAGCTGGGGTAGGCAGCCTTTATAAATCAAGCTAACTGTTGCATGCAAATCCACTGCACCCTCCACTCTCTGTTTTTGCTCCGGCTCGTGTTTTATTTTGTTTGTTGACATCTCTCTTCTTCAGTAAACTGGTCCATCTCAGCCTGACTCATGCCCTGGACACACATCCTGCATCTTTGTCGCGTTTTCACTACACTAACCACCAACACAATGTTTTAGGCCAGGCTGTACTCCAGAGCACTTCTTTTCTTGTTCCCTTTTATTAGTCTGTTCTAATAGCACAAAAAAAAAATGGTACACAACTCAGTGACAATTTATTAGGCATTTTGTGGTAAGGCATATGAAATTATACATTGTGCTCATTATGACATGATAAATTCAACTAATGTGCAGCAATCACGTGTCATTTGTCATGAGGAAATGTTGCAATGCTAAACATGTTGAAAACACTGGCGTACAATTTACTAGAACAAAGAAACACGACTCAATCCATCAGTTCTGCCCAGCTAATCTTGAGCGTTTGTTTGTTGATTTGTTGGGCCTGTTGATATTTATGTCCTCAGATTTGGACAGAATTTTCAGTCCACAGCTTTTAGAAGCTCTTTGCATCCAGCAGTTCATAAATACGTGAAGTATTACGAACAGCAGGTGTTGTGGAACAATAAAGCTATATTGGGTCTGATTGTCTTTGTTTTTTTATATATATGTTGACATGTCTTTCCAGCAATACTATCAGTACTCTTTGTTATACTACAGTGTGATTCTTAGACTACTAAGAATTCTTAGTGCTCGGTCTTTCTTTCTGAAGTATTTTTATCAGAAAATAAAAGCTTTCAGGGTCTGCTGTGTGTTGAGTGGTAGTGAAATGTTGATGTGTGAAGATTCTGTTCTAACTTAATTGAAAAGCTAATTAGACTCACTCACTCCAGACTGGTGACAGACAGCTTCCTTCCTTTTTTACATTGCTTTCTTATGTCATACTGTCCTTCTGCACTCTGTCAACCAGGAGCAGCTGAACGAGAATTTTGCAGTTTTCAGTTCTCTTTTGGGGGTCATTGCTGTGGTATGGCCCCAGTTCAGCAATAAAACCCAAATCCTCGCTTTTCCTCATCTTCATCCCTGCTGCATCTATACCACCTCAGTGTGGGATTCGGGCTCCTTGCAAATGCTGGTCATGAGCTTGCTGCAGTTTCCTGGCCCCTCCTGTTGTAGCTGCTGATGTGTCTTCCCTTTGGCACAGCACCCACAGTCCAGTAGCTCATAGAGCACGGCCAACGCAGCCAGAGACAGGACAGTGAGGATGAAGAGAAGAAGGATGATAAAGCAGGCCACGTTCCAGCCGTCATGGAAAGGGTAGACTTCCTGGACCTGTAAGGAGACGTGGGTGAGAGGGACTGCCTCTGGGTGCATTGGGAGATTACTTGGCTGTATAGCAGTGGTGACGTTGGCCATGGTTTCTGGTTTTAGGCGACATAAACAGGGAGAAGAGCAGACTGTTAATGCCTGAGAGAATGTTTGGTTGTGGTTGTTACAGCAAGGTGGCGACAGTGTAAGGGAAAACAAATTAAAGAATGATGGCTGTTTTCATGGTGAGAGAATAATCAATAAATGAAGCAGTAAAAGTGCATCATACTTAAGATGCAGGGACATATGAATGTATTTTAATATTTTTAATCAAATGATTTTTTTTTTGTGCCAGAAATGCAAAATATTAACCATTAAAAAAAAGTCTACCAATCATAAAATAATCTTTTTTCATTTTTTTCAAAGCTAACATCAGTGTTTGGCAGAGGTCGTGGACTCACTTGAGACCACAGACAAAATTTAAAAACAATTTCCTCTCCAAAAACCATCACGCTTCTCTAATGTAATTTGCCATAATGAGATTATGGAATTATTACCAGTTAGAGGGTATCATGTTGAGAAATAGTAAATTGCTATGCCAGTTTATACACAAACAAAACCCTGGTGTTAAATTTTAGTTAAATGAGAAGACAGTGCGTTATTAGAGCAAAAGGTTATATTTCAATCAAGCATAAACCCGACTGCAGCCATCTGCTCAGAACAAAAATAGACTTGAAAGCCTGGAAGAAAAGGATAGCTGCGCAGTGAAATGTGGCACCTACGCTCAGGTTGGAACTCTTCTGCCACAATGCCGGGCAAAAATGTAAAAGAACAACAACAAAAACAACTTCAGTCTAGTGATGAAGTGAAAACATGTCGGCACATGTGCATGTTTTCGGACCGTTTTTGTCTCTTCAGCTGTGTTTTCACATTTTTAGTTAAATCCTACCGTTTTAAATCCTCAGTGAAGAAGAGTGTGCCAGTATCTCTCCCCCTTAACACACACACACACACACACACACGCATGGATACACGCTCTTAGCATTCACATACATGCACACACATCACAGACATTTTTATATCATGTACTCAGACCGAGGAAGCTGACCCAGATTACTTGAGTAAAACACAGCTAGGCGTAAAGAAAGAGGGGCAAAGTGCTTCCCTATATATAAGGCTGGTACTCTAAATTTTTTACAGTTACATTTTTTTTGCATGTGTGTAAATTTCCTCCAAGATCACATAACTGTTACAGGCCGGTTAGACTGTGTGTTAAATACAGACGCTTTCATATAGGTTGGATCAATTTGTAGCATCTTAGTACAACCTGTGTGTGAAGATTTAACTGTAGTGCATTTGTAGAAGTAGGTGAATGCTCTTTTTGTGTTTGTAGCTTTATTTTCAGTGTCACCTAAAACTGTATCAGGATACATCCCGTTGCTCTAGTGGCCTGTGGTGCATTTTCACCTTTAGGAGTTGTAGCCGTGCTTTGGTGCTGAAACTCTGTCCATGCTGTCTTCAGTAACATTGGAAAGGCAGTGTGTGCATTTGTTTTGTTTTTATTTAATCTATTTGACAATGGAGTTACGGTTACCTTTTGTAATAACAAATGTCTTTGTGAGAAAATGCAAATACCCAAATCATTTAGGTGCTTTTTATTCTCCTTTAAGAAGCTGTAATAGTGCATATATTTCTTCTACTGACAGTGTTATGTTAAATCTTGAATAATGCTTGATTTGTTTTATGTCTCTCAGAACAATATTCATAGGCTTTTATGAAATCAATCTTTTATAAAGTATTTGTTTTTAGCATCTGTTCATTGTTCAAAATGGGAGATTTTGCATATTTCACTTATCTTGCATGCCAACTAAATACTACAACAGTCTGCTTTACATCAAGTTAGGTAAGGCAATACTACATTTACTGTTAGATGATAATTAGCAGCAGAGTCACAGCACACAGCATATATATATATATAGTGTGTACTGAATGTGATGAGTGTTTTGAATTTTTTTTTTTTTTCTTGGTTGATGCAACTTGACTGCTCGTTTCCCCTTAAGCATCCTTTTATGGCAGACCCACCTCACGATATTAACGTCACTTTAACTCATTGCCATGACAACAACCTCTTTTGCTAATTTGTCTCGCCTGATAATGACCCCCTCCTTTCTTTTGTCACAGCAGTCTCAAGAGCATCTGTTATCTCACCCTAAATGAGCCCCACCCCATCCAGGCTCTTTAAGGTGTTGCTTCCTGGCCACACAACTGAACTAAATTAAACATACAAACACACACACACACACGCATACATACACACTCATCACCAAACGTTACACTCTTAATGCCCCTGGCTGGCTCTTCACGGCTTTCAGTCTCTCATTGTTTTGTCTTAAGAGATGCAGTTTGCTCTGATTCATGCATAAACACAGACAAGATGCACATGAGTACATACATGGAGATGATGCTTGGTATTCAAGCAGGAAGAGGGCAGGCAGACAGATCCATGTTTATTTAATCCTTTGCCTGTTTGCGTAGTCTTGGTCTCAATGTTATAGTTGCCTTGTAAAGATCTTAGCGTAATTATTTTTATTGCATACTGTAAATTACAGATTTTACATGCATACATTGCTGATACATATGATGATGTGCACTTCAGCTTTCTCCAGTGCAGAAGGAATTAGCTTCGTAAACAGATCTGCTGCATTTTAAAAAATGTATGATTCACCGTGTAAACGCTGGAATCGTTAGGAAAAAGCCTCTACATTCATAGCTGCACAGGAGAACAGCCCACAGCGTGCAGTTTAATTTCATACTGTGGACTGTTATGGTCTGTTGATGCTAAACCCACACACAATATTCTGATGATGCTATTCTGAATATCTGCAGACTCACCTGTGTGTCTGGCTCAGTCTTCAGAGGATCCAAGTCAACAGATGCGCTCTCCTCTTTCTGATGCTCCACCTATTGCTCCAGTCTTCCACTCTCTCCCTCCCCCACGTTCACTCCTCGACCTGTTTTTTCCTCCTCGGTACTCTCATGCACTCTCAGCCGCCGCTCATGCACTCGCTCACTCCCTCCGCCACTCCTTGCAGCTCTTCATGTCTTTGGTAAACAGCACAGGCTACCCACCTATCATTGGTTCTTTTCTTTTAGCCCTGCCTCTGCACCATTCGTTGATCGGCCTGTCACATTTTCAGCGTCCTGCCCACAGTGCAGCGCACGGCAACAGAATCTCCCGCCCACATCATGAATCATTCATAAATCAGTGTCCGTTTTCAGCCTTGATTGGTGAGTGCTGAGTACAGTCTGCTGAAGGGGAGCAGCATTATTGAACTCCAACAGAAAATAGGACCAGGTGGCTGGACTCAAATCATTCTTATCAGTTTATTCTCGCAGTATATCCTGCAGAATTTTTTTTAATTACATTTAAAGATAAGGCTCATGATGATATGATTTTTTTTTCATTGTTAACAAATTCTACAATACCCGAGAAGTTAAAGTTAATTCAACAATAAACTCTGAGCTCTGTTGTTGTGAAAAACTGATTGAAAACACATCAGTGAATCACATTGTTGCACCAGGTCACATATTGTTTCAACTCAAACACATTCCTTTGCTACCACAAATTTAATGGGCTTCGGCACTACAGTGCAGGCTTGAGGAGTACCACAGTCAGATCTAGGCGGTCGTTAAATATTTACAGACGACCTAATGCATTGTTGGTTTCCAAGGGATTTGTTTACTGTATAAAAAATGTGCAGTAATGCATGCACTTAAAATTTAAATCTGATTAAAGAAAGATTAGTGGCTTTATAAAATATAAAGCAGTTAGGTTTTTTGTGTTATGATGGTTTTAACAATCATTTCCATTGATTTTGAACCCCTTTGTCAATAACAAGCTGCGTCCATATAGTCCAATTGTGCAAGTCCTCTCAATAAATAATGCTTCATATAAATATTAAGTTGCTTTTTTCTTTTTTTTCTTTTTCCAGAGTCCAGTAATGGCAACTTCAACATCAAGACGAGTTCGGGGTACAAGTTTGGCTGCCTAGCCAAGATAGTCAATTACATGAGGGTAAGCCACCGGAGGCATTTTATCCTTTTAAAAAAGGAATCTTCTTCGGCAGTTTAGTGGTGATTTTACTCATCTTAAAAGTTTTTGACTCTTTAAATGATCACTGATTTAGACAAAATCAGTTTCAATCTCACGAATGTTGTTCCTCCTCAGATTGATTTAAGCTGCCTCAGCAGCATCTACTTAATTGCTGGATTTTAAGCAAAGCTCTTTAAGTGCTTGACATGTTGTCTGTTGTGTTAGTCCAGTAAATGCATTTTGTCCGCTGCGTAGCGTTTGGTGCCCAGTCTTATCTTTTGGTATGTTAACAGCTTGTTTGCTGTCATGCTCAGTCTCTGCAGCGAGGCAGCCAAGCCCCATCACACTGGCTGTCTGACTCATCCTTCACTGCAGAACTCACCCTCAATTTGACAGATTTTGTTTTAATGTGAGCGTTTTTTTTTTTTTTTTTTGCGCCATCTGTTGAATCACAGAGCTTTAAACTGTAAAATTCCCCTGACAGTTGGATGTAAGGCACCAGATCACTGTAGACATTTGGCTTTAACACTGCCAGAAGTGTGGGTTAAGAATTACTTACATTTTAAAATAAAGGCTATGAGGATTTTATACTGTGATGACTGTGCGTGTATGTTTTTGAATGTAAATCCATGCACTTCTCTGTTCTTACCTCTTAGACGAGGCATCAGGCAGGTGATACACACTTCCTCACACTTGATGAGATTTTGGATGAGACCAAACTTCTTGACATCAGCATGAAACAGAAACAGTGGCTCATGACTGAGGTTTGTTTTTGTATATTTCATATTTTACTACTTATTATTTATCATGGAGGGTACCCTTCCTGCCCTGCACCATTTCACTGACCTAAATCTCCCTGGCCAGTTTTCCCTCAAAGAACTCTGTTGGCTGACGTGAGCCACAACCATAACATCCTGTATTTTGCAAAAGAAGAAAGAGGAGCCGAGTGATGATGCTGCTGATAACATCATATAGCATTTAATCCCTTGTCAAAGATATTTTTTAACAGAAAACTACATTAGCTGAAGAAAATAACTGGAGCCACTGAAGCTGTAAATAAGAACAAAACTTGTATCTTTCAGAAGGTGAACAATGTTTGTCCTCTGTTCTTTAAAGTGATCAGAAAAAGATATAAGGTACAAAAGCATTAAAGTTGCACTATGTATGTTATTTAATGTAACTGTACAATGTCCTCTTTATATTCGTTAGTGCTGTGATAAACATTACAAGTCTAAAAACATGGATTTGAAAAAACATCTCATAGTCATGATAGCTCCTGCCAATTGTTTTTCCTTTAATCAGTTACTCTGTCTAGCTTATCGTTTATAGGACTGTGAGGAAGTTGCATAGTGTACCTTAAAGGTTTGCAAATTATTATTTATATTTTACATAATATGTATGACACTATACTGTGTAAGCACAGTAAAATGCACATCTAACAGCTTGACAACTGCTTAACTATACGCCCAAAGCCTGACATCTGTTAATCTTAGGCTTTGGTCAACAACCCCAAAATTGACGTCCAGGATGGGACATATGGTTTCAAACCTAAGTACAACCTGAAGGACAAGAAAGCCTTACTGAGGCTGTTGGACAAACATGACCAGCTGGGCCTGGGAGGAGTGTTGCTGGACGACGTAGAGGAGGGGCTGCCCAACTCAGCCAAGGCCATCAAGGTAACACAAAAATGCTTCCTACATGCATTGTACTGTACTTTATCTTGATTACTGTCTCACTCCTTTGCACCATGAATGAAAACTGAACAATATCAGCAGAGACAAGAACTCTCATTTGTTCACAGGCATTGGGGGATCAGATCATCTTTGTGACAAGACCAGACAAGAAAAAGATTTTGTTCTACAATGACAAACACTGCCAGTTTGTGGTAGATGAAGGTGAGCATAAAGCACCTTTGCCAGTTACTTCTGATAATACTCGCTGTGTTTCTCTCATTATCCTGTAATGTCTTTCTGTCTCTTACTGTCTGTGCATTCAAAAAAATTTGACTGCCATTGGTTTTGATAATCAGTGAATCAAGTCACCATATGAAGATGCAAACCACCAAGCTTTGGCCTCATGAACCAATCAGAATGATGGAGGTGTAACCTCTCCTTTCCTAACAAGTGTGACAAAACTATCGTCAGAGTGGTTTCAGTTATTTTATATATGTATGTGTGTGTGATTCTCACTTGTTCACATTTTAAATATTGTTTACAGGAGGACATTCATTAATGTACTTGAAAGTTAGTCATTCTTTCCTGTCTGTGGAATTTTAACATTTTAGTTAATATTTATGAACATGCTCTATGCCTTTATGAAAAAATGATTGTAATCAGAATGTCTGAAATTGATTTATGTTTTGAAGGAGGTGTTTTTTTGCCAAAACCTTTTAGCACATTAAATAAGACTGTATTGACTTTTTTTCCGATTTCACTTGTGTGGATTACTTTATCCCTGGATACTGACATCCATAAGACAAAGTAGTGACATCTTAAAAAGTTACCTTGAAACAATTGTGTTGAGTATAACTCTGGATTGAAAAAAAATAATTAATCAAAATAACTTGCTCTCAATTGTAGAATTCCAGAAACTCTGGAGGAGTGTTCCTGTGGATTCAATAGACGAAGAGAAGATTGAGGAGTACTTGAAGAAACAAGGAATCTCTTCCATGCAAGAAACAGGACCAAAGAAAGTGGTCAGTGGCGCCTGCTCTCCCATTAGCCTGAGTTTCTTTCTAGTTTCCCAAATTAATTGCCTTGATTTATTTCAGTAGAATTAAAGGATTTAACATTTTAACACTGAATGGTGACTTTTGTTCTTTGTTTACCAAGCATCTTAATTAGTGCTGATCGTGTTTTCTGTGCTCCCTCCAGTTACCCGTACAAAAGAGAAAGAAGCAAGGTGGACAGAGGAAGAGACACTTCAAGACCCACAACAACCATTTAGCAGGCGTATTGGAGGATTACTCAGACGGTGTTCCTGTCAAGAAGTGAAATCTTTCGCCTCACTGGTTCATAGGAGTGTTGTAAAATCTGTATATGATAAATGACAGGAGATGGGGACCCTAGCCTCACTACCACACACACACACACACGTTTTCATGGCAAAAACAGGCTTCTTTTCCTTTCTCTGCACTCCTGTTAGTGATCAATGGTCTTGTATTAGAGTAAATAGCAACTGTGTTGTGGAATCCTTTTTAGTTTGTTTATTAATCATTGATAACTGAAGGACATTGGAGGAAACAGGCACTGAGACCACTGAGAACACCAACCTTACTGTTAAGATGTAAATGAGGTTGAAGTGCGTAAATGCATTTTTCTTCATTTGATCTAGGATACTGCAAAGAGAGGTGTGTGTGTGTGTGTGTGTATACAAAGTTTTCTGTAAAAAGGGCACCCTCCCATTCTTTCACTGACAGACTTGTGTTGTGCGGTGCATCCCATCGACGTCTTTCATCCAGCATGAAACGTTTTGGTAATGACTTCTGGTAGGATGTCAAAATATTTAAATTCTTTCCTTTTTGCAGGACCATGGCTTACTGGTTTAAAATAGAGAAACTTTTTGAACTTATTTTAATAAATGACAATATTACAGACACTGCCTCGTTGCTTCATATACATGCGCTGAAGGGACAGCTCTATTAGTGACACTCAGAATGCCACCATTTAGGTGTTTCTGCTAAAAATCTAGGTGAGAATCAATGAAAATACTTAGAATGATTAATTTACTGTTTGTGTTTCATTTCATTTTCAAAATGTGGATATGCACTGAAACGTTCTACCAATTCCTGTGTTCTTGCTGAAATATTTTTAACCCTGTAATGAAATTACCAGTCACCACTCTCTGTCAAAAATTAGTACATCGGAGCAAACCATCAGCATCATTATTTAATTAATCATAGAAAACCTGTACATCAGCACAGCAACATAGATGAAACACTTGATCACCTGTTGTGGTTAGAAGTAGAAAATATTAATCAGTAAGCAAAGAAAAGTACTAATAAAGCTGGATACATGTTTGTAAATATATCCAGCCATGCTTCCTCCTAGCAAGAATCATTTAAATAAGAGTTTGCTGACCATTTACAATTCGGCTTAAAAAGGATAAAGTCCGATTTTTAGCTAGCATTGTGGCCTGCTTTAACAGTTTTCTTCAAATGGTGGTAGTTTGGTAAAATCTTCATCAGAAAGTCCAGCTGAAGAGTCTGGGGCTGGAAAGATGACCAAAAAAAAAAAAAAAAAAAACAGGTTACTGAGCTGAGGACACATAAATGGCATTGTTTATTGCTGTTGTTTGCTTTGCTTTTTATTGAAACAGTGCTTTGAAATTAAGAGTGATTAAATAAGACATTAAGACGAAGTTTTCATGACACAAAACCACAGTATTCTTTCTTCCAGTAGTAAGAATTTGTGTCCTCATAAACAGGTTATTAGACTAAAGAAAAAACAGAATACCCAATCGACTTTAAATAACAGACCCTGTGCTATAAATTCAGGCCACTGCATTTGTTTTTCAAAAATCTGTACCAGCTTTTTATATTATTTATATTATTTCAGGCCAGGAACAACACAAGACTTGTCATTAGTTACTTTTTTTTTTGCTACTATTGCAATTATCAGTCTAATCAGAGTCAAGGACAGGAGGGGAGACGTCACCCACTGTCCCGTTTGCATAAATCAACTTGAAGAGCAAATTAAATGGTAAATGAACAGCAATTAAGTCGCACTTTTCTAATCTTTTGACCAATCAAGGTGCTTTACGATATAAGTCAGCTTTCACCTATTTACACACACCTTTATAAACAAAGGGCTTCTATATAAATTGCCAATCTGCTCATTGAGCATCCAAACAATGACGACTCGGCCATCAGAACCGATTTGGGTTCAGCACCTTGCCCAAAGTTACTTCAACATGCACTCTGGAGAATCCGGGGAATGGACCATTGACCTTATGATAAGTGTTCTACCTTGTTCTTACTCCTGAACTTTACTAGCTAACTCACTAACAGCTCTCTGACAAGAGTCCTGCAAGCACAAAATGTACAAGCCTTACATATGTGCATCCATACCTGAGGCCTCTCTGTCTGCACCCGCCTCATACATCCAGAGCCGTAGATGACTGTGTTCTCGGGTATGACTTCGCACGTGTTCACCTGACAGAAGGCTCCGATGATACAGCCACTGGTCAGGATCACATTCCGACCAACATCAGCTAGACAACAAACAGAGGGAATCTGACACAGTGAGTGACTGCTTATGTGATTTCTCAGTCGTTCTCTGCAGGTTGGGGTTGCTCACACACACACACACACACAAAAAAAACACTCAAAGCCAGACAAAGAAGCACACTTCCCACCTTTAGATTCAATCACATTGTTGTCCCCAATTTTCAGGGCTTGTGATACTGTAAGATGACAGTTAAGTCAAAATGTATTTGTAATGGTTAAGATCCATGAATTGGTTACAATATAAATTGTTTAACTCATAGAAAAAGACTGAAAAGGCAAGTCCAAAGGATACCACAGCCAACTTCAAATACATTGTTTGTGCCAATGGTCATGGTCTTTGGCTCTACTTCAGAATCTGGGGTGATGTTTTCTGGGTAACTGTAGGACAGAGCGAGCAAACTTTTAATTATGATCAAGCAGGTAGGGAGGGTTTCAAAACAAAAAAGGAACAGATTATATCATAAATGAATGCTGTAAGTGTAACAGGTACAAAGAATTTTAAGTTACCCATTAATAATAAGAGCTTGCTCCTCGATCAAGTTGCCTTCTCCAATCACAATGGGTCCTGCCTCTGCAATGATACGAGCTTTTGGGTGGACGACTGTTCTGGGGCCTGAGGAAACGTAATTTAAGAAGCAACGTAGTTAAAATTAAAGTAGCAGTCATATTCAAAACACTGCACTGTGTTGTTTCCCCTCCCAGCTCACTTAACTGGCTACCTGGAGGCTGAAATGCCACTGATGCTTTGATTTAGAGAGAGCAGTTGGTGACACAACAGGCCAAAACACAGACCAAAACGTAAACATGATTTAGGGGCTGCAAATAAATTTTTTACATGCAAATATCCTGGCTGTACTAT
>JAQLOL010000019.1:15615153-15631846 GCA_029783665.1 Naso thynnoides | reverse complement strand
CTATTGTTGTCAGTTAGATCGGTATTTCGAATTAACATTATTCCTTAGTCTCTTGTGACATATGTAATGATTTTATGATTACTTGCTGTACAATTCTCACACACTGTTCCTTTAAGTTTGATCTCATGTAACGCAAAAGCAAGGGAACACAAGTTGTGCCAAATCAGCAGTTACTTTCAAATGAACTAAATAAACATCTTACCTATGGTGACATCTCCTCTTATTTCACTTTCAACACATACTACGGCTCCAGCGGCTATTTTGACACTGCAAGAAAGTACAAAAGTCCAGAGACATGAGAAAAAACAGGGTGTACTGTTGAGCTAATGTTGCTAACCTTAGCTGGCCATTTGCTTATCCGTCTAGACTAGCCACATGGCTATCATTGAGGCTCATTAGTTATCATTTTGCTTATTATTAACCGTTAGTTTCGCAATTTCAAAGTCATTAAAGAGTTAACATTAATATTACCTTTTCTGAGCATTTTGTTTATCTGCCATTGTGATACATTTGATGAAGTCCGATGGGAGGCGCCGTTGAGTCACTCGACTATCGATTGAGAGTCCTGGCTATCACAGAATGCGCATGCGTAAATTGACGATTAAAAACCTTGGTTCTAATTATTGTAGTAATATGATATATGATAACCTGATTTAAACATAGGATTTGGCCACCTTGCTGGTCATCTGAAACTTTCCCATTGACTAAAGATGACCAGGAAGAGTCTCCTTTTAACACGGATGGTAATTCACCTTGTTAATTTTGATGGATGAATTACACTGTAATGTTAAAGTTGATTCTGTCACATTAACGTTAACGTTGCCGTTTTTATTCAGCAGTGGTCTGTATGTTCCTTGATTCCACGTGCATTTTGTCTGTCTGCAAAAAAAAAAAAGTTTAGAGACGAAAACCTAATAAAGAATGTGTTGAACCCTACTAAAAAGTGTGGCACACTGACTGTTTACAACAGCAAATACAATCCATTCAAAAGGAAAAAGGAGTTAATTTTTCTTTCCAATTCAACCAGAAGATCCAAAGTTTTTAGGAATCCGGTCGAGGGCAGCAAACGTCAGGCGTACTTTGTCCCTTGTCGCCCCCCCTACTTTGTCAAAACAAGGAAAGGTCGGAAGTGCCAAGTGTTATGGCAAGAAAGAAACTCAGACACTTCAAAGGTGGATCTTCAGTCGTAGAGAAGAATGCAAGCCGGAAAGAAATGAAACAACAAGAGAAATGTGACTTGTTTTCCCTCGCTGGCATTGCTTTGGTTGTAGCCATTTGCGTGGCACCACTGACGGCCGAATTATCTGTCTGTAAGTACTCTGACAAGTAAAACTAATGGCAGGATAGTGATTTGTACCCAAGATAACTGTAGCTAAAATAGCTAACCTAGCTAAAAGCTAGCTTAGCTAAAATGATCAAATATTCAGCAGAATTTTACAGCCTCTCGTGTTTACATCGTGTCGCAGCAGTGCCGATGGCTGTTTCTATGACAGATGTATTGTCGAAACATTTGATGAAGCCGCAGAGTCAGTTAGCTTGTGGCTAATTGTAGCTGTACGAAAAAGTTTGGCATACACGACGGCGCTGTGGTGGTTTGAACTTCCCTCCTGAGGGGTTAGTCTACGGATTAGTTTAGCATGTGACCGAGGGGCTCAGCAGCCGTGAATTCAGCTCTCACATGCCTCCCTCTCTCAGCCAGAAACATTAGCTGACGGGCTGTAGCTTAGCTTGCCGTCAGCTGTAGATTGGGAGCTTTGGAAAATATCTCTCGTCCGATAGCAGTGTTGACCTCAGGGTTAAGGTAAATTGCAGAAAACTTGCGTTGGTTAGATGGAGCTTTTACGATCAGAAATCAAAGCCTTCACGGTGTAATTTCTCTAACTCGTAGCCTATAATGTGGTTGCCTGCATGTCGCTGAGATTGTTTTTTACTTAAAAGCACACAGTTCTAACTAGTGACAAACAGGGTGATGGGTTCTTGACTATAGGAATAATTTTTGTTACGTATGTTTTCTGATTACTGTCTTTATGGTCGGGTGTGGTCAGCGACGCTGTGGGCTGTAGCACCTTTTATGCATATTTTCAAGTAATTTGCACAATATTTACTGCTATTTCTCACTTCAGCTGGCATCCATCATCATAAGCACATGCTCCTTACAATGGATGAGGCACTTTTGACAGTTAACAATGAGCTGGACACTGAGGTGGTTGTGTCCTGGACGTCAGAGCACTGCTACCAGGTAGGCTCACACCGGAGCCGGAGTCCTTCTCCAGCTGTTTCTATCACTGTATGACTTGTTTTTGAATGAGGATGAGGATGATGTTCTGATCTGGACCCTTGTGTGTTAGTGTTTGTACCAGCAGCTTGGGGTGGTACCTGCAGGGCCCAGTCCTGGCCAGCCCAGTTCAGTAGACTTCGTTGTGAGCACGCAGCATGAAATTTCACTACAGCTCAACAGCACTTCCCTCAACCAAACGCTCTGCACGTGAGTTAAAGAAAATGGTGTTTCACATACACCAAAAGAGGTTACATACAAAAGCATCTACAGTATACATGTTGTGTTTGTACCTGAATCAATATTTTTTTTAGGATTCCAAATTTAATAGGTTTAGAGATGTGCTCTTGCATGGCTGTGTGTTATCATGGAAATGTCGAACTAGCTGGTCTGATCATGAATAACAACGGGGGAGATGTGTGATGTTAATGACAGTTTCTTTGTAATGTTGATTCCTATGAACCTCCCGCAAACTGCCCCTTTTCATAACAGAAAACACGACAGTGTGCGGGAGTTCCTTTTATTGTAATTAGTTGCATCCTCCTCCTATGCAGCTGTCACACTTCCAGGTGTGCAGACATTTTCTTCAGTTTCAAGGATTCCTGGGAACTTAAACCTGTTTACCTGCTTTGTCTTAATTTCACTGATGTAGACAGCAGTGTATGTCTTTCCCTCCTTGTTCCTAAAATCAGCCTCTTGGTCTTGCTGACATTGAGCAGTAGGATGTTTTCTGTGCCTCCGTCTGCAAGACTGTTGGATTTCCTCCCAATGTCAACACTCATAATTGTTTGAATTCTGGACAATGATGATGTTGTCGTCCACTTACATCACAATGAAGTTCTCTCCATAGTAGCATAAGGAAGACGTAGATGCCTTTTGTTAAGGTGCAGTTAGATGCACCTTAATAAAAGCCCCAGTGATTTCTTCCTTGTTCTACGATTACCAAGAGTCCTGCTCATGTGAAGCACTGGACTGCCAAATTTTGCTGAAGCCCGGTGGAGTCTCCTTGAGTTCTGTCAGTGTCTGAGGTTGCAGTCATTGGTGTAACAAGCAGTAGAGTGTAATTGGTGCGAAAGCCAAATCAGAATGTATGTGGTCTTTTTGGCAGGATGTCCAATATCCAATTGAAGAGTGTAGTACTTAAGCCCAGATGGCATTTTTCCATATATATGTATGCTGGCTTGGCTCGGCTTTGTTTGGCCTGGCACATCAGCCCGGCAGGGGTGCATTTAACTGAGTGATTGCTGATTGGTGGGTTATGATTGTGGAAATATTCACATGGAGGACAGACAAAGAGAGAGTGAGAGAAAGAAAACTTTTTTATAGCCTAGTTTTGCTTTTTAACTAAGAGTCATCACTGACTTTATTATGCTAACAGTATATCGTACAATACGGTGCGCGTCGTGCCGACCTTTTGCTGAAGACACCCCCGCAGTGTCTGAATGGAAACAGCGCATGTTTTCTCAGCTTAATGTCTGACTTCAACAGCTTCAAATGACTTGCTTTATAGAATTTTGTTAGTTCTAATATGAAGAAATATCATTTCCATGAGGCTGTTCAGTCAGAAAGTAACCGATGATAGGTAATAAACTTGGCTTTTCATCCTTGCGGAGCAGCGAAGGTCAAGCTGCTCACCATAAAAGTTGTAATGGAAATGCAAATCAGCACGGCTCGGTTTGACTCAGCGTGGACATAAGTGCCAGTAGAAAAGCCCCAAAGGTGTTAAGTTTGCCATCAGTTTCATGGGGGGACTGAGTTGAATGCTGAGCTTCAATGAACAGTCTGATGGAGGTTTTATTATATATAACGTGTGATGGCTCAGGTCAGGACTGAGACAATGTTTGACATAAAAACAAAATTCCTTTGAGTGTGGTATGCCAACAAGCTGCATGCACATTAATCAATACGGCTGATTTGCTGACCGAGCAAATCATTTCATTTTTCAGGCTTCCATTTCACTTTGGGGAGCAGGGAAACTATTCTCTGTGGATGAAAAATCTGAACAACTCCTTAGAGTTTAACTGCTCCATAGTGACTGATGCAGATCCTGTCAACAGCTACATACGTGAGTCTCATTCACACCAGCACTTTCATAAGCTAACATGGACATATGTCAAGTGTTTGGATGCTACGCTCATCTCCTACATGCCCTACAAAGCTGCATTTGGATGACGTGCCTCTCTGTCCACAGCAATCTTGGTAGCTTTTCTTATCTTTGCTGGACTGGCGTTGGTGACTGCAATTGGAAAAACAATAATAGGGTAAAGTAATGTTATTGATTTCTCTTCCTTATTTATTCCATATATTCTTAAGTAGAGCTGCTGTGAATTTCATGCTGATTAGAAAATGTCCACAATATTGTGTATGTATACAAACAAATCACGTCTACATTTGTTTTAATAACTTGATGATAGACTGATTATTTTTAGATTTAAATAATTTTATCAGGACTTTTTGCAGTGATATTGCATGAACATCTCTAGCAAAAGATATTGCCAAGCACAGAGAGCCCCTGCTGCTGGCTTCTTGAGTCTCAAAAGTGTCAACTGTGAGCTTGTGTGTATTACAGAATTAATTCTGTCTGGTTGGTTGCTTCGTGTACAGGCTTGATATAGTAAGGGCTCTTCTCTTCCGACTTGGCGGCTCCATGGAGACAGAGAGGCTCATCAACTCAGTAAGTGTTTGTGTAGAGGACATTTTTCCAGCTACAAGATGTAGGGCAGTGTGTAGTCAAGATGGTACTTAAACTACAGTGAAGAAGCTAAATATCTCAAACTGTAACTTTCATTTGTCAGGAATTGGGCTCCCCTGGCAGGTCAGTGGCACCAGTTACTGACACCATCCTCCCTCCAACACCGAGCCCCAGCAAGAGGCTGCGATCTCTGGACACATTCAGAGGGTAAACCCCCACCAGCACCACCACTGCAGCTCAGCTCAGTCAAAGAAAAGTGATCAAGTGATGTTATACTGGATAATGTGATCCTCACAGCAGTGTGACATTTTGGCATCCGAAACTGGGATTGCCACTCATTAATAAGACCTCGGGGATAATATTAACATGGATCCAGTGACTTGAATTTTTTTTTGCTTGATGTGTTTGTCCCACTAAGGAGAATCAATTTAGATTTTTTTTGTGTGTTAGATTCTGTGATGCATCATTTGAAATCAATATGTCCCTGTAACTCTGCGTGCCTCGCTTGGCATAATCTCTTTACTGGACAACTTGGAAAAACAAAAACAAGGCATCTGAAGGAACTGCGTACACACACCATTCACAATTTAAAACCGTCAAGGATAACACAGTAAAGCTGGAAAGCTTATTTCCATCGTGGTCCTTGTTGGAAGTGTGAAAGGGGTGTGTGATAGGCAGCAGATAATGCATTTAAGCCTCATAGAATTCAACACAACACCCTAACAGCAATCAATTAACACATCAACATCAACATTGGATCAATTCTTATAATACAATGAAGTCATAGGGGATGCAACACTACATAGTCCTTTGAGTTTTACCTCTAAGCCATTTTTTTTAAGACAGATCTTTAATCCATTAGCATTTCTTGTTGTTTTCAGCTCTCGCGGCAAACTGTTCCAAAGAACCGCCACTGAGTATAAAAAAAGGCTTTCTGCCAATACAGCTTCTGAACTTCGGAGCTCTCTCTAGCAGAGTACAAATGGCTGTCCCTGACTCAGTTGATATAGTTACTAAAATATCTTGGTACTTTACCATATACAATCCAGTGAACGTTTGATAATTTATTGCCAAAAAAACAACAACTTTACAGTTGATTTGGAATGTTTTGGTGTGATCAAATTCATCAGAAGACATCAACAGCATACAACAACAAACTTGGCGCAACTGATTCTGTTTCACTTTATCTTCAACTTTGAGCCATCTCAGGCTCTTACAATGAGAGTCGTCTTGCCTGCTTTGCTCAGTGCCTTACGTAATGATGTGTTTTCTCTGTTTCCGGTCAGGATCTCTTTGGTCATTATGGTGTTTGTCAACTATGGAGGAGGGCGATACTGGTTCTTTAGACACGAAAGCTGGAATGGTGAGCCTAACGTGGTTCTTCTTCTGAATTTTAGTTTTACTATATCATAAATAAGTTATTCTTCACTGACATATGTAACCTGCCTTGTTGATTTTGAAGCCTGCTTCCCATTTATCTCCTTACAGGCCTCACTGTCGCAGATCTAGTCTTCCCCTGGTAAGCTCAGTATAAATTTTCCTCCTTGATGTTTCTTAATACTGCTTAGTTGAACCAAAACTTAAATTGGAAATACAATTATTATAATGAATTGTATTATTAAAGTGAGACAACATGTTTAAACTAAAGGAGTGCCACAAACCTAATCCCATTCATTTTCCTCTTTTTTTGTCTCATTGTTTCACACCATGTTTTTCTCTCGCCAGGTTTGTGTTCATAATGGGGACGTCCATCGCCTTGTCAATCAACTCCCTGCTCCGTGCAGGCTCCACCCGCTGCTCACTGTTTGGTAAAGTTGTGTGGAGGTCCCTGCAGCTCTTCATCATTGGTGTCCTCATCATCAACCCAAACTACTGCCAGGGACCATGTGAGTTTAAATACACCTCTTTACTGTTGACAAAAATATTTCAAACCATTTAGATGATTAACACGAGTAGACTGTGTTCTTTGGTATTGTTCCACACTGTTTCTGCCTGCATGTGTGCTCAAACTCCATCTCTTCCGCTCCACAGTATCTTGGGACAACCTGCGGATCCCGGGTGTGTTGCAGCGCCTGGCTTGGTCATACCTTGTCGTGGCCTCCCTGGATCTGTTGGTGGCGAGAGGTCATCTTGACATCCTTACAGCGGTCAGCCAACAGCCCCATCTGACCCTCATTCTCAAGCTTTCTGCGAAGTGTTTACTGGCTCTTGTTACCTATACAATTGCCATATCTACTGTGAAAGGCATAAATTAATATTAATGTTCTTACTGTAATATGTAGTTTACTGATCAATGACCAGTTTATTTAGGATAAATATATATTTCGAAGGAGAGCAAGTTTTTCAGAGTGTGAATGTTTTCCAGGAAGCTTGGTGGTCTCCTGGCCTTGACATCCTGCTGTACTGGCCAGCCTGGCTGTTAGTGCTTCTCTTAGAAGTTGTCTGGCTCTGCCTCACTTTCCTTCTTCCTGTACCAGATTGCCCAACGTGAGTTGTCAAAAAATTTGTGAAATTGACAGCCACAAAGTAAGCAGAATTAAAACAGTTTTTAATTTAAAGCCTCAGTCTTGCTCCTGATTCCCATTATGCCACACTGATCAATAACACTGCGAACACCACATTCTGCTAAACAGAGGCTATCTAGGTCCAGGTGGAATCGGGGACATGGGCTCGCATCCTAACTGCACCGGAGGAGCGGCTGGTTACGTTGACCGATGGCTGCTTGGACAAAACCACATCTACCAGACTCCCTCATCACGGGTTAGTGGCCAGCAAAACAGCCCGAGCATACCAACAGTAGTCACACTCGGTCTTTTTATAACTTGGGATGTAAAGCTTGAGCTTCCGTATCAGGTTTCTCTCCCACACTAACTGTGTCAATAGTACACGTGACGCAAAGGTAAACTGTGTCAGGACTTATATTTACAAAAATCCTCTCCTGTTTCCAATTGAACTCAGGTGATTTATGCAACTCATATGCCGTATGATCCAGAGGGTGTTCTTGGCAGCATCAACTCTATCCTCATGGCTTTTCTTGGATTACAGGTTTGTGTTGTTTTTTTGTGTGTTTATCTCAATTTTTCAGTCTTGCTTTTATTCATATTTTTGTGATGTCAAAATGGGTAACTTTGAAACTATGAACAACTATGGAAGAATGAAAGCAATCAGATTGTAATGTTGTTGTTTTTTGTGTGTAATTATGTTAATCATTTTCCCCAGGCAGGAAAAATAATCTTACACTACAGAGAGCTCCACAAAAGTGTAATGTCAAGGTTTCTTATATGGGGCTTCTTCTTGGTAAGCACATTATGTTGCTGTGTCACATCTTATTCTTCTACGGCACATGCACATGTGTGTATCCATTTATTGTTACTTCCAAGTATATTAAATTAGCCACTGTTTGCCTAGAAATGATTCCACACTCGTTGCTTGTAAGTTTTACTCCATACATTCGTAAATACTTTTGCTCTCTGCAGTGAGTAATTAAGTCTCTCATAACAAACAGGGAGTCATATCAGCAATTCTGACCAAGTGTTCCAGAGACCAGGGCTTTATTCCTGTCAACAAGAACCTGTGGTAAAGTAATTTTTTTTTTACACACTTTCAAATGGAACAAAGTTGATGAATGAATCAGCCTTTCAGCTAAATCGACTGCATTTACATTTGTTAAAATGTTGATTAATGCATACTGTCCCTTTTTCAAAAATAAGAATTGAATTTAATTGAATTGAATTGAATTGAATTGAATTGAATTGAATTGAACGTTTACTCATCAGTTGCTTTTTGGTATCTGTTGACTGAATGTTTGGGGAAGTTGGTGTCAGGAATAGACAGTTTAGAAGTTCTGAGGCATTCCCAGGTGTTTTTATGGCTGTGCGCCGCCCTATCTGATTTCCTAGTGTTCAAGATCTTTTGTTGTGCTTAGGCTGAGTTCTGTGGTCCTTAATTTGATCTGTTGTAGAAGTTGTTCATATGGCAAAAGTATTGTGCACTTTTTTTTTTTATTACAATCGTGATCCACGTTCATTTTCCTGTTTACAAATATAGCAAGGTAACAAAGCATGGTTTTCTTGTCCTGTAATACAGGGAGCCCTTCTCAAATGCCTTTGCTAGAGCTTTTTGTTTTGGCCTTTGCTCGTAGCCTCTGGCTGTGTCTTTGTAGCTGCTGCCCTCACACAGGATGGCCTCACTGTCGACTGTCTTGCGCACTGTTTTTGATTCCGTCTTTAAAACACGTTAAAGGTTTCTCTTTTTGCTATCCGAAGTGCAAACCTTATCTTTGCCATCTTGGCAAATTACTGTTGTTTGAACCTTGTTTGTTGTGGAAAATCCATACCACTTCCTTATTGCTATGTTGCCAAAGAAAAAGGTGGATGAGATCATGATCTCATATTGTCATGTGCTTACTCTTTTATGTGAAAGTGGGCTTGTGACAGTTTTAGTTTTTTTGGAAAGTCCATTTTGTTGTTCCTCCTTTCCTCACTTTATTTTTGTGTTCTCTAAAAATATGACATTTGAGATCCCTATTGAACTTCACACTTGTCTTAAACGTCACCAAAATCCAGTACAGGTCAGGTTTTACATTTACCTGCAGAATCAAAAATATTTCATCAAATAATGGAGCTGAAGGGTCTAACTACCTAAACTAAATGCTCAAGTTCAAGCTGATCACTGAGATTAACCTTTTTGCAAAAACTGCTGTGAATAATGGTATTAAATTACAGTTGTTTTTTGTATCAAAGTACCTTTTTGGTGTTAGGCAGGAGTTCAATAATAGGACATTTCAGGACAAGTGAAAGCTCCTCACACACCTATGGGGACAGCCTTGACAAATATTTGCATATAATGGCTTTAAAAATGCTAATTGGGCATGTTAATTTCATTTCTAGGTCTCTGTCCTATGTGACAACACTGGCCTGTTTTGCATTTGTGTTTCTCGTACTGATCTACTACACAGTGGACGTGAAGAAGTGGTGGTCTGGGGCACCTTTCTACTATCCTGGTAAGCATTGCCAATATTGCCCAATACAAGATTAGTCAAACGTTTCAACAAGACATTTTGCACACTGGGTTTGATGATATCAAAACTGCTGCATTTTATCTGAGTTTTTAAGTTTCATATTAGAACTTGTATGATTATTATAGTGACAATGAGGAACTTTCAGTTGATTCTAGCAGCCCCTTTAGAAAACGTGGTAGTGACACAAGTGCCTTCTGTCCTAAAGATCTTTGCTAGTGCGTGCCAGGCAGGCAGAACTTTGCATAACACTGGCAACCAATGCATTTTTTTGGAAGCGAGTGAAAGAGAGACCGCAGGATGGATTGCAGTGAGGCTACGTATTTATATGTGACTGAGAAATACGTTATAAGCCAGTTGTATGGCAGTAATGTCCCTCGAGACCAATTACCTCTATTTTCTGTTGGCTTACGTTACACAGCCATTTGCATTAATGTTACATGCTATGGTGCAAACTAACAGCCATAGCCATAAAACATAATTATGTTATTGTTAGGGACCGACCAATTTATCAGTTGGCTGATATTATCCAGTATCAGGTTGTCGTAGATATGTCGGTGTCGGCGAATGATTCACCAAAATGCACCAATATTAAAACGTTTTTTAAGCCTGGATAAGCTTGGATTAGTGATTCTAAATGGTGTAATTACATAGTTTGCGGCTCCTTATTTGATCATTTATAAGTGAGCTTCTTACTGTTCAGTGCACGTACGTTTGGAATAAGGTTTGTCAGTTATTACCCAGAACAATGAAAACAAAACAACAACAAAAAAAGAAATTGTGTCATCTGAGTGCGCGGGGATCCGGACCCGATCGCAGGCATTAATAGTAACTACAGAAAAACAGCAGTCTTTTCACTTAGGGTCTCGTTTGCTGTTACAGGAAATTATGATCATCAGAAGAATCATGAGACTGTTTTACAGATGCTGAAAAGTTCTTCGTAGACACTTTAAGAAAAGTCTACCCAGTAACTGCATTGTTCAACTTATGCCATGGTCTTGTCTCATGTAGGAAATTATATCTCCCAAATTTACCAATTTCACGTTTTGTTTTGTTTTTTTTTTAGTTGAACTTAGTGTAAAAATTCTCTATAATCACTGTGCACTTTGCTTCACTCTGTGTGTGATTCCAGGTATGAACTCGATCCTTGTGTACGTGGGACATGAAGTGTTTGAGGGGTACTTCCCCTTCCGTTGGCGAATGTTCAACAGCCAGTCCCACGCAGAGCACCTCACCCAAAACCTTGTGGCTACTTCTTGTTGGGTCTTCATCTCCTACGTGCTCTACAGAAAGAAGATTTTCTGGAAAATTTAGGAGTGCAGCCAGACAGCAATACCAGAGGACATTGTTTACATCGGAACTGCTGGAGTTGGAATCTGAACATTTGGAAAGCAGTATTAACAGGAAGTGGATTTATTTTGTCTGAAGTGTGTTTGCTCTCAGTGTCTGTACATGAATGGTTTCTCTTGTTTTTTGAACAGCACTTCATTTTTTGTTTATATCGTTTAGTTTTAGTTTTTTCAGTTTTTAGTCACTGCTTTACAGGACGATAAATGTAAGAAGATTTTTTCCAAAGATCTTATGATATGAAGCAGTTGTCTCCTGCCAAATATCTTAACTGACTCAGGAAGAACTCGTCCAAACCAACATTTTTTAACTGCCTGACTGTGTGATATAGATTCTGGTTTTTATTCCCTATTTTGCACCACAGATTATATCAACAGAGTGTTGCAGTTGTGGTTTTCAAACTTCCCCTTGGGAGAATCCCCAATGAGATCTGAAGCACTGTGCATTACTCCAAAGACAAGTGTTTTTGTGAGATTAAGGGCTACCTAGAACTCATTTATAAAGGGGAGATGGTATGTAAAGGTTGAAAAATATGAACGTTACACCTCTGAGAAATATCATTCCTTAGCTTATTGTCAAGTAGCTACAGTGTTTATTTGCAGTCCTCTGCTCTCCTTTGAACCTGGACCCCTGCTGAGCAAGTGTCCAGTGTTGTGGCATATGATGTTTGTGTGACTAAGTGCTTAGGGGAAGTGAAAGGAGGCATGGTAAAATACCCCTGAAACCCTCTGGAGGATGCTTATTTTGCATATTGTTTAAAAAAAATGAACACTCTTGTGTCCAGCTTTTTATTATGTTTTCAAAAACAGAAGTAACAGAACAATCTTTCTATTGTTGCACATGTTCCCTTTTATGTTTGCATTAGAAGAAATTGTGTGACCATTTTTTTTCTTAATTCCATAAATGTGTCGTAAGTACATAGAAAACTGTCCTACTGCCCATGTACAGTAGTTTAATGATGAGATTTAAAAAATATATATATAAGATGTCTCATCTCGACACAAAATCATTGGCATTACCCCGGCAATACAAGTGTGCCTGTCTACAAGGGGCATTTATTGTTAAAAAAACAAAAAAACCCCACACATTTACCTAAATATGTTCAGTTAGTACAATATCCAATGCTGTGTGGGATATGGAATAATTGTTTGTCAGGTACTGTCAGAGTTGATGAAATTCATCTAGACAAACTTTTATACATTCTTTTTATTCAACAAATGAATATGTTTATGTAATAAACTTGTTCCAAAATATCACTGCTGTTGTTTGTGTTTCTAGCTGGATTTTATAATGTTGTTATAATAATTTCTGCCCAGGCTGCCTTTTGGCCTTTGAAGCGAACTGTGTTTTCAAGAATAATTGCTACTCTTATAAAAGGTCATATAAAGGATTCATAAAAAAAGAGATTTTTAATTTGAAGGCTTTTATCGTCAGGCTGTTTCACGCTCTTCAACGCACAGAGGTGAAGTCTGCCTTGTTGCTCAAGAAGGCGTGGGAATCGAGTTACACTGTGGGTGCCTTGTGAGAAAAGAGCAAGTTGTGAGGTTTCTTCATCTCGCGATATTTTCGGCCCATCTCAGTGCATGTCTGTTGTGAGAGTTTTTCTGTTCTCGCGCGATTTCGTAACTTTCCCACGCCTGTTGTTTTGGCGTCTGCCCCCTGCTTGTCGCCGCTCCCTCCCCTCTTCTCACCTCTTCGCCCCGTCACACCTCCCCCTCTTTCTCCCCCCTCTGCTCTTGCTTCCAGTCTAGTCCTCTGTTGTGCCGTTGGGTTTGGTGAGAGGGCTGGGGGCGGGATCTCGCGATTGTTGAACTTTTTTTCCCCTTCTTCTTTCTTTCTTTTCTTTTTTTTTTTTTTTCCAGGGGGGGTGAGAGTTATTTGGAAGATGGCGCCCGTTGTTACGGGGTAAGTAACTTACAGAATTTCACAATTTAATGTTGTTTTACATTTGACGTTACATTCTAACAGTCCAAACTGTTGCCAGTTTGTAATGTAAGTGCTTTTGAGTTATGCTTCAGGTAGTAGCACCAGCGGTGCCCGGACCTCACTTAGGTTACCCCACAAAGTGCCGCTTGTATGTGGGGTCAGCTGTGCAGAACTACTCGTCGCAGTATCGCCTCTTTTCTTTAACAACTGACAAGTTTTTTTGAACAGCTTAAGAAACGTTTTGTCAGTCAACGGTTTTGCCTTTTGACTTAACTCCTGCCTTCCCCATGTTTAATTTGATGTTTCAACAAATTGAGTACATGCAGCAACAATGTAGCTACTAACTCTGTAAACGGCTCAGACTGCATGAATTAATTATTTAAATTTGAATGGATTTTTTGTTTCCACTTAAAACAAAGTAGCAAGTGATCAGTTGATAGTATTCAGTTCCAGTGTGCTGTTGATCTCTCCATCTACAGTTTAGCATCAAGTGTTTACAGCCTAGAAACAGGCAAAGCATTTACTATGTGTGGATTTATGGTCTTACCCAGTTATGTGAGTTCATAACAGAGTTTCATTGCATAAGTCTACCCGCATTATTGATGTCACTACTGTGCATCTCTGCTTCATCGCCCCTACACTGAAACCACGGATAAACACATGACAACCTATTGTTTTTGTTTTGCAGGAAGTTTGGCGAGCCACCTCAACCTCAGCATTTGACAAGGTAGAGAGAAACATAAAGCAACCCTTCACAGCAGGACAACGCAAACGTTTCTAATCAGAAAGCAGAATTAAACCCACGAAACTGTTAAAAGCAGATGTTAAAACAGTTCATACTGTTGTACCAGTGTTAACATGTGCCCCCTGTCCGTTCCAGGGAGGCCATGAGGAATTACCTAAAGGGGAGAGATGATCAAACAGTGCTCATACTACATGCCAAGGTTGCACAAAAGTCATATGGCAATGAAAAAAGGTTTGTGTGGGAGAGTTAAATCCTTTATACTTTGCATTTTGTGTGTGTTGGATGGAGAAATATTTAGAACACATGTGCTTGCTTCCTCCCTCCTTTTTTCAAATGTAACCTCTGTTTAATTGTCAATTAGGTTTTTCTGCCCTCCACCATGTGTGTATCTGCTGGGCAGTGGCTGGCAGAAGAAGTTAGAGAATATGGAGAAGGGGGGTTGCACCGAGCAGGAGGCCCAGCCATGCGCGTTCATCGGGATAGGCAACAGTGAGCAGGAGATGCAGCAACTCAATCTGGAGGGGAGGGTGAGTTCGCACTAGGGCTGTGTGATAATTCCATATGATAATTTATTGTCTTCAGTGTGATCAAATCATGAAATTGGAATATCTTTATATGCAAATCTGTCGTATATATTGGTCATAACCAACATATAATAACTCAAATTTCTCTGAAATATTTGAGGCAGTGACAGTTGGAAATTGCAGTTTTGGTTTTATGCCACACTTAATGTTGTTACTGTGCAGCTATTGAGATCAACATCCACATAACAAAACCGGTGACTCCACACCTGTGAGGTGATACCGTCGTATATATCAATGTTGAGAAAAAGTCCTGCAGGGGTTTGGATTTCTAATTTTACAGTTCGTGAACTGCATGCAAGAAGGAAGTGAAAGAGGAAGGACAAACAAAAAAATGCGCTTGCCCAAAATCCCCTAACCTCGATCTTTTCCCTGCTCTGTAGCACTTCTGCACAGCCAAGACGCTGTATATCAGTGACTCAGATAAAAGGAAGCACTTCATGCTTTCTGTGAAGATGCTGTACGGGAACAGCACCAATATAGGAGTCTTCCTCAGCAAGAGGATCAAGGTCATCTCCAAGCCATCAAAGAAGAAACAGTCCCTGAAAAATGCTGACTGTGAGTTGTAGAATGTGTCACCAACACACACAAACACACTCACAGGAGAGAAGAACTACCTTTTTTTTTTTTTTAATGTGATCGTTTTCCATTTTCAAAATCACCAGTCACTAATTAGTAAATAATTAGTTTTGTGTCAAAACTTGAGCAGCCACTTTTAATATTTTACAAGCATTTTGCTGTTAGCTGCTGCTTATCTGCCTCTCTGACGCCAGTTCACGTAAACATCCTCTCTCACACTCACCCTTCTGTCTTTGTCTGTCACAGTGTGTATAGCCTCGGGGACTAAGGTGGCGCTGTTTAACCGCCTGCGTTCTCAGACTGTTAGCACCAGGTATCTCCATGTTGAGGGGGGAAACTTTCTTGCCAGCTCCCAACAGTGGGGTGCCTTCTACATCCACCTCCGTAAGTCACACATAGTCTTTGTTTGTGTTTTCTCTTTGCCCATGTCTTTGTTTTTTCAGTTATTTTTTCACGGATAAACCATTTTTGCATGAAAGCTGATACCCTTGTTGTAATTGTGTCATTTACTTTTTTTTTTTTTTTATGCCCTGTGTCATTTTGTTTAGTGGATGACGAAGAGTCTGAGGGAGAGGAGTTTGCAGTAAGAGATGGCTACATTCACTATGGCCAGACTGTCAAATTGGTCTGTTCTGTTACTGGCATGGCTCTGCCCAGACTGGTACGGATGTCAGTATGTCAGTTGTACTGTTATTTGGAAATGATACAGACATTGATGTACTTAAATGTGCACATAGAGATGTTTTTAATCATGCAGATGTCTTTGTATCAGTGTGCACATACACTATGTTCATTTTTTGTTTCTGTATGTTTGCCTCATTTCCTCAGGTCATTCGCAAAGTGGACAAGCAGACGGCGTTACTGGATGCAGATGATCCTGTGTCCCAGCTTCACAAGTGTTGCTTCTACCTAAAAGATACAGACAGAATGTATCTCTGTCTCTCACAGGAAAGAATAATTCAGTTCCAGGTGGGCAATCGCACACAAGTTTGAGTAGTTTTTGTTGTTGTTATCGTTTTTGTCCTTGGCATAATGTTGACTCAGATTTTTTTTTTTTCGAATCTTGTAAAGAAAAACAATCAGTGACAGTGTTTGATGGTAATGGTACATAGTTTACAAAGATCTACATTTTTAAATTTTGAGTTTTCTGTAAAAGCTTTTGAAATGAGAGGAGCTGCTTTTTCCAAAGTATTTCTCCGCACTCACATTCTGCACACTTAAAGTGATACACGTGCGGATTTACATTGAAGGCTTTTGATCTTCATGGACATTAGTCAAACGTTAGGGCAAAGATAAAATTACGCTGGTCACGGCTTGACCGACGTTGGCCATTTTCGTAGTTTTCGAGCCCGATGGCGGAGCACAGGGTCCTTCGAATGACGCATACAAAACGCTATTTTAAAACACTTAGAAGGTTCAACATTGTATGACACTTCCTACAAAGTATTATCATTGTCTCTACACATAGAAACCAGGGTAGAAAACATTGTTGGTGCACACAGAGTTTAGTAAAACGTATGTTTGTGTAGGC
>JAQLOL010000019.1:15589572-15604245 GCA_029783665.1 Naso thynnoides | reverse complement strand
GTCAAGCAGAACACAGCCACAAAATTCCTATAGACATCATTTGAAGCCTCAGTTTACAGCCAAGGACACATTCCAAGACAGCATTACACACACACTCACTCACTCTCTCTCTCTCTCTCACATACACACACACACACACACACAGGCACACAACCACAAACAAGCCAGAGCGATTTTCATCTACAGCAGAATGATAATCCGTGCTGCCAGACCTTTTTCTGGTGCTGATACGATGCTGTGGAGACAGGGTTGGTTATACCTGATTACAGAAAGGAAGTTTTTAATTTAACTTTTTTTCTGTCCCTCTCTCTCTTTGCAGTTCATCATTGAAGACATGAAGCAGCAGCAGACCAACAAACACAGCAACCTGCACAGAGAGGACCAGCACATTACAATTGAGGAGCTATGGAAGGGCTGGAAGTCGTCTGAAGGTACCGTATGTGTGTATGAGAGAGCAAGTGTGTGTATGTGTGTGTGTGTGTTCAAAGGTCTCTACCTGTACCTTGTCTCACATTTTTTGACACTTTGTCCTCCCTTCTCTTGTCTTTTCTCAGTACATAATTGGACACAAGATGTGGTGCTTCGCTGGCTAAAGGAGTTTGTTGAGTTGCCACAGTATGAGAGGAACTTTAAAGACTTTAAGGTTAATGGAAACACACTCCCCAGGTGAGAATTTACAAAGAAGATGCTATAGTCAATCAAGACTAACTCTAATTGAGCAAGTCACTGGAAATACAAGTCAGTTGTTGTAAATAGTCATATCAACACGCTGAACTGCCATGACATCTATGCAGGATTGCAGCCAATGAGCCTTCATTCCTGAGTGGCCATCTAAAGATTCAAGACCAGAGAGACAAACAGAAGCTCAACATTAAAGCACTGGATGTTGTTCTGTTTGGACCACCTACACGTAAGAACAAGTCCTCACCCCCTTTGCTCTACCTACTCGTATGTTTCTCTGATGTGTCCATTCCTGTAGTTTGTGTACCAACCAACTCTCCCAGTTTCCCCAGACTTTTTTAGGACAACTACTGTCTAATTCTTATTGTTTGCATAGGCAAGAAAGTTTTTGTGTTGTGGCTGTACAGGGGTTTTAGGAGGCTAAAACACTTGGACAATGGAGATATGTGTTTAACTAATAGCTTTCCTATTTGGATTACTCCATGTCACTATACTATCCCATTGTCTGTGATACGTCTATGGTCTACACGCCTTAAATAACCATCCTGACCTTCCATTTCCCAACAGGTCCCCCACATAACTACATGAAGGACCTGCTTCTAATTGTATCAGTGGTGATGGGTGTTGGAGGCTGCTGGTTTGCCCAGGTGCAGAACAAAGCCAGTAAAGTCCATATATCCAAGATGATGAAAGATTTGGAAAGTCTGCAAAGGGCTGAACAGAGCCTCTTAGATCTACAGGAACAGTGAGTATTTAGTATTCAGTGTCTCTTATGTACTGTAAATTATTAAACTGATTTTTGTTTTGTTTGATGGCACTAAAAACATTCCACTTTCTCAGACTGGAGCGAGCCCAGGAAGAAAAACGTAATGTTGCAGAGGAGAAACAAAATCTGGAGGAGAAGATGAGAGATGAGATCATAGGGGCGCAGGAAGAGGCTCACCGTTTGCATGAGCTAAGGCAGGGAGCCGTCAGTGAGCTCAGCCGCCTTAGATATGCAGAGGAAGAGTTGGAGCAGGTAGACACACTGCATATCTTGTAACCAGGGGATGTAACTTTGCAAATTCTGCACTATTTCTGCTATAGTTTGGAAAGTTTGTAGGATTTAAAGCAGAAAATTTAAGCTTTAACTGCAGTTTTCTTTGACATACTGATCTCTAACATTTGACTGATGTCATCCTTTCAGGTCCTAGGAGCACTGAAGCAGGCGGAGAAGGAAATGCATGCTAGCTGGACTGTCTCTGAAGTCCTCCAGCAGTGGCTGCAACTGACACATGAGGTGGAGGTCCAGTACTACAATGTCAAGAAGCAAAGTGCAGTACTGCAGCTTGCATCTGCCAAGGAGGAGGTAAGTAATGAAGAAGGGAGATACAAATGAAAAAAATACATATTTAGAGAGACTGCACTCACCACAAAAAGTATTAGAAAAAAATGTTTAGACATAGCATTATAAATGCAGCGAAATACAGTGAATCTTCATCAACTGACCACAGATTTTTTTCCCTACAGGCAGAGAGGATTAAGAAGAAGAGAAGTTCGGTTCTGGGAACTCTCCATGTCGCCCACAGCTCCTCTCTTGACCAAGTTGACCACAAGATTCTGGAGGCAAAGTGAGTCCCTAAATTTCCTGTTTAAGTTTTGTTCGTGTGATGTATATAGCGTTACAAAAGTGACAGGTTACAGTAATATATTACTTTTAGGCAGTAATAGATGAATATAGCACCTTTTTGATAATTACAGTTACTGTGTCCAGTCACGAGTTACCACCCAAAATTAAGTGTGTTCGTTAATGTTTTTACCTGAACTAGAGTAGCAACAACATTGCAGCAAGCAGCAAAACTAAAAACTAGTCATAAACTTGACAGGACAGAGGAAATTCTCCAGTTCTTGTTTTCTGAAATATTTCTGTAAACTTTTGAATGTCTAGAAGAACACAGAATGTTAGATCCTGACCGATTATAGTGGCTTGTCTCGAGAATTAAAAGATATCGTACTGCAGCTTTAAAATGATCATATTTTACAAAAAAATTACTTTGCATTTGAAAAATAAGAGAAAGGGCTTAAAAAACTGCACAATGGCAAAACCATGCCTTGCACATCATATTAATGTAACAGCATGGAGGCTCTGTACATTGAACGAAACGGAGTTTCCGAGTTTCACTGCGTAATTGCGCACACTGTCTGGGGTGATGGGGAGAAGTCATTATCTTTTCTGTGGCAGGGGGATCACTGCAAATATTTAAGCTTAAAATAAGTTCACATTTTGGATAGTTTTTCTACCTATTTATTGGAATAGTCAAAGTGATCTCATGTAAACTCATAAAGTGCTGTGTTAGACATAAGGAACACAGATAGTTTTTAATGCCTAGTCATACTTCTGCGGTTATTTTGGTGAAAGTAACACAAAAGAAGTAGTAGTAGTAGTAGTAGTAATATGTAGCTTATTACTCTACACAGAAAGTAATATTGTGAAGTAACTTATTACTTTTAAATGACAGTAATTAGTAATATCTAACATATTACATTTTGGAAAGAACTTGCCAAACACTGAATGTATAACATGTGTAACAAAGGTCTTTGTATCTCTTTTCAAGGAATTCCTTATCTGAAGTCACAGCTTGCCTACGGGAGCGCCTCCATCGCTGGCAGCAAATTGAGCACCTCTGTGGCTTCCCCATCATGAGGAATCCTGGCCTAGCAAACCTTACTGCTCAACTCTACTCTGACTCAGTTGCCCTTGGGTTGCCCAGAGTGTCCCAGCAATCTTGGTCATGCCACAGCTCCATTCACGGATCCATAGAGGACCTGTTAGAAGAGTCTGCTGCTCCAGTCTTACCACAGATGCCAGGTAGTTAAACAGAAATCATGAGTTTTTGAGTCTTAATTTAGATCCCCATTGGCCTACTTTATAGCCTACTCTGATCCCTAACAGAGAAGTTGTTAAATTGCTCCACAAAAGAAACTTGTTTTGCAGATAGTTTTAAACCTGGTGATAATGGTACAAATACATCTCAAAACTTAGCTTAAGAAGCTTCTTTCCTTCTTTTAAAGCCCTTAACAGAGTAAAGAAACAGTACAGAGCAAAGTGATTTGAAAAGTTATTGTGACTGAAAAGCACTGGCATGTTCACAGGTGGCTAGTGTTTTAGGCCACATTTACATGGGAGCAGTCCTACTAAAAACGGAAAGGTCTTTCCTCTGCGTCCTCAAATTATGTCCACATTTACACGAACATCAGAAAGCGCTGTAATATGCATGCCAGGTTGGCAGTCGGTGGTGTTATGACATAACATGGGACTAGACTGGAACAATACAGATAAACACATTACAGAAGGACGAGAAAAAATGTCTGAGAACGTTGCCAACAATATCAACACTGTCCATGAAGGCTTTTCCCTACTGAGGCAATTAATCTCTCAGCCCCAGCATCATGTTACATACTCCCATGGCAGCAGCAGTGATGGATATGCACACATGCAAGGGAACCCACCCAGACTCATGCACGCACCTAAGCCTTATTGCATACACCTGGCCCGTATACACCATCACCAATACACCAAAATACCTGCACAGCCCCAGTTTACTCTTATAGATACACACCGCTTCAACATGACACACTTCAGGACGATGACATGATCAAGTTATAACATTGTTATTACTTAGTATTTAATCTGTCAGAAAAGGGTGTTGTTAAACGGCAGTGTTTTTTTTTTAAAGCTGCAGTTTGCTGTTACTACATTGTTTTTAGTTTTTTTGTTTCCCTTTGAAAGTAATAAATAACAATCCTGCCATTGAGGGCACATTATGACACTTTTAACCAAAATATTTAATCGAGTGCAGCTATATTGTAAAAAATAAATATTTAATAGTAGTATGCTGCTGCATGTTATTTTATACTTGTATAGGTAAACGTTTTGCATTTTGTATTTAAAAGCAGAGACTGATGCACATTTTAATAAATCCTTTTGTCTCCAATACAACTTTGCGAAAAGAAAGTCATTGCTTACATTTCACAAATTTGTCTTTCAGCATACACACAAATTACAACCTGTGATAAATTTTGCATTTTCAGTACAACAGGCAACATGCAACAGCAACATGCAGCATGACTTTTTAAAAAAGACAGTAAAAAAAGGGTTCACCAGCAACAATTATTCCTCAGCAGAAAATCAAAGGTAAAGTAAATATTAGGCTTCAGGACAAAGTGAAAGGCTTAAAAATATTTCCTTTTGCTTTAAGAAAATGTTATGGAAATTTTTATATTTTCCTTATTTCTTTTGTTCCTAATGATCATCAACAACAACAAAAAAGATTTCTGCAGCCCTAGTATTAAGGGTAGAGGAACTTGGTGACAACTCTTCTGACTCTTTTTCCATCTCCCTCATTACAATCAGTGAGATAGCTGTTGCTCTGTATGGCAGGCTGGCATTGTTGGTCACAGTGCATTGCTCCCAACACACAGTGTTCATCCACAGGAAGGAGTCCTGGCTTCACAGTGATTGTGACAAACAAAACACGCGTAAATCGCATGCGGCAATTCATTGAAATTCATGTCCGGGGGCCAACTTAGGGATGCAACCTGGCCTTTAGTGGAACAAACGCATGCTCGATCACCATGCGGGCTCTACAAAAACAGATCCCAAAGTACTGTTCTTGAGGGGTAGAGTCACCATTAGAATATTCCTTCATAATGAAAGGCAGAAGCAGATAGGCAAGGTCACCCAGAAGAAAAATAGATATGGCCTCCAAAATCATCCAAAATCTGCTTCTCTAGTGTGGGGATCTTTCGAGTCTTAAAATTTGAGTTTGTCTTTGAATTAGTGAAGATGCGTGCATCATGAATACTCCCAGGCCATTTTATGACAATATCCATAACTCAGTATGTAGTCACACACAGGTTGAACATACAAGGAGTATTTTCCTTTCTTATTTAGGTGGTCTGTGAAATTGATTGATGTTTTATTTCGACACGGATCCCATCCATGGCTCCTGAACACTGAGGCATACCACGAGTACGTTGAAATATGGAAACTTGGGCCTCAGTTTTGGGCACAGTGAAAGGCAGCTTTATGTGTTTTGGACCAAGGTGGACTGTGATAGCCTTGCATGTCTGACACACAATAACAGACACAGTAGGTTGTAATAAGCCAAAGGCATTAGCAGTTTTTCATAGTCTCCTCTCGTCACTCAAATAATACAGCATGCACACCCCCTTTTTTAAGGACTTCAACTGGTGATAAACTGTTTGTTTCTTTGCTCCTTGATGTAAGGACGAAGTTCTTTGCTTAGGGCAACCAGGAAGCCTTTGGACATGAGGAAGTTTACCTTCCACTCATGCTTGTCAACAGCGCCATTCACAAAATTATCCCACCACTGGCTTTTTCTCCCAGGTCTTGTCCAAAAGTGTCTTTTGGCTGCTCTCCATCAAAGTAGCATTGAATTGATTAATGTTATTCTGTGCATAACCACATGTCATCGCTGATCACAGGGCTGCAACAAATCTGCATTTTGATGTTGATGTTGTTGTCCTCCAACTTGCATATAGCCATTTTACTTAAAACATGAAGCACAAGGGCGAGGTGGGCCATGACATCACCGTGTTCACAGGCACTCCGCTTGCCAGTTTACACAGCTGGAGAGAAGGTTGCGGTTTCAAAAGATTCCACTCTGAAACCCAGTTTCAAATGTTTGCTGTTTCAGGGACACCAGCATACCATTGTCATGAGAAAGGAACCACAACAAAAGAGTTTTGTTTGATGCAAAATTTTTCCTCGTTTATACTGCCCCTTTATAGTTAGCTTGGCAGAAATATTTTCATTAAACGTTTTTAAGGCTTTTAAGATTGAAAGCTTGGTTTACATTTTCATTGCTATGTTTGCACCACTGTCTATTATGAGTGAATATATCGGTTTTGGTTTATCTTTGTCCTTCCTCCAGTTCCAGCTCCACCACTGAAGCGCTCTCCTCGAACACAGGGATCCACCATATGTCGGTCACGTCGTCCTGGTGTCATCACTCAGCCACCAGCCACTATGATCTCCTCGGACCCTGACCTTCTCATTCCCATCCGTACCCCATACACTTGCTTTGATGAGGAAGAGGGGCGCTTCCTTAAAACTCTAAAGAAACAGTATGTCTCCATGCCCACTCTTAGAGACCAATTCATTTTTACATATTGCTCATGCCAAACCAATGTGTTTTAGCAACACATGTTGATGCCAACATGGTTCATTCCTTGGTTTCTTCTGAGTTTGCTTCCTTGTCACTTCCCCTTACTCTTGCTTTCCTTTCTATCACTAACAGAGACTCCCAAGAGAAGTTTTCAGACACAGAATATATGACATCACCTCCTCTCAGCAAAATGTTCCCTTGTCCCACTGTGGACACTTCTCAAAAGCTCTGTCAGGATGAAACTGAATTGCTTTCAGACAGCTCCATTACAAAGCCTCTGAATAAAGAAGTAGAAGCTGCTGTTGAATCTCCAATCCACAAAATTTCAGTTCAAGAACTTGAAACTTCTGTCGATGTTTCCAGCAGGAAAGTAGAGAGAGATACAAAAGGTGATTTAATTGACTCTGCTTCAAGGAATGTATACAAAGACATAATTGATTTACCTCTGGAAGTAAAAAAGATTCTTTGGAATGAATTAGAAGCTACATCAGACCTGGCACCTAGGAAGATATCAGGAGATATGATGGGGGCTTCCATGGATAATGCCTCAAGAAAGATGATACGAGAGGATGTTGAACGTTCGCTTGAGTCAATGTCCAGAAGGATTACAAGAGATTCAATGGGGATGTCCTTGGACAGGCTTACACGGAATAAAGGAGAATGCCAGCTTGAGTCTTCTGTTAGGGCATTAGCAATAGACAAAGTGGTTGAGGCCTCTAAAACACCTCCAAGAAAAATATCTAGGGATGAGTTAGAGTTTTGTACAGATACTGCTTCCCTAAGGATGCTACCCAGTGACAAATTTGAAGCACTTAAGGATACCTCATCTTCTAAAGAGAAGCAAGAGTTCAATCTAGAACCATCAACAAGTAGGAGGACACTGAGAGGTGAACTTGAGACGTCTGTTGGTTCTATTAGGAGAAGAATATTAAGAATGCCAAGAGAGGATATTGACAGTTCCACAGATACTCTCACAGGAAAAATCCTGTGGGATAGAATTGACTTTCCAATGGAAATACCCAAACAATCTGGTCTGAGGGATGAGTTAGAAGCATCTGACTCAAGTTCAGTTTCAGGTGGAACTGGGCAGCCAGACATCATGGAAACCTCAGTGGGATCATATAAATCATCATCTGAACTTTTCTCTGTCAGCCCACTGAGCCAGGTTGTTTATGATGGAATCCTTGAGAAGTCCTGTAGCCCCATGGTTTCAACCTCAAACAGCCTGTCTGCCTCAACACCCAACCTACCCCAGAGCAGCCTGCTAGCAGAGGTGGAGCCACCATTGCCACCACCAAGGATTGCATCCCCATCTTGTGCATCACCTAGCGAGAAGCTCAAGACTAAGGAAAAGAGCAAGACATCCATGAAGCTCAAAAATCTCTTTAAGAAGAAAAATGAGTCAACTCCAGAAAATCTTCAAAGCGGTCTTCAGAAGCTCTGACAATGTTTTCCTTTTTTTTCTTTTTGTTAACATTTCTCGAACAAACAGAGAGAGAGTTAGACCTCTTTTTTTGTTTGGTTGGGTTTTTTTTAGAAAAAAGACATCAAGTTTTAAAAAGCATAATCTTTCCTAAAGCCGGACTTTTTCAGAGTCTTCGGAATCAGAAATAATAAATTAAGCATGAAACATATAACATATTGATGTTTCCATTTTCGGAATATGATTTTCAGTGCACTGACAGAATCATGATACGCATGATGTCTAATGATACATGTAAGAAAAAAATAAAGAAAATACAATAGGGTACATTTAGACAAGGTCAGTTGCACATATAATGTGATCAATATGACTGATTGTAAGAGCTGACTGATTTCCTGTGATTAAGTCTTATGTCGACATATTTAATACCATGTAATATTTTAGGTGCAGGTTTTCTTATGCTATGTGTGGTTGGTTGGATTGCAGAAAAATGAATTAAAGTTTTAACTGACATGGCTCTTCTTTGTAGAAATGAAGCAATGCAATCAATTTAAACCTTCAAGGAAGAAAGGCATTAGAAAGCAAATGCGTTCTGTTCTGGGAGAAATGTTGTTTAATTTAGTGATATCCCAATCACAGTTCTTCTCCCTGTTCCTGATTCAAGTCAGACTTAACATAGCCAGTTTTATTTAAAAATGGATCTGTCTTGATCCAAATCCTGTGGATCAGGATAATTGAAAATGTTCTGCCTGGATTTACCAAATTCTCATGAACAGTTTGCTTGGATGCTGTTATAACATCTTTATTTTATTTTTTAAATTTTTATTTTAAATACATATTTTGAATGTTTCAATTGTTGATGTTTATGGAAGATTTATGCTCTTTTGTTTACAGGCATAAAGGTGAAACTAAAGTAGTTTATTCAAATTAAAGTAATTCAGAAATGTAGGTTATATATTACATTTGATTTCAAAACTGTTTTAATAGGATTCTTTCACGTCATCATGCCTATTTTTCAGTGTTAGGAGTAAGGTATATATAAGTTAATATTTTTTTCCCCTTGTCCTAGCAAAGGTCAAGCACTGAATTCTAATTTGAATGTAAAATGAGCTAATGTTATCTGATGATTTATAAACAACAAATGATAGATAAATTAGGTTAACAGGTTGAAGTTATAAAGGTTTTTTGTTGTGATTCATAGCCTGTACTCTATAAGGAAAAAATGTTTTTTGTCTGCATAATACATCATATGAAAAGACCGCAAACACTGATCAGTCAGCCAAATGACTGAATATCTTAGACATCTTTGAAGAAGGACATCATTACTTCTTTTTTTCAAGTAGCCCTGTGCTAGAAAGAAAATATAAAGGTGTTAGGGTGATTGTCAACTGAAATTTCAGTTAGTTAGAACAGCCATGCTCAATAATTAGGAAACTTAGTGTTTCACGGTGTTACATACAATTTATAAATTTAGACCCTTTTAGACCCTTTGAGTCATATGTGGTGAGACTTTCTTTACTGTTATGGCATAAATTTGATTATTAAGTCAATTTAATTAATAACACTGAAAATAATACATGGTAACCAACAGTACATTGGCAAAAAATAGTGGCACCTTACTCGTTAGAAAATACATGACTTTTTAAGCAGGTCATATGACATGTTGGACATTAACTTGGACGTTTGAATTTCATTTCATCTCATTTCGTTAGAGCAGACATACTTACTGATAAACAATAATAATAATAATAATAATAATAATAATAATAATAATAATAATAATAATAATAGCTCAGTTTATATAGCACCTTTAAATACAGAATTTATAAGCAACATTTTAAGCAGGTCACATGTCATGTTGGACATGAATTTGAATGTTTTGATTTTCTTTTCATTTCATACAAAAGTGTAGGCACCTTTAGATTGAAGCCTCAACTTAGAAGGGCCCTTCCCGAGGATCTAAGGCTGCAACAGGGTTGTTTGGAGTCAACATTTCATGACAAGTATTAATGAGTGTAATAATTTTAGTTTGATGATGAGTATTATAATTTTTTCGTCACACTCCAACTCAGACAATTCATTAAAAGAAATTTGCTTTACTTTGTGTTATACATAGGATTTGGAAGACTTCCTCCATGTAATGAAACCTCTTTTCAACTAATTAACTACAAATTTTCAATTAATATCTAAATTTAATGCTTTATTCACAGTGACACTTAATGCACTTGCCTGACATGAAGCCTGACTGGGAAAATTACTTGTTTTTAATAAATTGCTTATTTAAAATAATCTTGTTTTTCTCTTTGATTTGATTTAAGCTTAAAGAGAACTGAATATCATATGAAACCCACCAAATATTGTTTGATGGTCTATTGACATGTAATAAAAACTCTAGTATAATGTCAGACATGATCACCAGATTAGGAAATATCACACTTTTTTTTCCTTTTGGTTGTTCAAAAATTCCCAGCAGAAGTTCTGTTCCGTTCAGATTGAAACAAATATCAGTTGTAGCTGCTTACAAAGGAGTTATGTATCCTGGGGTTTCTCTTGGTTTAGCTAGCAATTGTAAATTTAACATTTGTGCCACATGATCCTATTTACATTATTTGTGTTTGAAACAATCAAACAGAATTCATTATAGCCTCCAGCAAGTTAACGGTATAACTCTTACTCATCAGCACTCACAGCCAAAATAAAGAGAAATAATAATACAATAGTATAGTTTGGAATGCTGGAGAAAGCTTGAGGCCAGACATCCTCTGAGGAACCTTTTGGTTTGGTCTTTGCTCACTATCACCACTAGAGGTCAGGAGAGTGGCTAACTAATGATCACTGAGTGAGTCGGTGAAGATCTGCGACATGTAAACAATGTGCAAGACATTTTCCAATATACTACTATATGATTTTAGATTAAACTCTTAAATTTTATCAATGTATTGGAATTATTGTTTTTCAATACATGATCCGTTATGCCATAATAATTTCTACTGATCACATGAATCTACATGGTGTGGCTGAAGTTAGCTTCTTTGTACAAAATGTATTGTCCCGACTGATAAACGTTATCAAAGCATGAATATTTATTAACACTGTGGTTTTTCCTGTTAACATTGTTGACAAAACAAGTTAAAAATAAATCAGAATGTTATGTGATGTCTGCTGTCAGATTTGATCAGCTGACCGTCATTCTTAGCTGTGAGACAGAACTTATTAGATTGTTAATGCTATTTTATGACTGCCTCAAGACCACCAAAGTAAAGTGTCAAGAATGAAATCTTCTCATCACATGACATTTTTTGTTTTTGTCCATCATGTGTCATAAATGATGACCGTGATAAAAAAAACTGTTTACTGATACAATATGACTCACAAAGTAAGATCATTTTACTCTTCACTATTCCCACTCTGCAATCAGTTCAGTTTATTACAATGTGGTCATTGCTTACATCCATTAATTTAAGAGTATACCAATAAAGATTTTCCTAAAACTTAACAAACAGAATCCCTTTTTTATTTTTTTTTCTTTCCAAGGTAGATTTGATGAAGCTTTATCGATTTTGAATTAAGAAAGAAGACAAAAAAATAAATACTCCATTTGTGCTTCAGATATGAGGATGCAGATAAATAGCTGTAAAATCTTCAAGATGACTTCATTTACTTGGTATTTTACAATATTTGTATGAAACAACATGGTACATCCCTCAGCAAACAAGCAAACTCTATGTGTAACAAACAGGGATGGTGTCAGAAATTGACAACTCAGATGTGACGATCTTATTATATACTGTAAAGATATGTCATACAGTAGCTGTGGTTTCTGCAGACTTTCCTAATTAAAACTTGTAGTTGCTGTCACAGACAGCTTGATTTTTTATTGCGAGTCAATCTGAAGCTATTCCTTACCATGTAGACCTTTTTCGGACTAAACTTAGCAACATCTGTCTGTTTGCAAGAAGAGGCTCAACAGTTGTATAAGGGGCTTTTAGTCATTGTGGGTTTCCTGTTGTCTCAATGTTCATGTGACAGGTTGAGATTTACTTTGAATCGATCGTATTTTTTAGAAGCTGGTTGCATTTAGATTTTTGTTTGTGACTTTTTTCTTTTCTTTTTTTTCCTCCACAAAGTTTTTATGCACCAGATAGTTTATTTGTATTATTGTCCAACAAAATACATATTTCCAAAAACACACAATGTTTTCATTGTAATATTGTTCTTTTTATTCTTAAATGCAAGAAGATTATATTGCTGTATTGATTGGTTTAATTGCGTTTTTCCTCCATCAGTTATTCCGCTTCTGTTTCTTGGAAGCTGTTTTGTCTTTTTCTGTAACTGCCGAATATTAATTTGCTAATACAATATTTCGTTATTTAATAAATCTGGGTAATGCCACAAAAGTGGAAAAAGTCCAAAACAGATATGAAATGAAAGTGTAAACATGAATAGGTGCTGAAGTCAGAACTCTGAGTTGTCATAGTTGCATTTATTTCTGTTTGTTGTTTTATTTTGTAAGTTTTCTCCTGCTCTGTCATGCTTTATTTTACCCTGATGGCATAGTATGACCTGTTACAATTAATGGCAAATGCTTTGATTATTTCAATTTGATATTTGCTCAAATGAAATCCTCAATATGTTTGATGTTATTCAAAGGAAAATCTTTAAAAATCATCCAAATGTTGCTATGGTGACTCGAGAGCTGCTTAATTCTGACTTTGTTATATATTCCTAAAAACCTACCACCTCAAACCATAAAGCCTTAACCCATTTAAACACTTGATTAACAGATTTAAAGCATTCTTAAGTGAGCTCTGAACAATACAGTTGAGGTTTGTTTGAGAGATGCATTGCAGGGGAATGAGGGGCTGTTTGTCACTGTGGGTTTCCTGTGAGCTATTGACAAGGTACCTAAACACTGCGTCTGAGAAACTGTGTGACTTCTGTGTGGTGTCTTAAATAACCAGTAAAACGTTTAAATGTGGCCATCTCGGCATTTGTTCATGCAATACTTTTCAAATACTTGTCACACTCTACAGGTAAGTGGGTCGAGGTTGGTGGCTAACACAGAAAAAAAACAAGAAATTGCCTGAAAACACTGATCCAACAACTCTTATGTCTTGTTACGGACAGGCAGCAGTCAAAACAGTGAAATGTTTCATTGTCACAGCTATTTTATTTGTAATACTGTGTAATTTGTATACAGAAATAAAAATACACAAAGTTGATATATTCTGTTAAAAAATAAACAGAAAAACCCGCTTCAACTGTGGCTCATGTGGCTAGAAAAATCTGAAAACAAAAAAAAGGAAAATAGTGATAGTGTATAATGCAAGTGCTGAAGTGACAAAAAACAATGTGAATTCACTGATGCCGCAGATAAAATTCTTTCCAACAACAATGAGGCTACATTTGCACTTTTGTTAGAAATGACTCAAAAAACAGTGACTAAAGGGTCTGATGTAACACTACATATCACTTCAACAGTTCATTTTCAATCATTATTTATTTGTTCAATTTTTGTTTGTCCTTCTAGATGAGAATTGATTAAAAACAGTGATAGAATCATCAACCCTTATCCCTACAAATCAGTTAAACAATTCATTATCAGCCATCATTATGCAATCTATTTTGTTTGCCCTTTTCTTTGAGACCCTCTACATCCGAGAGTAATTGACAGTGGAATAGGTGCTGAAGTCAGAGTTCTGGGTTCTCCTCTTCTTTGGTCTCTGCGATGCCTGATGGATTTTCAGTGCAGCGACATAAACATCTTCCTCCTATGATTTAACATTTGTGGTTAAGAATCTTAATCAATAGCGACTGATGCCGCAATTCATTTTATTCAGCATCTATACTTACCTGGTTTGATCTTGCTTGACCAGTAGTTTCAGGTTTTTGGAGATGGATTTGAGGTCCTTTGGCTGCAGAAATAAATACAGCATCATGGTAAACCCAAACTAAATCAAAATAAAAAAGTTTTAGTGTGAAACCAAGTTTCTTTGAATTAAAAGCATTTTATATGTTAATATCCATGATATTTCTGACATTAAGTTATCAAGATTAAAAACTGAAAATGAGACAGTTACCTTTTTTGTAATAGAAGACATAAGCAAAAAGGATAGAGAGAAGAGAGGAGAAAACAACAAGTGATGGACACAGAGACAACAGCAGCATCCAGCACACTCTGCCTTGTGGAATCTCATGGGCATGAAGCTCACTGTCTGGATTTAAAAAAAAAATTTTAAAAATCAGAAAATCCAGATATTTCCCAGAATAAATTACACTGTTGCATGTAAATTTAAACCCAGAGGTTATTATTATTATTGTTATTGTTATTGTTATTGTTATTGTTGTTGTTGTTGTTATTATTATTATTATTATTATTATTATTATTATTATTAGCAG
>JAQLOL010000019.1:15531429-15554622 GCA_029783665.1 Naso thynnoides | reverse complement strand
CCTGCGGGTGCATGACACTTTAATAAAAGAAACTAAAATAAACTAAACTGAACTACATTTTTGTTTTTGTTATGAAAAAAAAAATCAAATAAGTTAAAACGACAATGATGTGTTTTGTTTGACCCATACGGAAAAAAGTACTGTGTATGTAGCTAGGCTGGTAACGATAGCTGTGCATGAGCATGATTTCAGTTGGAGTTGGAGCCAAGCTGAGAGTCAGACAATAAACAACTCCATTTAAAGTAAGTTTAGATCGTGTTTGTGTCTGTCTGTCTGTCTGTTAGAAGCACCTGCAGCGGTGGAATGTTACTTCTGATGTTCATTTGATGCTTTGAATACAGGCTATTCATACTGACTCTACTTTAAATTATGATATTATAACATGTCAGCACCTAACGTGGTGCATATTTCGACAGATGTGGGTTGCTTTGCACTTGGTGTCACATTTAATGTGTTGTCTAGTACATTGTGTAGTAACTATGTGTAACTGGATGGATAAAATTACAAGGAGTTGACCTATGTATCATTAGGCTGGTCATATTTGCAGTTGATGAACTAATGTGATAATCACATCGGACATACTGTAGCTAAATTATTTGTAAGTCCGCTGTTTTCAGTGCCAGCCTCCTCCGTTTATTTTCCCTGGAATTATTCGTTTTCTAAGCCATTGCAAAGCATTTACAAAACCTTGCAAGTGTACCTGATAGGAGCCAGTTGTCAGAGAATGTCTGTAATTTGAATGTGCTTCTTTTGTTGCCACTCTCTACGTTATTATGACTTTGAAAAGATTTAACCCTAACATCGGAACACTAAATCTAACACTAAATCTAGCATTATCTGACACCAATTGGGTTGGGATGTAGTATGCAACCAAATGCAATTATCAATAGCATAACAGATTATCAAAAATAGGCTATTTAATAGCCTAATAATTGTGCCCCCCCCCCTTGAAGTTTATATGTCCGCCCATAAGAATGAGCCCTGGCAACGAGCCTGTACTTATAATACACATTACCGTATAAAAATATACCCCATTATAATTCTGCTAATGTGGCAGAGATTTTGATGGAGCTCAGGGCATATCCTGAGAGTAATGGCTGCACTCCAACACATCTTACTATATAAAGCTGAAATCACTACGACATCTTCCACCTGTATAGAAGTACAGAAGGTCAATTACTGTCAGATACCAGTGATGGGAAAGAGGATTAAAAATGTTAAGCAGAAGTAATTAACAAATGTGCCCACAATGTACAAGCAGTATGTAAATTATGGGCAGTGCAGTACGGTGGTCTGTGCAACCAATATTTGCCTGTACTCTGTGAAAATAAAACTATGACTTTAATTTATGAATCTAAGAATTTCATAAAATAACATTTTGTAATAAACATATGATGTGAACATTAAGAAAACATACTAAGCTGTTATAATTAAACTTGTTTTTTGTTTTCAATTAATTTTATGTGGGTTCTTCTGACATGGAGGAGTTTTTTTTATTCAAAATGATAAGTTGAATAAAATTATTACTGCAGACATCACAGCATGCTTTCTTTTAGAGTTACATTTTAAATTATCTCATAGTATTTTTCAGTTATACTGGATTGATAACAACGTAAACAGTGATGAAGGTTACTCTCCAAATCAGTCCCTACAACCATAAACTTAGAATTCATCAAGTTCAGTGGGAACTTACTTTGTACTTCTTATAGTTTGTCAGGTTCATTGTGAGTTTCATGTAATTTAGGCCAACCTAAAATGTTTTAGAGTGTATTGTTTATGTTTACCTCTCCTGGGGAACCAGCACCTTATTGTGGTGGAGAGGTTTGCATGTCCCTATTAACCTGTGGACTGTGTTGTCTGGACTTTAAGATCCTGGTACATTCTTTCAAGGTAAATTGACATCAGGTGAGGTACCAGATTAAGAATGGTTCTAGGAGACCATCCAAGCTGTGTACAGCAAGGGTGGGACATTATTTACTTTGACTGAAGGAGTAATTGGATGGTGGGAGGGGCACTTTGAGGAACTTGTGAACCCAATTAATCCACCCTTTGTGATTGAGGCTAAGATGGAGGACGATGAGGGGTCATCATCAGTTCCTTGGAGGAGGTCACTGAGGTAGGCAGGCAAATCCACAGTGGCAGAGCCCCAGGGACTGATGAGATCCATCCAGAAATGCTGAACAATCTTGGCATTGAGGGGCTGGATTACATTTCTTTTTAATGTTGGGTGGCAGCCTGGGGGAGTACTGAAGGAGTGACTGGTTGTGAAACACCTGGACAATTTGTCACTCTCACAACAATCTTGGAAGGGGCCTGAGAGTTTGACCAACTGGTCTATAGGTGCTGTGTAGATCTGGAGAAGGTTTATGACCCGATTCCTTGGAAGATATTCTTAGAAGTGTAGTGGAGTACGGGGTGATCTCTGTACACCCAAAACCAAAGCTGTCTTCAGGTTCTTTGCAATAAGTCAGACTTTTTCCCAGTAGGAGTTGGCCTCTGTCAGGACTGCACCTTGTCACCAGTCCTGTTTGCAATTTATTGGAGAGGACCTTGAGATGTAGTTGTGTGGGAGGGTTGCAATTTGGAGGGCTGCAGATATGGTGGTGATTGGACCATCGGTTTGTGTCCTTCTGTGCTCACTGGACTGGTTTACAGCCAAATGTGAAGAGTCTGGGATGAGGATCAGCACCTCTAAATCTGAAGCTGTGATTCTCAAAGAGAAACTGGTGGATTTTCCACAATGAGTAGGGAATGAATCCCTACCTCATGTGAAGGAGTTTAAGTATTTCATGGTCTTGTTCATGAGTGAGGGGACTGGAGTGGGAGATCGGCTGGAAAATCAGAGTATTGGGAGCGGTTTTCCATTTGCTGCCACACCTGTGTGACTAAAAGACAGCTGAGCCAAACAGCAAAGTTCTCAATCTACTGATCAATCTCCATTTCTTTCCTCAGATTGCTGATACAAGCAGCTAAAATTAGTTTCCTCAAGAGGGTGGCTGGCATCTCCCATGGGGATAAGGGTAGAAGTATAATCATCCTTGAGTTGAGCCACTGCTCCTTTGCGTTGAAAAGAGCCAATTAAGGTGGTTCAGGCATCTGGTAAGGAGATGATAAGGGCACATCCAGCTGGGAGGAGGCAGCAGGGTAGAACTAGGTCCAGGTGAAGAGATTAGATCTCAACACTGGTTGGGGAATGCCTTGGGATCCCTCAGTCAGAGCTGGTTGAGGTGACCAGGAAAAGGGGCCCCCTGCTAAAACTGCTACCTCTGCGACCCAATCCCTAGTAAGCGGTTGATGATGGATGGATGGATGGATGGATAGACATCTATGCCAAGACTTTATAACTTATAGCCCAGTAAGAAATAAGATGTGCAAATTGGTTATATTGTCTTCTGTCGGGTGGAATTTATTTAAGTTTTGGCCTTTGTAGACTACACAATGCCAAATTGCTTTCCGATAAAACTATGTATCTCAAGTTTTATTCCAAAATTTTCTTGTAAATCATTTTCCTTTATGGAACAATAATGTTCTTTTCTTAAATAAACAAATAATTCGAATACTGAAAAAAATGCAGTGTCATTACTGATGTTTAATTTGTGGTTAATACAAGACAGCAATAAATTCCAAATGGAGAAGTTAGACTGCACAACATTTGAGGGCAGAAACAGACACAAACATGAGGGTAAAATTAATGAAAAGGGTGTTAACAGAGTAAAACTTTTTGTTCAAAAAGTAAAAGATGTTTGACGAACAAGTTTCCCCTGTACTGTCTTATTCTAGTGCTCGTACATTTTAGATCATCTAATGTCACAGGCTGTGAGTCCATCCATCTAATTTTCTGGCTCCTTCTCCCCTTTCCCCCCTTCATCAATCCACAGCTCTATGAACCATTAACCACTAATATTGATTGATTATACATGGAAATATCAATTATTTTAAAGCATCCAGAATACATTTCTCAGATGTTTCAAGCCCCACTTCTCTTGCATCTATAATTAAAAACAAACTCTGGTCATAAATGCTGCAGGAGTGCTTTAAAATCAGGAACATATATTTTTTTGTATGTGTCCTCACATGCTATTGTCAAGGACTTGAGGTAAAAGGTCCAATCACAACTCATTAACATTTGGGTCTATTTCAGTGTTTTGTTGTTCATAGACAAAATGGGTTGTTAATGAAGTTTTGTAAATGTTTAATGGACGACACTTATCTTCAAACTGTCTCATTTGCATTTCCAACAAAATGTGATTCACAATTATAGACCTCTCGCAATCACACACAGTCATCCCATGTGACACACAGAAGAGGCACACACATAAACACAAGCAAACAGGCACAGGTCCGCAAGGCTGTTGTTGAAAATTTTTCCACTAAACTTTTTTTTTTCTCTTCTGCATTTTTTTATTGATACCTCCCACACAATGTGAGTCACCATGGGTATAAGTCACTCAAGTTCACCTAGCTGAAATTAGGCAACTTCGTCAACCAGCGATTTAACAGATTTCAGGTCACATGACTTTCACTCTTCTAATTACCCTTCCTTTTCTCCAATAAATAAATAAATAAATAATAAGCAAAATAAAAGCTCTCCACCAAGCAGATAAGACAACAGCTACAGAGAGAGATCAGAAGGCAGTGGCGTGCTTCAGAAGTGCAACATTTAACAGTTTATTATTGAGCACAGCTCTGCAGTTTCATTACAGTGTATTTAATCCAAAATTAATAAGGGTGGTTATTAACCTTTTCCCCCCTTGTTACTTATTAGAGTTTTGTTCCAGTATGTTTAGAGAACCATAATGAGGCTGCAGGATAGATTTTTCTCACACAAAATGCTTGCATGCTCACATGTGTCAATGTGTATTATGTATATTTTAGTGTGCCAGTTGAAATTAGAGGGTAGGTGTTGCTGTGCACCATCCTGTCATTATTGCCATTGTGGATCCAAATGCTACTTCTTCGTGTGCAGCTAGCAATCATGGAGGTTAAGGTCTCACCTCTGAGCTCCACACCATAGCTGTAAAACACATTGCCTATTTTATCACCAGGCTCTGTCCTCATACACTTTGCACAACACGTACTGTCAGTTCTTGCTGGATAGACACATACCTCTCCCATTTTCCCTGATTGTCTCCATACATGTTTATAATAATCTACTCGCCTGTTATTTTTCTCTGTTGTTTTTTGTGTTGTTTCTCTACATTATTGTCCATGCATAATTGACAGTCTGCTTCACATCCTTCAATGTGTGAAAGGACTAATGATTTGCACGTTATTTTTGTGTTCCTGAAATCAAAAGGTTAGGTAGTATTAAGGATTAGCAATTAAAACACTGTCTCTTGATAGTATAGTGTACAGTGCTCTTGTAGACAAACTCCCAGTTATGTTTACATCCAATGTTCTTTGCTAAGATGTACTGTCTATAAGATGATTTATTTGTCCTTGTACAACTGAAGGTTGCACAACCAAGTGAAAGTTCTTACAATGGCCTTGAAGGTCAAAAACACTAACATTTCACAAAACACAACAACACTTTACAAAACACAACATTTCACAAGATATTTTTCACAAAACACATTTTATAAAACATGACATTTCACAAAACACAACAGCATTTCAGGAAACACAACGCATCAGAAAACACACCAATGCACAAAACACAAGGACTTTTCAGAAGGAAACATTTCACAAACAAATTACACAAAGTACAACATTTTACAAAACACAACAACGTTTTACAAAACATGACATTTCACAAAACACATTTCACAGATCATATTTTAGAAAACACATTTCACAGATCATATTTTAGAAAACACATTTCACAAAACATGACATTACACAAAACACAACATTTCACAAAACACATTTCAAGAAACATATTTCACAAAACACAGCATTACTCAAAACACAACATTTCACAATACACGACATTAAGTCAGGATTTGAACTTCTGTTTTCAGATTTAAATTCAAACTAAACAGCAAATCCATCCCCCCCAAATAACTTAAAGGCTGTTACAATCCTGCAAAAATATTTCTGTCCTATTGCCTCTTTCACCCTTTTCCAGTCTTAGCTCCTTCACATAAATCCCACCAAAGTGGTAAAATGTATTTCTCACGTCAGTCGTGTGACTCCTTCACAAACTTTCAGGTTTTGAGACACATCTATTTTGAGAAGATTGTGTTGTTTAATGGACAGTTTGTCACATATTATCTATTTGTTTTATTGTCTTTAAGTTTGCAACTTTTATTAGTATTACCTTTCAAGTACTGTTTCATTCTCTGTTCCAAATGACAAGACAGGTTTTCATTATGTTTTTTTGTCCTTTCCTTTTTAATTCTGCCTTGTCCTGATCTTCCTTTTCATTTTTTTCCCATCCCACTCATTCTTCTCGGTCCCCTAACAGCACAACCTAATTATAACAAATTTTTAATCTTTCACTCACTTTTTGCTCACACCTTATCATCTCTCGTCACCTCCCTTCATGTGCCTTACTGCTCCCTCAGTGCCTCCTTCAGCACAGACCAGAATTAGAGACCATCCTGGATAAGGTTGAGTTTTTGTCACTGTGACGGTAATGCCTGGTACAGACTAATTATTAAAGTCGCCCTTGTCTCCACACTAGGGGTGAGGGTGCAAGAATTCAAGGAGTTATGAACAAATTGGTTCCGGTGGGAGACGGACGACAGGAAGCAGTCTTTGATGAATGAACCAATGAGATACAGCTGCTAGAGAAATGTATTGCAGTCCACCATCTGTGTGAATCTATCTGTTTAGCTGACTGATACATTGCATTTGTGATTCTTGTTAGAAAAGAGTTTATTCAAAAAAAAAAAACAGAACAATGTGTGGTGCACAGTAGTTATATAGTACCTTATGAGACAAAGTAGGTCATTTTGAGAGCTGTTTGAGACTTTTTACTTCCCTGAGTCAAGCTTGCATACACAGACATGAATTTGGTCTGTGTGAGCGAATGTGTTTGGATGAAAAGTACAGTAGCAAATGGAGCAATTTTTTACCTTGGCCTTTTACAATATATTTTTCTTACAGAAGTTTTAAAAAAGGTCATATATTTTAAAGGAAAAAAAGCTTAAGGAAAATACCAGTAGAAAAAGTGGCTTATGCCTCAACGCAGATATCTGCATGAAATCTGTTTTGAAGAGTTTCTTCAACTTTGCTTCTACGTAGTCAAGAGGAACGTCTAAAACATTAAAACCAAGTCCTTGTGTTTTCTCAGCAACAAAGGTGAGAAAAGGTGGTGCATCGCAAAAAGAAACTTGTGACACAGAGTGAACACAGTCTTTGGTGTACATGAAACCTGACTTAAACATCCAGTGAACCTGTTGATGGTCAAATGGGTTCTGTCTGGACAGTTGGCGCCACCAGCTGTTTATCATGATGTAACTAACTCATTACCTATTGATAACAGTTGACACTTGTTAAATGTGCACTCAATTGGTGGAAGCTTGTTTAAAACTCATGGATGGTAGGCAACCTTGTTAGTGACCAGGCAGAAAGGGCTAAAGCAATGCAACACGCTCTAGATTTTTGGCCATGCCAAAAGAAATGTCATTATACGTGGGTTATCTTTGGACGTGGCTCCAAAACGGTGGTCCTACTTGACACGGTGAGGGAGGTTCACAGATGGCTGTTGTCCTGGTCTTGCAACCAAAAATAATCTGAAACAAACTTCTGACAGAGTCAAAAATCTAGGATGACCATCTCACAGTGTGACAGGTACTACAACACACATCTACTAACAAGCCTATAAAAATGGAGCCTTGATCTGCGTGATACTGTCGCCTAACCCAAACAAACAGAGGATTAGCATGCTTATAAATACTTATCTCAGGCTTTCCAAAATTGGCATCCCAAGTTGGCCTGTTTTGCCTTGATCACTACAACCACATCCACATTATCCTCTTCTTCCTCTTTTTGAGAGTTTATTCCACACACATAAATCTGACTATTGCAAGGGCTTGGGGCTCCTTTAGCTTTATTGTTTCTATCTGCCAATTTAGCAGTGTACATGGGTGACACATGCTGATGCGGAACATGCTTAATACTTTCATCGACTTGCATTGGAGCCGGCGATTCAGTCTGCATACATCAAATTTGACGTCCCAAGTATATTGGATTAACATTGCCTAAAATTAAGCACACTACTCACTGTGCAGTTTTAAGTTTATTGCTAGCCACACTGTGAGACAGAGATCTAATAAACCTGGGTATGGCGTCCATTTGATGTATGCTGACTATGCATCGATAACATCGACTGATTCGCAGGATACAACGCAAACCAATGAAACAACTTTAGCATGCGTCATATCTGAGTGCATCATCTATGTATTCGTCTGTATTGGTAGATAAAAACAATGAAGCTAAACAAAAACCAAGCCTTTACAATAGCAGCATTTATGTGTGTGGAATAAATTCTGAAAAGAAAGAGATAAATATGGAGTAAGGTGACCAGATTTCCTAAATGAAAAGTGGAGACATTTACAGTCCAGTATGCAAAAATCATTAAATATTATCATTATGAAATAAAAAATGAAGACATTTATGATTTAATGTATTTTGACAACTTGCAAAGGATGCAGTGGATGTCATGTCATCCTGGTCTGGGTAACAGGGGCATATAAATCTAATTTTCTATTTGTTTTGTTTGCTCTTGTCATAAAATGACATTTCTGCTTCTTTAAAAGAACCATACCTCCTCTTGTCTGCTCCTTTCTTTCCTCTTCTTGTGTCACTCTTCTTACTCTCAACTTTTTCTTCTCTTTTTCTTCACCCATCTCTTTATTTTACCTTTTCACCTTACTCTTGCATATTGTCCTCTCTTGACTTGTTTACTCCAAGTAATTTTTTTCGTAGTCACTTTCTTCTACTGCTCTTGTCTTCCTGTTTCCTTAACGCGTCTTTCTATCAGTAATCCTCCTTTCCTAAAACAGAGCTGCATCATAAAAAATTTGTAATAGCTATCATATGATAATCTTTAAAATTAACAATGTTACAGACAGTAAATGTTACTTTATATATTACGTATATAGTGTTTATGTTACAGATTATGTTACTTAAAAATTAGGTGTTTGACAGCCATAATTTGATTGTGTTATGTAAGTTGAACATTGTCCAGCCCATCCTGTCAGGTGTAGGACGGCCTGCCATTTATGTTCCCTGTTAGTTACTGAATAAAAATTGTAATCGATAAGCATTCTGTTATTTGAGACACATAATTCTTGTTGTGTTCTGTTTTTTCATATCAGAGCCCTATACAGGACAATTGTGTGCTTTATAAGATACCATGCTGTTTAACTCAAAGAGGCCAGCACTGAGACTTTTGTGTAGGCCTACTGTGACTTTCTTATGCACCATCAATTCAATTTTCTGACCTCTTATATCATGTTCTCTCTGTAATTCAAATGGCCTGAAATAAACTGCATTACCGTGGGCATTTCTCGATGTTTACTTGTTCCTGTGCTTGCCTGCCTGCCTTTGTTTATCAGTGTTTGACATGCGTCATTTGTGTGACACACAAAATGTAGAGAAGAGTGTCTGGTGATTTTTCAGGAGAACAAGGAACCAAGGGCTCTCTAGCCCAATGGCATCATTGCACTGCAAAGAAAAGTTACTGAACATAGTCAGTCAAGTATTACTCTAATAACTGAAATGGTTTTCCCATAATAAAATAAATTTGTGTGTGGAAATCAGTAATATCTCCAAGAAACATTTAGTTGATGTAAAAACGTAAAATGTGCTTAATGATTTGCTTTTAGCAGATGATACACATGACAACATTTTATTAAGAAGAAAACTCAGACTTACTTTTTCCCCTTCAAGCACTGACTACAGCTGCTGTTGGAAATGACATAAAACTCAAGATAAATGCTTGCAGAGAAGAATTTACAATGATTGCCAGTGATTTAATACGTCATTTATAACAAAATTACTCTCTTCACAAGCTGTTAATTGCTATCTCTTTAAACATCCTATAGGAATTCATTTGATGAAAACACTTTTTCCCCTCATCTGACAATATTTTCCATAATGACACTTCCTGCTCCTAGCAGTGACCTATTCGCAGCAACCTGCAAAGGCTTATGGGTAAGCAAATTCAGCAGATCTTAACACCTTCTCCGCATTGCATCTGACTAAGGGGGAAGAAAAATTCCCAGCACACGCACTTTTCCAATCCTCCTACACCCCCTCTAATCCTCCCTTCCCTCTCTGCTTTCATCCAACTCTCTCTCTCTCTGTCTCTCTCTCTCTCTCTCTCTCCCTCTCCTCTACAGGCTGGAGCAAGATTCATTCAGAGCACAATCAGCACAAGACATGAATACAGAGCAGAGCTGCATCACACACACTCACATACACACTCACTTACACACAAACATACACAAACACTCACAGAATGTCTCTTCAACCTTTGAAAGTGATGATGAGCTAGCTGAGTGAGAGGGTTATGCACACACACACACACACAGACACACATGCATGTACATACCAAATTGGCACACACTGTCTTTAACCTCTGGAAGTGATGATGAGAAAACTGAGTGCAGAGGGCTCTATAACACTCTCTGCTGCATTTGCAAACTATATTTAAACTGCTACTTTATTTTATTCCTTAAACTTGTGCATCCAGATGTGCGCATGTGTGCACATCTGGAATCCATGAACGTGTGCTTCTCATGGCATGTTTTCACCTTTCCTTTCACAGTTCCTTAAACTTCCTTCCAGTGACTGCTGGAGCAATTTATGTGGTACAAATTTTTTTTTCAGTTTTTACCTTATCTGCAATTTGATACTTAGGCCACCTTTAATTAATTTATGATATATTTACTTTGATAATTAATAGGTCAATGTGGGGCCAGTGGCAGATCTTGGAAGGGCTTGGAGTTGTAAAGGTCAAGGCTTTGATTGCTTTCCAGAAGCTTTAAGAATATAATATGGATTTTCTCGGGCAGGTGTCCTCATGGTTTATGTGGTAATATGTTTTTATGTGCATGTGTTTAAGGACAAAGAATAAATTCCTGATTCTTGGGGTAGGGCACCGAATGAAGGCCTTCAAATGCTGTACATGCTGAAATGATTCCTGCTGTGTTTGGTGACGCACTGACTTCTTGACCACCAGTGCTATCAAAAGGTCAATGTTTACCTAAACATATATAGTACATATATGGTTAAACATATATATATATATATATATGTACTTGTGTACACTGGTAGACATTTTATCTGCTACAAAATGTTAGCATTGTTATTGTGAGCATGTTGGTGTGCTGATCTTTCCATTTAGCTGTTATCATGGTGCCTGTAAACTGTATATATTGGTTGATAAGTAACAATCAGATTCACTAAAGAAATATCAAAATTTATTTTCAGGTACTTTTAAAGAAGTGTCACTTTTACATGACTTGTGAACCACGGACCATTGCCACATTTTTAAAGGTAAAATCTCATTCTGCTTATCTTGTTCAGCTTTTAAAAAGCCAAATTAAATCAGGAACTACTTTTTTTTTTACTTCATGTGTTTTACATTTTAAAAAATATGTATTTTTAAATTTTAACCTCTTTACCATCAAAATCCATCAACTCTAAAAATCCAGACTCAAAGAGATGTCTGGCTGATGTTGTTTATGATTCCTGAACAAGTCGGTCGTATTAACTTGCAAATGTGCATCTGCTCGCCTGTCAAAGAAAAGTCTAATGAAGCATTTTGCCTGAGTCTTCCTGCAGGTGTTACAATGACCAAGACATGAGACCTTCGGCATCTTGTCACATTTGTTTACCACTGACTACATTTATGACTCTTGAGCATTGGTTATCCGGATTTGTGTGCTAAGGAGGATCATAAACACACACACAAACAAATAGAGAGGAGCTGTCGACACAGTACTTTATGCCTTATCAAAGATCAATATTTCATTTGCTCTCCTCCTTTGCTTGGATGCTGACTGGCAACCCATCCCAAGGGGACAGCTCAGGGACATGCACACACATGCTTATACGTTCTCTCTCACACCCAACACACACACTGTCACCGCTCAGGGCCGTTGTTTGCTTTGACTGACGCATAGGCCGTGCCGTGCTGACACCTCTCTGACACTCTATCCTTTACAGATCCACATCACTGTTTACCAACTACTCTAAGCAAAACGCCACATGTTTCAGTGTGTATGTGTCTGTGTTTGTGTTTATGTGTCCTCAGTCCTTCCGGACTGTCATCATTACACACTTTCCTCATTTCACTTTTACATCACTGTTTACACATTTAATCAAAGCCAAACTGTGTGTTCTCGTGCCTTTGTGTCAGCATGCATGCGCGCACATGTTCCGTGCGTGTCGTCTCGCTTTGGTGTTTTTGTTTTTTCTTTTGTTTTTTTTTTTTTTTGGATGCTTGTTTACTTTTGTGCTCAGACGAGATCAGGAGAGCGGCAGTGTTATTGTAACCCAGTGAATAGGCACTGTGTTTAAATGCAAATTCATAGCCCTGCGATGGCAGGGACAGGGAAATAGAGGATTGGCAGAGCAGGGAAGGGCATAGACAGGTTGAGGTGACAGATAGGGAATAAGGGATTTAGAGAGAAGGAAGTTGAAAGATGGGGAGAGGGAAATGATGCGATGGAGGAGGATTTGGTAGGAAGGAAGGAGACAAGGGATCAGAATGTAAAGAGGAAAGGACAGAGCGAATGGGTATTTTAGAGAGAAGGAGGAGAGAAAAAAGAGAACAGTGAAAGAGTTAATGTAATTGAAAGCCATCACCACAGTGGCTGGCTGAGGGACTAGGAGTGCATGACTGAGCTATAACTGAACCATCACTGATTGCTCTGCAGTGTCACTGTGTGTGTATACGTATTAGTAAGTTTGCATTTGTGAAAGGGTATTAGTCGCCTTTGTGTGAGTGTTTGTGTATGTAGACTGTGGCATGCACCACTTGTGAAAGCTCATTTAACCAATGAGACATGTCTCCCTCTATTAGATGAGGGTTTTATATTTATTTATCAAAGCTAAACAAATGTGTGACTGTGTTTGTGTGTGTCACTGCATATATCCTGGTGTCTGTTTCACCCTCAGCTAAATTATTTATTGAAATTGCTGAGCCTGTCAGTGTCATCTCGAGTGTGGATGTGGGAAGTCAGATATTTTAATGCTTCTCTCATAGTGCTGAAGGACTGGAGGTTGGTTTTACAAATTGCAGCACTATAACAATTTACATATGTTTCTCCTTTGACATTGAAGAGTTCAGCCAATATTTGCAAAATGTAGCATCCTTCAACAGTGGAATCAACAGAGTAGCGGTGACAATTTGTGATGCCAATGTTGAGATGCATTCTGGAGCCACTCCACTAACAACAGATGGAACGCCAACTTTTTCATAAAATTTGTACTTGAGTCTTTTTCTGTTTTGTTTTTTAAACACAACTGAGCCTTATGTCATAAAGACACTATTAGGTCTGACAATTAGATCTGATTTAAAAAAAAATATATATTAATAAAACAAAGCATGTAGTTACTCTATTCAATATTTAAGTACAGAGTTTTTTATTTATAAAGAAGGTTCTTACTTTTGGATCTTGATAATTGTTGTGTTATTTTAAATTTGAATTATATGTGCAGGACTGGACGTGATTGATTCGACATCTAAATGTGTTTGTTTATCTGAATGTTTATTTTTGAGAATGCCTCTTCTGTCATTTGCCTGTTCTTACAAAGGTCAGAGGTGAAGACGTGTCAGAATTTTTGCTGCCACTGAGGCTGTGCCTTTAATCCACAAATATGATGAATGGCACCCCACCTACACACACACACACACACACACACACACACACACACACACATCTCCCACACACACATCTCCCACCCACACACACAGTGATGTTATTGTCATTCCATCCCTCGAGAGAAGCTATGACTTCTATCAAGCTTGCTATTGTCAGCTTTTCCTTAGGATGAAGAAAGGAGCTCTATCTTTTAGCTGATGTATGGCCCACCCATGCAGGCACTTGACTATGGCCATCTGTATCAAAGTGCCTCTCTAAATGGATATACAGTGCATCACATGCTGCACTATATATATGCAATGAAGAGCTATATCACTACCTTTAGTGTATGAGCTCATCTGAGTGTCATTGTCAGCTATAGCCCACACACAATATAGTGGTGTTTAGTTCATACAGGGCAGATTTATGCACATGGCATATTTATTCATGGAATATAAAGAGGATATTCTCATGTATACACAAGCTTTCGGCTTTCAGTATAAATATTAGCTAATACCTGGTTAAAGTAATGCATTTATAGAACAGGCATGACTGCGTTGTGCTTTCACGTGAGTTGATATTTGGTTTGACTTATTTCTCATCCTTGGTTTTCTCTTTTTCCAGAGGGCTGAGTAGTTGTCATATGTTCCCTGTGTGAGATGGCTCTCTATACGAATACCAATAAACGTGAGCACTATTGTATGTCAAGATCTGGGATAACGGAAAATGTATGGCAGACAGCTTGCTAGGAATACAATAAAACTGTATTGAAAGTGCTGTTGTTTTTTAAGCTATGTGTGTTTACCCTCTTCAGGAAGCCAAGGTTGCCCATCATACTCTGCTTTCAATAATAAAGCAAGACAGAACAGAACAGCACATTCGGGAAACACTGGCTGTTTTTTACTTGTTTTCCTGAAAAGTCAGTCATTTGTGGCTTTTTTTGTGAAATTCTTTCGGTGTCTTGACTCTGTCAAAACATGCTTTTGTTTCAGAAAATCTTTTTCTGCTTACAAGAAGTTCACAGTGAGGATATTTAGCATAATTTATATGCATTACCTGACCACTTCAGTATGCATGAAGTGGTCAGATCCTTTACTTAAAGGTACTACGGTGTATGTAACATTTTAAAACCAACTGATCCTTCTCGAAGCCCTGCCCTAAAATGCAGACTAGCCAGTAATAGCTTGGCATCTGCCAGTTATGACTACAGAACAGACAACTATATGGCTGTGTTACACTTTTTTTTTTTGCAACTGTTTCAGTTTCTCTTCATTTACATGCTGGTTTTGTGCAGTATGAGCTATTCATGTTTAACGTCTGAGGCATGTCTGAGGCTTTTTCTACTTCTAGTAGTCATACTTGTTACTCAGAGAGGTTTGAAGGAAAGACATATCCCTTTCACTTTCCAAAACCAAAGTTAAGCACTGAAAAAGAAGGAAAGATGAAGAAGAAAGTAGCTGTAGATAAAGCTGTCCAGGCATCCTTTTCCCCAGTTGAATGACTGGTTAACTTAGGTTACTAGTAGCTATCAAGGGTGCTAGCATAAACAGCCAGCCAAGCTAAAATCTCTGGCAGGAGTCTAGAGATAGCAACAGGGCTGGACTGGGACCAAAAAATGGCCCTGGCATTTTTGGTCATGGCAGCCCACCATGAATGCTTATGCCTGGATAGCAACTCTGAGTGAACAGTTTTTGCAAAGTTGGTAATCCAACTCGAAACTCAACAACAATAATTCCTAATTTACTTTTAACATTAACATACAAGGAGGCATACCCTCCCCTTGTTTGAAACTGGTCCTAAACCGCTACAAGAGTTGCCTACCTCCTTTTTAATGAATAAAGTGAAACACAAGATCAAGCTTCTGCCAGGGTGATCTGCAGGCTTCAGCATCTATCTGTATCTTTGTAATGTTAACCTGTTTTTGTAGCCGGGTCAGTTTGACATACTCATATTGCTGCCCATATTGTCAGCTTCTGAAATTTGCTTTTCTGTTCCCCCCCCCCCCCAAAAAAAGATAATAACAGGAAGAACAGATAATAATAGTGTGGACTCCTCAGTAGCTCTGACAGCTTGACGGAGAGATTTCTCACAAAAACTCCAGCACAATGCATGAAAGCCACAAGCTGAAACGTGTTTGCTGACAATATGCTTGTTCTTTACACAGCAAATGTTTTTGGAGTCTTGACCTTTTAAGTAAAAGTACCTCAATCTGAAGATACTCCACTGCGAGTAACAGGCCTGTATTTAAACTCTTACAGAAATTAAAATATGGTATTACTGACTGCAAAATGTATTTCAAAGGTAACTTAACAGCCGGCTGAAAAACTGTGTTTAAAAGCAATGTTTCATTTCCCTCTGTGAGTGAAAGTTTCCTGTGTGTTGCATCTTGGATCGCACCAAGCAACACTGATGTGGTTCAGTGGGGTCTAAAGCGTGCTCTGTTGCAGAGCAGCTACCCCACAGCAAACACATAAAACAGCTTGAAGTCTCCAGTTTTAACCAACAAGACTGATGTTTTAATGCTTTTGATCATTAGTTGTGATGTGAAAATATACCATTTACTCACAGTCAGAGCAATAAAAAGTCATAGTTAAGTGTCTAAAGTCTAAATGGAGCATTATATTATATTGCACTCTGTTTACATACCATGTTGTATAAAAACCCTCCACCTTAATGTTATACAGTCCCAAATAGCCACAGAGGGAACTCTGCATTTTCAGGCATCCACATCTGATCATTATAGAATATGGATATTGACACCTTTGCTCACTAACTCCTTTTAGTCTTGAATTAAGATAATGACACCAGGTTTGAAGGAATGTTGATATTCAAAAACATTTTTGAAAGAGGGTTAATAACAGCCATAATAAACTCTCTCACAGTGTGGCAGTTTGCCACATTTCCTGGCCTCTGTCACCACTTAATATGCATCATTTGTCATCATCACATAACTATAATATTTCCTATATTGCTCTAAATTGCCCAAACGCAGTATCTCAGGGGTTATGATAGAATAGCAGTATTTAAATATTGCCAGTACTTTGTGGTCTTCGATTTCGTAATATCTCATTCCAGTGAGAGCACTGCAGTAGCGAGTGGAGGGTCTATTTTAAGTGCAGTCAGATAACTATATGGCAGTGTGGCTATATTTAATAAAAGTCTCCTGAACACCACACCAATCTCCCTCCCCAGGGCTATCTGGATTTGACTGGCCATGTCTGTTCCCATTAATGTGAAGTGGCAGACAGAAGCCGTGTCAGTCTCTTTCCCCCTCTTTTTCCTGGGGTCTTGTCCATGGATAGAGAAACAGAGAAGAAAGAGGAAGAAGAGAAGGAGATGGAAGATGTGAGGTAAATATCTTGTAATGTGTTTAATGTGTCCAATTTTTTTTTCCTTTTCAAAGTCTTTTGACCTCCATGCAAACTCTGTCTCCCTCCTCTCCCTCCTCTACTAGACCTATGATATCCCCTCCATCATCATGAGTGTGTCTTAATAGGTGCATTGTATCATATGCAAAGGTCATATATTGTAAAATAATACATACTGTGCTTCAAGATTGGCATATCTATGAAACATCATAAATTAGTTGAATTTTAGTTTCTCCAGCCACATCCGCACTGTTGATGTGCAGCTGTTTGATAAGCACCTTGGTAGGTGGAATGCTCATCACAATACCACCCTCAGTTTTTATTTCTGTCCTACCGCTACATAGTCATTTTTACGCTAAACTCTTTCCTCCTCACAGCAGTTTTCCACCATGAAGCTATAGTCATGGGATAGCTGTGTAGCGCAATGGTAGACTGCAGGGCAAGGCAGAGCAGATGACTCAGTTCTAGTAGGTACCACACAGTCATGTCCAATATATACACATATATATCAGATCAGTGCAGTGGGTGTGACTACAACTGTGTAGCTTTGGTCTGCCTACCTACAACTGTGCAGTGTGGTCCGGTGCTGCTCCACAACATGAAATATCTATGAGTCAGGTTGGGCGTACAGATGCCACTGTAGCTGCTGAGCCCCTTAACAGGAAGGATGTATATGTGTGTGTGTGTGTGTGTGTGTGTGTGTGTGTGTGCGTGTGTGCGCGTGTGTGCGCGTGTGTGCGCGTGTGCGTGTGTGTGTGTGTGTGTGTGTGTGTGTGTGTGTGTGCATGTGTCTGTGATGTGAAAGCACTTGTGTGCTTACTTGAGTATAAAGACTTTATACATCTTTAATGCTTTAATAAGGTATCAAAGCTACAGTATAGGAAAGAGAATCAACAAGGCAAAGTAGGAAGAAGACAGGAGGATAGGTGGCAAGTACAAGAAGTGCATCTGTCAACCTATTGGTTTCCCTGAATGTGTGGGTGTTATGTGGCAGCAAGTGTATAGCACCAAAAACAGAGTCGATATGTCTTATATTACGTCCGGGAGGAGGACAGTAGAAAAGGCAGATTTAGAGCCAGCAGTAAAGGATAGATGAAGAGAAAGAGGGAGGAGCAAGAAGAGATCGCTAGCTTGGCAGAGATAGAGACAGGAAGAAAGTGGCAGGAGGTGCAGGGAGAGGGAGAGATTATTTTTTGTGCAAGAAATGTAGAGATGAGGGGGAGTAAGGGCTCAAATGTGGGGAGGGAGGAGTGCAGAACGAGGGGAGGTCAAAGGGGAGAGCAGCAGGTAGCGTGTACATCTGTCACCTTCTGTTCCTTCAGGCCAAGAATGCCCAGGAGAAATATGGGAGAAGGAAGAGGAGCAGGAGGAGGAGGCAAGTGGGGGCACAATGCCACCAGCAAGAGGAGCATCACTAAACAGGCCTATATTTATTTCGAAGCTGAATTCAAGAAATTTCTAAGCACTCCTTATATAGCTCTGAAATGCTGAAAACCATGCCTCTGAGTGCAGTGTAATCCATTTTATTTGGTATCTCAAAAATGCATATGGTAGCTGAGTATTTCCTCTTTGAAATGTTGGTCTATTGTAAGGGAAGACAGGGCACAGAAGGAGGTAAGAGAGGAAGAGGACCTGAGGAGAGGAGGTGGCACTGAGAGAAGAGGAGAACAGCATTGATGGGACCGGGAGCCGCACAGGCACTGTGTTCATAACTCTACTTAGGTTGACATTGTCCCAGAAACTTATGAATAACATCCCTGCGTGTCAGCTGGTCCCCAAGTGTGCGTGTGTGCGTGTGTGATGGAGCAGAAGAAGTCATGGGCTTAGCCGCTGTCTATCGTGCAGGGCCTTGTCTCTGTGAAGTCCACCGGGATTGCGAGCGAAACAGAAATGACCCAGAAAGACAGGACACACAGCTGTATAGACGTCAGAATATCAAGGAAGCAACTCAGTTCACATCAGTCTCAGCACAGCTTGACTCTGTCTGCACAAGTCATTTAAACATTCAGTACTTCGAAGAGGGCGGACAAGCAGTCATTTAACTTTAGGCTTGTGAATTAGCTGTACTTTCTTTATACCCGCATCAAGGATGTGTTTTTTGATCTATATTTACCCTGTACATCTATATTTATACACATTACATGTATGAGTCTACATGACCTCTCTTCTGCAAGCAACGCATGTATCGGTGCATGTATTTATATCTGCTGAAGACTTCTAAATCTATCTTTTATGATCAGATTTCATTCAACATAGAAATTTTTTTAAATGTCCGAGATGAAGCATGAGATTTGCTGCTGTTAATGTACATCTCAATATTTCAGTGTCAATAAGAATTTACTATTGGTTAATTGAAAACTGATACTCACTGTAGTGCAGATATTGAAAATAAACACATTTAACAGCTTTGCGATATTTAATAGAAGAAGCTGTTTTGTGAGTTGATATATTGCAATGTTTTAATGTTTTTTTTCTCTCTTTCATTTTCAAAGTCACCGCCACTACAGCATGTCTCCTTAATTCAGTCAAGTGTGATAGAAGTGAATGGTTGTGCGAGGTTATGGGGGGGATGGGAGAGCAATACCATCTGTGTTCAAATATGTTTGCTCGTGTCTGGCATAAGGTGTTTAAGATTCATGCATAGCACTGTGTACATAATCTGTTCCACACCATTAGGTGTAAGAGTTATGTGCATTTAACAGAGAAAGCTGAAGTGAAATGAAGTGACGATGGTGTGACTGTGCATTTACTCAAAATGTAGAGTGATGAGGTAAAGCGTCAGTGCTCCACCCGTCTCATTGGTGTATTGATTGACGCATCCCTGGTAAAGGGGAAAAAAGGATAAAGGATAAATAAAACACACATTTGAGATGATCTTTATTGATATTAATAATTCTTCTTTTTTCTTTTCACGGTGGCTCTCTGCATTTATTTGCTGCCACCTTTTTTGTTCATTTCTGTCACTTCTAAAAGCATTCATTCTAACTAACTTCAAGAAACCAATGATGCAAGGAAAAGCAATGTATTGGTTTCAGTCTCAGTGGAATATGGCTCAACAGATCAATATGCCAACTGGTTAATTGATGACAGAGGCACGGATTCGCATCACTAGTTTTTCATAGCCCAATAATCAAGAGGCCTGAAAAGAGACTGAAAATCCAAATATGTCCTCATAAATCTGTGATGTAAGTTTACAAAATAATCACATCAGAGACATACATTTTGCAGAAGTATCTTGGCACAAGTGCTTTACACTGACATGCATTGATTCAGGGACCAGCTATATAAGTCAGCACTAATTTCTAGCAACATTGGAGCTCAGTCGTAGCACCTCCTGCTTTGCAGTGCAATCCTGTCCACCAAACTGCTTACAGGAGTCCAATACTATCTGACATGTGTCTTGGAAAACCTAAAAATCAATATGATGGTTAATTGGTAGGTGTGTATGAATGTGAGCGTACATGAAATTCTCCACAGTGTAAGTGTGATCCATTGATAGATTTTGCTACCCAATAACAGACACTGTGTAATAATACAGGCCTTTGCCACAATGCTAGTTAGGAGCACTTAGAAATGCATAATGAATGATCGAATGGACCAAAAGTGAGTGTCTGCCAGTGTGTGCATGAACAGTATGTTTGTTGAGTGTAAAGAGCTTTCTGCATGAGGATGTGTGTGTGCGTGTGTGTGTCTCCGTATGTGTCAAGCCCACTTGACAAAAGGCCTAAAGGCCTAATTGGACATCTCATTGACTCAGCTGTGGGTCACAGTCGGTACAAACACATTCATTGTATGCTATCACTTGGAGCTGTTCTTGTGTTGCAGGAATAAACAGTTTTCTGAGCATAGAATATATTAGAACAAAATTGAATTGAATGGAACAGAGCAGAATAGAAGGTGATATGAATGTGTGTAGCTCATGAAATCATAAAAAATCCCTATAGATCACAGAGGATAGAAATCATGAAAAGATGGAATTATTAAAAAATCTGATCTTCGAACTTCTTTTTTTTTGAGTAAAATACCTACTGCAATTGGGAAAAAAAACTTTTTAAAACAAGGATGACACTCTGTAGATGCACAGTTATTTGTTCATAGTCCTTACGTTGCAGTGAGGTGCCAGTTCATTAGATCCATCTTTACAATCTGTATTTAATGCAGACTTTCCCACAGAGTGATTGTGTTACTGTGATGGCAGTCGGGGAGAGCGGGTGCATGGTGCACACTACAGGGTTTTCAGATCTTTTTTTTAAAAAATGTAGGAGATCACAGATATAATGACCAATTTGACCAGTGTTTAACTTTTAAATCTTAAGAACGCATACACCAGATAATCAGTTTAAGATTTCAGAGTAATGATCCTAGGGCTGTGGAAGTTCACAGAAGCTCACTTGATCATCACAGTCACCGTCAGCCTGCTGAACTTGTGTATGCTATGATTTTGCAAACAAAAATTTAAAAAAACAAAAGAGGGGAAAAATAATGTGGACAAAGTGATGGTGGAATAAGCATTTCTCTCTTCTTTTTTTTTTGCAGCGCATGCTGGATGCAAGTTGGAAATAAAATTTACTTGGTCACAAATGGGGTTAGTGCAGGCTAACGCTTCAAGCTAATAAGTATGCTATGTCTAGTTAGTGACACCTTCCAACCAGCCCACTCATTGCATTTCGGCTAAGTACTCATTCACTTACTTTTCAAACAACGCATTTGTGAGAGAGCAAAATCTCCAAATAGTGCAGCTTCAAAAATAGATAAATGTATGGAAAGCTATGCAAAATACAATTATGGTATTTTCTAACTGATGTGTGCACATGGGGCTTGGCAAAACATTATAAATACCTCACAGTATAAGGATGTTGGAAACAACATGGAAGCAACAGTTGAATAGTTACCTAAGCTACAGTGTTAAAATTAATGTTATAATTTTACAAAGATAGAATTCATCACAGCATTGTTTTAATAGATTTCACTAATCTGCACAGCTGTTCTATTATTATTATTATTATTATTATTATTATTATTATTATTATTATTATCAATAACAACAACAACAACAACAACAATAATAATAATAATAATAATAATAATAATAAACTTTATTTATATAGCACCTTTCAGAACAAATGTTACAAAGTGATTTACAACAGGATAAGACATCAATCACAGCTAAGTAAAATATCAACCATATCAGAGGGGGTCTAGTAAGGTTTTAGAACTAGCTTGGTGAATAAAACCAATAATGAAAATAAAGACAAGACATATATAAGATTAAATAAAATCAGGAAAAGCTCTCCAATAAAAATACGTTTTAAGAAGAGACTTAAAGGAGAGCACAGAGTCAGCTGACCTGATATCTTGAAGCAGTTCTTTCCAGAGCCTTGGGGCACGGACTGAAAACCCCTTTGTTTTCAATCGGGCCTGAGGAACAGCTAAAAGACCTTTGCGTGAGGATCACAGGGAGCGTCCTGTCCTGGAGTAAGGTATTAAAAGGTCAGCGATGTACAGGGGACAGAGACCGCTGAGTGCTTCAAAAGTAATAAATAAAATCTTAAAATCAATCCTAAAATGTACTGGTATCCAGTGTAAAGATGCTAAAACAGGTGTAATATGTTCATGTTTCTTAGTTCTAGTTAAAAGCCTGGCAGCAGAGTTCTGCACTGACTGAAGTCTGGCCAAGGATTTCTGATTAAGACAGGTAAAAAGGCTGTTACAGTCATCCAGCCATAAAGAAACAAATGCATGTAAAATCATCTCAGAATCTTTAAAAGTTAAAAAAGATCAAATCTTTGAAATATTTCTAAGGTGATAAAAACATGACTGTACAAGTTTTGTGGTGTGTTAAATTGATATCTCAGTGTATAAAATTATATGATTCTGTTTGTTGGAGCCAAAATACATTATTGTTTGTTTTTTTCTTTGTTTGACCGGGCAGCCATGGCTCAGGAGGTGGAGGGGGTCGTCCAATAACCGAAAGGTTGGCGGTTTGAATCCCGCTCTGTCCTAGTCATGTGCTGTTGTGTCCTTGGGCAAGACACTTCACCCACCTTGCCTCCAGTGCGCCC
>JAQLOL010000019.1:15517008-15528663 GCA_029783665.1 Naso thynnoides | reverse complement strand
GCAAATATCACTGAATAATTGTTAATAATTCTTACCTACTGCAGCTTTAATGATTATGTAATGTTTAAATCTATAATTCATTTATATTCCAAATTGGTAAAATAATAGAACTATAATAGAACTATTTAAACTGTGTAAACCTGATGGCAAACTACACAGAGCAAAAAAAAAACAAAAAAACATATTCATCTTACTAAATAATAAAATAAAACCAAAGCAACAAAAGTAATTAGTGCGCAGCAACTGGCATTGACAGTAGTTGTATTAGCAGAGATAAGCTCCTAGTTATTCTCTTTTGCTGGGTTGGCTGGAATAAATTAGCAGATGATTTGATCACATCATGTTGCTTTTATGAGCCATTTTATGACACAGACTACAGTCTAGAGCTGTATTTCGCCAAAGACATTTATTATACAGGTCATGCATGTCAGTCTAAGACTGCATTCACACGGACACACATAGACAAAGAATCAGACCAGCATTGCACATATTGAAACATCAGCACATGCACATTCAGGGGAGACATCAAATAGAGGATGCAGACAAAGGCAAAGGCACTTGTAGTGATGCACACAAGGGAACCGAGCTGTGATCACGGCTGGGGTAATGGTGCAGTCTCAGAGGAACTTTGCCCCAGGCTTACCTTAACATGTATGACGGGATCAGATAGAATATATGCATGTTGTGTACAAAACAACAACAAAAACATGTTAAAAAAAAAAAACGTGCACACACTCAACTCTACGTCTCAGGCTGGGAATGTTTTCTCCGCTGTATGGCCAATGCAGGTCAATTAATAATGCAACACTTGCAGAGGTAAAGGAAGCGTGCATGTCTGGTGGAACGATAGAGGGGGAGGAAGATGGAGAAAGAGACAGTGGAAGACAAAGAGAATGAGGTGAAGGGTAAAAGGAGGGGACAAGAAGGGAAAATGTTAATGTGATGGAGAGGGAGACAAAGTAACTGAAAGAAACAAATATAGACTTCCCTTATTGTTATTTTTTCATACAAGAAAGTGTAAGACAATTAATTAGATTTTCAATCTAAAAGTTTCTACTAAGAAAACAAGTCCGTCTCATAGCAACTAACAATACCTGAGCATGAGGCAGATCCCTAGTGAGTTTTCTTCAGTCTTTGCTGTTGTGGCTTTGAACTCTGACCAGTGAGTCTATTAATGTGTCTCTGCATATTCACATGCAGTTACTATCCAGAAATCATGTGTTTCCATACTGTTCATGTATTATGTTAACATATATTTACCTCATGTGTGTACTCGTTCTCTTGCCAGAACAACACAGAAACAGGACGATTAATTAGAAACACGGATCTGCTTGTGTTTCATTAATGTGATCGTCATGTTTCCAGGAAATGATTCACTTACCGTGAAAATAAATAAAGGAGGATAATTAGCTAAAAACAAGCTCAAAGAAAGCTTATCATTACAGGGGTTTCAGCCAAAGCAAGTGAGAATGATTGAATATATATTTTCAGGGAAGGACTGTGTGTGTGTGTGTGTGTGCGTGTGTGTGTGTGTGTGTGTGTGTGTGTGTGTGTGTGTGTGTAAGATGGGGGGCATAGGACTAAATAAGGGACAGGCAATGTCTGCCTTGGGGATTTGCAATGGTTGAGAAGCTAATTTGTGGATGACTGTAAGAAGAGAATGAGTTGGAAGGCAGGTTGATATGCGTTACCCAGCACTATAATGCTTTTTTTTCCCTGAAAAACTATTACAGAAAAATATGTTATTAAACTGCAGTCACTGTGTACAAGCTGATGTATTTGAGGTGAAACGGGTATAAAAAGAGTTGGGGGTACAGACGGGATGGATGAGATTAAAGGGGTCATGAGGGAGATGGAGGGAGGATTTTATTGTTTGTTTGTAGGGATTCAGGAAGAATGGGGGCTATGATGGGGGGAGGAGGTGGATGCTTTCGAGGGGAAGAAAAGGGAGGAAGGAGGCATGAAGGTAGAAAACGTCTTTCGAGAGATAAGAATGGAGCATTGGAAGGATACATCAGCACATGACTGCATCACTGCGGACGCAATGTAACTAGCGGCCCAGGAAGAAGTGTGGTGTGTAGCCAAACATGAAGAGGTAGAGAGAATATGTCAGTGTGAGATGTGTGTGCGTTTATGTGTGTGTGTGTGTGTTTGTGTGTTTGTATGCCTATAGGGCTAATACAGGGAAAGGTGGGGGTACCGAGGTGCGAAAGAGAAGTGATGAGGATGAATGCAGGTGTGCATGTATGGCAACGGGTTGGTGGTGCAGAGTGAGAATAATAAGAAGGTATATTTCTTCCTGCGCACAAAAGGGCCATGGATGGGTGGGTAAGGTCTTGGGGGGAGTGACACTTGAGAGGTCGAAGAATGGTGGGGGAAAGTCTCAGAGCACTGAGCTGGGGCGTGGGGGTTGTGAGTGCTTGGTGTGGGAAAGGACAGTTGGATGTACAGTAGAAAAACACACACCATTCTGGTTGAGGAGGGGGATAAAAGAGGGGCAAGAGTGGGAGGATGGTAAGGAGGAGGGTGGCTTTTGGGGGCATGTGAGGCAACATAAGGCAGAGGAGGGGAGTGAGGAGGGTGAGACAGACAGGGGAAAAGGGAGGGGTAAAAAATAGATGCAGAGCGAGTCGCTGCAGTGGTGCTCCTAACCCACAAAGAAACCCCACGCAGTCTCAGCCATCTCGCCAGAACCACCGCAGCTTTGGCTACTGAGAGTTAGTGGGCGTGTGTGTGTGCAAGTTTGCAACCAAGTTAAAATGCATGTGGGCGTGTGTGTGCATGCGTGCACGTGTGTGCTTAAACATGTGGTGACGACTGCGGCTTTGAAAGCTCGACCACCGTTAAGACTGAGGTCTAAATCTCTGCAACACTGCGGAGTGGCAGTGCAAAGTGGGTTAGAGAGCGAGAGGATGCAAGAGACCTGAGAGAGATAGAGAGAGAGAGAGAGAGAGAGAGAGACAGACAGACAGAAAAACATACAGACAAGTGGAAGAGAGAGAGTGAATGAGCAAGAGATCGAAAGTGCCAGAGAGACAGAGAATGAGAGACTTAAAGATTGAGAAAAACAAAGATTAAACAAAGAGGAGATGAGGTCAAAAGAAGCAAGAAAGGAGGAGGGATGGACACTGTGGAGGGCAGGAGGGAGGGAGGGAGTGAGTGAGGCAAGTCATGATGGAGACAAAGAGTGATAAAGGGCGGGGGAGCTTATTGAGAGAGGGAGCAGAGCAACACTAGGAGATGCAAAGGGAAAGAAATAGATGGAGTAGCTGTGAGCGAGAGAAAAGGATAGGAGAGTGGGATTAATGAAATAAATGCAGAGGAGGGCTCTGGAGAAAAAAAGGAGATAGGAGAAGAAGGGAGGCAGCAGGAGAAAGACGGAAAGATAGAAGAAGGCGGCTGGGGGGGGGGGCAGAGGCAGAGGAAGAGATTAATAGTTTTGTAGATCTGCTCCTGTGTTGCTACCTCAAGAGAAATGCCTTTTTTTCTGCAATCCTTTCTTCCATCCTCTTAGATTCCCTTTTAAAAGGGCTTTTGAAATAGACACAGACGCAGTCGCACACACACACACACACACACACACACACACACACACACATATATATATAGGCACACTTATGTACACAGATGCACACACAATGAATATCTGCTGTGATTCATGTAAGCTGTCTCCATTCCAGTGAGCATTTGCCAGCTCACTAATAGGAGAAATTCTTTAATACTGCGCCACTGTGGATTTCAAAGCCACTTACTGTAGTTCACATGTCTCCAAACACATTCAAAGGCCTGGGCCCTCAATCTACTGCCATAAATAACCCACAATAGAGAGCAGGGTACTGCATCCAGGGGGAATCTTGGTCAACGTGTTTGCATGGTCTCACTTGTGCAGGTGGAGACGTGTGTGTGTTTGCATGCTTGTAATAGCATTGTCACACAGGTAAAACATTAAATAGTCCCATCTGCAGGAGTTTCAAGAGAGGAACTTTGATCTTGGTGCTTATGATTAATTACTTCAGTATCGTATCCGTCATTGCCACTGAGGTTCCTGGGCCATTCAGCTCAATATCCACCATGTACAGCATCAGCATGTTCAAAGCTTGTGTAAAACCTATTGTCTGGGGTTTGCCTTCTTGTACAACAATAAAAGGAAAAAAATAAAAAAGAATGAGGATAAAATACTGCAATTTAGGACTTCATTGTAAAACCTGCAATGCTTAAGCAAGCTTCCTCCTCTAATTTGCCCTGCCAAGACTTTCAGTACCACCCACCACGCGCAGACAAAAAGCCTCCATCAAATTATGTTAATGAAGGTGTAAAACATTTATGGCTTATAGTTCTTAGTGCTGCAAACTCTGCATTTCTATTCCTCTGATGCCGTCTTTCGGGCCTCACCTGCAGTAGCTCTGTGTTCCTGCGGCTGAAGTTGAGCTCTGGCGTCATTAATATTTAGCTCTGGAATGCTAATGATCTCTCTGAATCATATCATCATGCCTCAACCTCCAATTAACCTCTCCCGGACTCTATCGTTCTCTCACGCCCCCTCCCACCACCCTCCTCCGTCCGTGCTGTTTCACTTTCCCTCCCCTCTCGTCTGCTCTCGCTGACTTTCTGTGTCTTTTTCTGTACTGTGTCTTTCCTCCTCACTCTCAGTCTCTCTCTGGGACTCACTGCTTTTGCCTCCCTCACCTCTTTTTCATCTCTAACTCTCTTTGGCACGTTTTGCCTCTCAAAGAATGTATGCTGAGACAGTTTTCTGCCTCTTGTGCTTTTGTGTGTGCATGTATGTGTAAGTGTGTGTGTGCAACCTCCATCTATGCTGTCCAAACCTGAAAGACAGCTCCTGTCGTTCACAGTTCATCTGGTCTCCTGAGAGGTCCATCATTTGTCCTTGGTACATTTTTAATAAAGCTAATCGGAGGTTGGTGGATGAACCTTGTCACCTGCCTGTCACAATTTCACTTTTCACACTCTCTCCAATACGTACACCCTCTGCGTGAGAAGTAGAGGAAAAGAGCTCTCTCAGGAATGGATGTGGTTCAATAGAAAGATTTTTTTTCCCTTCAAATCTTGGGGAGTTACAAACTTCCTCCTCAATACTGTGTTCTCATGAAGATGAACAGGGCTACAGTAAATGCAGCTTGATTGATGTGTGCACAAATGAAACTCGTGTACATTTTAAAGTACACCTATATTCTATGAGTTAAACACTGAATTATTTTTCTATTTTGTTAGAAGCAATGTGAATGTTATTGGGGATAGGCAAGGGATGAACTTGGCATTTAATGTCTTTTCATTTCTCATCTGAAGCCAGGACCTCCTTTCACATTATTAATAATTTCCCTTGACTCTGTCTCGTCTTTTAAAAGAAAAAGCCTCTTTGCTATTTGCCTTCCCTGCACTAGATATAATGCAATTGCAGCACCTGCTTTGTGAGTGGAACCACTGTGTTGTTATTATTTTCTCAAACTAGGCCTACCTCATGCTGTTGTAGGACAAAACATGGAGTGAATATGTAAACAACTTGCTTATTTGGTTTTCAGTAGTCATCTATACGGTGGACCCAAGGGGCAAAACACAACAACAAAAACAAAAGAACAAATTTTACAACTTTTCAAGAGAGTCATTGGGCAAAGACTCTTGCATCTTTGGCCTGAACTACATTACACACTTTATTGAACAGCTCCCACATATTAAAACATATTTTCTATTATTCACTCTTAATAGTTTTTATATTTAGATTAGAATGTAAATATAAAGTAATTCTGCTAATCCAACTGAGAATTAACATCAACATCTGCAGGTCTTTCATGCTCTCTCTTACTTTAAGTTTATTGACTCTTGTAATACAAAGTTGAATATCAAGTCCCAAGTGAATGTACACTACTTCTCTGGTGCCAAATGATGTCAATCAGGAGAGAAGCTTGAATACAATAATACTCAAGAAGTCATGCAGAAATGTGGATGCTTTTTTTATTACTAGTGCATCAAATATAATGTCAAAACTATCTTAATTCAGGAGATGATTTGCTCAAAATATCTAGAGGGATAACATCTTTGTGAAGCATCCTCTTAGCGAGCACATCCGAGGTAAAACTAAATTAGAAAACTAAATTAACATTACCTAGTTGAATATTAAGAGTGTCTTTGATTTGCTTTTTTCTAAGTACATTTTTAGCTATACGTAATGTTTTGTGTTGCAACTTGACCTAATATTTCACTAAATCGTTAAAGGAAGGGGAGGTCATATATTGTCTGTTATAGCTAACAAAATGTGCAGCCTTTAAACTGACCTGTATCGTGCATTTCTCTGGTATCAACTGTGTAATGCTTTTTTTTTACCTGCACAGTATAATGAACAAAACAAATCTAACAGAGAGTATTTTGTCTTAGATGCACTTACCACATCTGTTGTACGGTATTTAAAGATGGAATCACATATATGGATTTCAATCAGGATTGACTAATAAAGAGATAATTACTGATTTGGAATGAGATTGAGTTTATTGTGCTAAGAAAAGTAGTCTTTGGCCCCACAGGAAGATCATCTAGGAAGTGGCTTGATGGTTTGGATGCTTCCTATGATGAGAGAACTTCCCCCGGAGCCTAGACACTGGTGGTGGAGAAGGGAGATGATGCTTCATGAGGTAATACTTCAGAAGAAGCTTGATTGAAGATGGCCAGTTCCTTGATTAAGGTGGTGGAGGGGTGGAGGTGGGCTTTGCTAATTTTTTGGGCTGAATGACAGCTGGATGACAGCAGAGAGAGAGAGCACTTTTAAATTTGATGACTAATGGCTGATTGGATGAAAAGAGGAAGGGTGGCAGATTGTGATTGGATAAAGAGAATGATGAGTATTGCAGCGTAATGATAGCGGGAAATGCATAGTGACTTAGAGGGCATGCGCAAAGAGATAGTCTTCCCGACTGAACTTCCGCTAAGCTTCATTTATGTGATAATTTCACAGCTTTGTCCCCATGTACACAGGCTGAGCTAGTTAGATCCATCCAACCGCTTCTTGCATCTAATTGGTGATAATGTGATGTTATTTCAAACGAAAAATGTCTAATTGTCTCTTTCCACGATGCATGGTGAGTCAGAATAGCATCTTTGTGATTATTTTACAGCTTGTGGAAATACCGATAGCTGCTACTGTTGCTTGCACTATTGCTGTGCTTTTTAAACTGAGCGGCCATTACAACCTCAGCATCGTATGATGGTGACAAATAGACTTTTTTTGTCAGTATAAAATGCAAAGATTTAAAATTTACTCTGGTATTACAAAGAAATGGAGGAAATCCTCACACTTTATATAGGGTATTGAAAATCTGATTTTTGGATTTTTTGCCAGTTACTCTGTCTGAGAAATTGTCTAACTGGATATTGACCATTGACTAAGTTCTTAAATGTTAAAGCATTAAGATTTAAAATGTCTTTTTTAGGAGGCGTTTCAGCTGGCACATATTTGTTGTTTATATCTTGCCCTCTGAGAACATCCACTTTATTCTCTGCTCTTAATAACAGTAACTGTATTGTTTTTCCAGTGGCTTTCAGACACTCAGTTGTTGGCAGAGGCGAGTCGGAGCACAGTGAGCTCATCAGCTCATACTGACGATGTTGCCAGTTGTTAAGAGGTGCAGCGTAGACCAGTGAATTTAGGACAGAGTACAGAGAATATATATACTGTCAATTGATTAAAATTAATTAATTGCATGGTTTCCATAGTCTGGAAGTGACTGTGATGTGCCTGGTTATTCTTGGTCATCTATAAGGTTCACAGTTGTACCTATAAACAACTAGACATGGTGTCAGAAGTTAAGAAACTGATGTAAAGTAATACTCACTGTGTAAATGTTTACTTACCAGTGCAGTTTAGTCTGACCCTGTAAAAATACATACCCGAATGTGAAGGTAATGTAGCTAGCCGCTAGCATAGCCAATACAGTCACGGCAGCAGTTATGAGTCAATTCCAAGTTCCACCGCCCGAGAAGTTCTCATTCAAGTCAGAAGACTGGTCGAAATGGATTAGGCGTTTTGAGAGGTTCTGGATTGAATCAGGTTTGGAAACTCAAGCAAACGAAAACCAAGTACATGCTTTATTTTATACAATGGGGAAAAATCAGAAGATATACTGACTTCATTCCATCTGAACACCTCTGAAGCAGCAGAGTATGACACTGTGAAAGACAAGCTGGATGCTCATTTCATAGCACGGAGAAACATGATCTTTGAAAGGGCAAAATTCGATCAGCGACAGCAGGAGATGGGAGAATCTGTAGAATGCAACGGCACTTCACTGCCTAGTTGAGAGCTGTGGATATGGGACACTGCACGATGAAATGGTGAGAGACAGACTTGTGGTTGATCTAAGAGACAAGAAATTATCTGAAATGTTGCAAACAGACCCTGAATTAACGCTAGAAAAAGCAGTGACAAGAGCTCAACAGAGTGAGCAAGTCAAAAAGCAACAAGAAATACTTAAAAGTAACTTTAAAGGAGACATTACAAACACACAGCACGGCAGCAAGGCAGCACTAAACCCAAAGAAGTCAAGCCACACTCCCCACAGTTACAACCAGCTAAGACAACAGCTCAGAAAAGACTTTTCCAGCAAGACAGTGTAGTAGGTGTGGTGACATGAGAGGCCACAGCCTGCAGCAATGCCCTGCCAGAGAAGCAGTGTGTAACCACTGTAGGAAAAAGGGACATTACTCAAAAGTATGCAGAGCTAGAACAGTTCATGACGTGAACATAGCCACATGAACAGAAAATACTGAGGAGGAGGCAGTATTCCTCTGCTCAGTGACAGTAAATGCGGAGGAAGGTCCATTGCTGACAGAAATTAAAATGGACAAATGCAGCAAGTATGTAAAATAGAAACAGGTGCTGATGTAACAGCAGTGCCAGACATGCTGCACAGACAGGACCAGTTTGGTAGACTAGAGAGGTCAGCGAAGATCCTACAGGGGCCAGGAAGGATGCCCTTAAAAGTAAAAGGAAAATTCACAGCTTCACTCAGCAAAGGCGACAGGCACACAAAACAGGATGTTTACGTTGTGGAAACACTGAGCACACCGTTGCTAGGCAGGTCAGCTGCCATAGCACTGCAGTTGGTAGCCAGGCTGGAGTCGGTCAGCCTGGACTCAAAAGAGACTGTAAAGGCAGAGTTCCCAAAACTCTTCAGTGGTCTGGGGAAAATGCAAGGAGAGTGCAGCATTGTACTTAAGCCAGATGCAAAGTTCTTCTCTCTCTCTACACTCAGGCACATCTCTCTCCCCCTCCTGCCTAAGGTGAAAGAAGAATTAAACCATATTGAGCAGCAGGGAGTCATTTCAAGAGTAGAACAACCTACTGATTGGTGGTGCCCAAGCCTACAGAAGAGTTAGAATCCACACAGACCCCACAGAGCTGAACAAATCCATCATGAGGAAGAGGCACCCACTCCCCTCTGCAGAACACACTCTTGGACAGCTGGCTGGGGCCAGAGAGTTTTCCAAACTAGATGCAAATTCCGGTTTCAGGCAGATACAGGGAGTCCTCCCTACTAACTACCTTCATAACACCATTTGGAAGGTACTGTTACAACCGCTTGTGTTTTGGAATATCTTCTGCTCCGGAGCACTTTCAAAAGTGCATGTCACAAATCCTCGAGGGTCCAGATGGCATTCTGTGCCAGATGGATGACGTCCTCCTCTGGGGACATGCACAGCAGCAGCACAACGAGAGACTGCGAGCAGCATTGTCATGGCTCCAGGCAGCTGGGGTCATACTTAATGAGAAGTGTGAATTCTCAAAGAGAACAATTAAGTTCCTGGGTCAGGTCATCAGAGCATCAGGGGTGAGTGCAGACCCTGACAAGGTGAATGCAGTAAAAGCCATGAAAGAACCCAGCAATGTCAGTGAAGTGAGGGGACTGCTGGGGATGATAAATCACCTGGGGAAGTTCCTGCCTCATCTGGCTGGGAAAACCTGTCCACTTAGAGAGCTGCTGAGAAATCAAGTATTTGGGTGTGGGGTTCACAACAGCAGGAGGCTTTTGATCAAATAAAAAAGGAACTGACGACACCCCCTGGACTGGTGCTGTAAGACCCATATGCCGAAACTTTGGTCTCTGCCGACGCCTCATTGTGCGGGCTGGTAGCCGCTCTCTTTCAGAGGCGGGCAGACCAAGATTGGAAACCAGTGGCGTACACTTCACGAGCCCTTCAGCAGCGCCGAGCAGAGGTATGCACAAATAAAGAAGGAGGCACTGGCCTCCACATGGGCCTGTGAGAGGTTTTCTGAGTTCCTAGTTGGAAAAAAACTTCCACATCGAAACAGACCACAGAGCTCTAGTGTCTCTGCTAGGCTAAAGAAGTTTAGATGAACTCCAACCATGCATCCAACGCCTTAGGATGCGTCTGATGACGTTCTGTTATGCAATCTGTTATACAATCGGATAAGTTTGCCGTAGGAAATGTGGTTCAGCCCTATCTCCCCTTCTCAGGAGAGTTTACCCTGCAAGATGGTCTGCTGCTAAAAGAAAAGAATAGTAATTCCTGTATCACTCCGAGCAGATATCTTAAACAAGCTGCATGAAGGATATCTTGGAGTAACACAATGCAGGGAGAGAGCAAAACAGTCTGTGTGGTGGCTGGGCCTCAGCAAAGAGCTACAGAAGATCATAGAAAACTGTTATATATGTGCACGTGAGAGAATAAATCCCAGAGAGCCAATACTGCCTACAGACTTCCCAACAAGACTGTGGTCCACCGTGGGAGCAGATTTGTTTCAAAGAGACAACAAACACTACTTAGTCCTCGTCAACTATTTTTCAACGTATTTTGAAATTGCCAAGCTTACATCGACAACATCTGCAGCAGTCGTTGAACATTGCAAATCAATATTTGCTCATCATGGAATCCCAGAGGTGGTATGTTCAGATAACAAGCCACAGTTTGCATCACAATGTTTCCACAAGTTTGCACAGGACTGGTGTTTCAGCCATGTAACGTCCAGCCCTCATTTTCCACAGAGCAATGGAGAGGTGAAGAGAGCAGTAACGACAATCAAAATCTGCTAAAGAAGTCAAGCGTCCCCTACCTTGCTCTCATGGCCTACTGTTCTACTCCACTAGCGATTAGATACAGCCCCATGAGCTCCTCATGGGAAGAAAAATAAGATCACTTGTTCCAGTCATCCCATCCCAGCTCAACCTGGGATGCACGGACATAGTGAAGCTGAAAAAGATAGAGCAAGCATACAGACAAAAACAGAAACTAAACTACAAAGGCACAGTGGTGTCTAGAGCAGACACACCCAGATCTTACCTCGTGGACACATCAGGAGACACCTTACGGAGAAACAGATTTCATCTCTTTCCAACACCAGTGGCTCCTGAGACTACAACCAACTTATCTATGACATCAACAAAGATGGGCACCGCTCCAGATACTGTGGTTATTCCTGTCACACCTCAAATTCAGCGTGACTCTAGTGACTCTCACATACAGGAGTCTGACTCAGACTCCTGTATGTGAGAGACGCTACCCTGCCAGAGTCAGCATGACTCCATCTTATCGACAAAACTATGTGAGGTGAAAACTCACTGAGTGATCAATGGGGCAGATTAAACCCCCACACTCAGATTAAGGGTTTGGGCAGTCGAGCCCATCCCT
>JAQLOL010000019.1:15493813-15509549 GCA_029783665.1 Naso thynnoides | reverse complement strand
CTAAATAATTTTAATAGTTTGTTTGCTAAACAACATCATTAATACTCCCATCTAGTAATGATGATCCCTGACCGACATTTGAGCGTTTCTGTCCACAGTCATCATGCAGCACATGGCTAATTTGCATATGAGCAACTAAAGATTTCTAAGCACAAGGGTTTATATAAAACAATGTTTTTCATTGATTTGGATCGCTACAATAATAATTAACATATGTTTGCAGAAAGCAAGCATATTTTTCCACTCTCATGTTGATAAGAGTATTAAAAACCTGCAAAATATCCCTTAAAGGTACATTTAGAACTGACAGTTTAAAAAGGTGTGATTAATTTGCGATTAATCATGAGTTAACTGTAGAAATCATACGATTAATCATGATTAAGTATTTAAATCGATTAACAGCACTGGTTTATTATTATTGCAGCATTTTATGGCATTAAATTAATTTGTGTCTACAAGTCATTAAGGCATTAGCTTGCACTTGTTTTTATATTTAGTGAATTGTGCCTGAGTTAGATGTTTTCGAAGCCTATTTTTCTCTTAATTCTATATTTTAAATCTGCTATTTTTCTTGAAATGTTTTTTGCAGAAGTACTATATGTTTGTGTGTGTGTGTGTGTGTGTGTGTGTGTGTGTGTGTGTCTGTTTATGTGTGTGTGTGTAAAGGGGGATGTGAGGCTAAAGAAGACATGGAGAAACAGAGAGCGTAAGGCCAAGCATTGGAGATGGTGAGAGAGGAGGATAGAGGGAGGCAAAGAGAAGGACACTGCAAGGACAGTGCAGAGGAAAGAGAAGGGAGTAGGAGGAGGGAAATGCACTCAGGGACACACAACAAGAAGAAACAGACACACACATACACACACACAAGGACACACACTCACATATTTGGTATACATATCTTCTGGCACACATAGCCGCCTACATTGCTGAATTTATAGCGGGACTCACATATATCGATAGACTATCAGTCTTTTTTTACAAATATTCCCAGGACACACAGCTTTCATTTTCTCTGACACATTAACACCAATACACAATTAATCTCAAACACACACACACACTAAAAACACACACACAAAGAAATACAAAGAATATTCTATACAAGGAAAAATAACTTTTATTGATTCATACATGTAAACATACACATTAATATACATATACTGTATAAGTGGGTATACCCTGTGTATTCCTGTTTTTACAATGTTCGGGTTTCTAACACATAAAAGCATACAGTACACACACACATACACACACACAAACTCTGGGGTGAAGCCTAAAGTGAACCGTGGTTTGTCACAACTGGAGCGTCGACGGATTTATCACCCTGGAAGTGTGCAAGATGACCGGCAACAACAATTTCTCCCAAACAGGAAGGACATCAGATACACACACAAACACACACCTACACACATTCTCACGCACACTCACTCAAATGCAAGCACAAAATTGCTCATCTTTTAGCTTAAGATGGTTTTCATTGCTGTTTTCACATGTGCACACACATTCTGTCTCTCTGTCTCTCTCTCTCTCTCTCTCTCTCTCTCTCTCTCTCTATCTCAAACACACACATACTCACATGCATACACACACACACACACACACACATACACAAGCTAAGATGAGAAAGTCCAATTATCAGCTGGCATTCCTCTCTCAGGGTAATTTAATGCATTGGGTGAGAGCTTCTCATTTATGTTTGGTAATTACACTCTCTCTGCTTTACACTCCCTTTAATAAGCTCTAACTTCACTGCATAAACCATTAGACTACACACACACACCCACAGAATGCGGGCACACACACACACATACACACACGCACCTCTGAATGCAGACGAACACATAAAGGCATACTGTCTGAGAATTATGCTTGTTTTATGTGACATGTAGAGGCACAAATGTTGCGTGATTGCATACATACACACATGTACATGCATGCACAACCTCAACCCTTAAGCATCTTTGCCTCTAACTGCCAACCTCCCAACAGTTTCCTTCACATTATCATTCATTACATTATTGCACTTGTTTTGGTGCTCGGCTGTTTTTCCCCTCTATAATTCATTTCTTCGTCTGAATTTTCATCAGGGATTATGTTTTGCGTTATGGAAATGCCTATGATTACTATTCATTATGTGGTTTCATGATTCTGAGTCCTTTAAATTTGTGTGTGTGTGTGTGTGTGTGTGTGAGCATTATCTGTGTGTGTGTGTGTGGTGGCTCTTTAATTCAGAAGGTTTAAACAGACACAAAAGTTATGTGTGCACGCGTGGGCGTTTCTGCGAGTGTTTATGTGTGTGTGTCAGTGTGTGCTTGCATATTTCTTCAACTTGAGAAGTCGTGACTCTCCATCAGTGACAGAGAGGCAGAGTGTGTGCTGAGACTGTCGATGGAGCATCTGAGAGACCAAATTATAGCTGTGTCATCTGCTTCAGTTCCCATTTGAGAAACCCACCGCAAAGTCATCCAACTATTTCCACTTTCTGAAGAAAATATATACATAAAATTGGTCTCATGCGACTTGGTTTTATAAACAAAAACATAAAATGCAATAATATCTCATAAAAACCTATAAAAGAAAGTCAAAGGGCATCCTGCCATTTGCTCAGGGGAACTTTTTTTTTTTTTTTAATGGACCATACTCTCCTACTGATATATTAGCTCTGTATTATGTTTTCCGTTAAAAATTCAAAACACTGCTTAGCATGTTTTCAATTTAGAAATTTTAGTATAATTTCTATTCTTTTTTTACTCAAGCACTGCTCTTGACTACTCTGTCTGAGAGGAGACCTTTAATCCAAACAGCCAGAATATTACGTGAAAAAAGTCTTGACACATGTTTAAAGGTTGGCGTACTTACAACATAACCTTAAAATCCATAAACTCTCACCAAAGCAGGGTGACCTAACTCTCATCTAGATGAAAGCTTAATATTTCCAAAACACAGAAGTTTGAGTGTCAACCACCTCTTTAAAATCATTGTACTACTCTGATATATTAGGTCACAGTCTGCTCTGTGACTGCCTTTATGCTTACAAAAAAGAAATAAATAAATAAATAAATAGATAAAAGAAGTCCAAATAGCCAAACAAGCACATGACTGACCAGGATATGCACAAGGCTGGGTGAATTTCCACAGCCATTTTCCCCTTTTTAACTAAGCTGCCCCTTTGATGAAAAGGATCCTGTATCCTGAAATTACTCCACTTAGGCATACCGTATGGGAAACAGAGAGATGCCCTGTGTCTTCTGCCATGTGACATTGAAGCACCCATACTTGGTTTTCTTGCTGTTGCGTATGGCTTCTGGGTCTTTTGAAGTGGCAAAACAATTCACAGCAAACAGTACAACCAATGGGACGCCCTGGGAATAAAAGTCTCCATACATGGAGAAATCATTGCTTGTCATGTTTGCATCATGTCACAAAATATTGCCTGATATTCTACTATGTTCTCCGCTATTGAGGATTAAGCTGTAAAATATACCCCTATCTATCCTAGTTGGGCTTCCACTTTTAGAAGCACTGCTGAGCATAATCAATGTGTTGTGTGGTTTATAATTGGATATATATATATATTTATATATATATATATATATATAAATAAATTATTAGAGCACTCTTTCTTCTCCTGGATTCCAGAGGAAAGTGAAAATATTTAGATTTTAATGTTGTGTAAAATTGCAAAGGCGGTGCAATGCATTGTAAAAATTAAAATCAACATGGATGAATGAACAGCTTTGAAATGAAAAGGGAGACCTTCATACACAGAGGGTTTTCTGTTTAGAAAAAGATGGGCCCCAAAGAAAAAAAATATGCATGAATTAAATCACAAATTCTGTCGGTTTGTATTGAGAATTTTGTTGTTATTGCTTGAAATTATCTTTTGTTTATAAGTGCTCTTTTAATAAAAGTGAAATATGTCTGGTGCCCGGAAGCTTTTGAATGCTCCATCTCTGGTTGGAGTTAAATACGTATTGTGAAAAACAAAAAACAAAACAAAAACAAAAAAACAATGGCTTATATTCAAAATTAAACTGTTGTAGATGATATAGTTAATTAGATGGGAAATTGTAGAGCTAATAATAAATGCACTTCCCAGTGACATTCTTCATGTTGCAGTTTTTGGTAATATTTTACTTCACTTTAAGTTTTTGGTAAGACTTTACTTTACTCTAATGTATTATAACACATTGTGAATGTATAACACTTTATGAACACCTTTATAATGCGTTTATATGGTTATGGTTGAGGATAACCCTAACCCTGCTTATGAGTATGATTATACAGTACAATTGGTGCATTATAAAGCATTATAAGTATGTTTCTAATTCATTATAGATGCAGTTTTTCTATCTGAGAGAGCTACAGACAGCACGAAAGAGACGGAAACATAACTTAATCTGCCACCAACTGAGAATGTCCCAGTGCCCTATTACCATACTGCATGTATACCGTCTGCTGTAGTTATAATGAAAGTATGTCTGGCTGTAGACAGAGAGTTGATTTTCATGCAAATCCTCTCTTCACTTGTAGTGCCTGTGTCTGATTTAGCTTATTTTTGATTCACAAAATGATGGAGTCTTTATGCTTTATCAAGCAAAACATTTAGCTGAGATGTTGCAGATGCACGCCACGCTACACTGAGTTTGTATTTCATAACATTGGTTTTGATATTGTTGAGGCTGAAAAAAGTGAAATACGGAGGACGTCTCTTCTAGTTATGTTAAATCCACTTGAATTGTTGTAATAAGCGACAGCAAACTAGGCAATTGGATTAACAGTGTCCAGAATTAGCCTGACACTGACAAGTGTAAACTAGAAAGATTCATTTTGTGATTAAAAGAAGCAAAGATCAAATTCAATATATTTAACAGGCATGACAAAAGTGGTGTATATTGAGGATAATAAGGACATAAAGACAAGGGCCTAAGTGTCAGCTCTAGGCCACAGAGTCTCACTCACTAATCAATTTCTGCACACAAGTCCTTGCTTTCATTCATTTATTCACATAACCATTCCTCCAGATTGCCCATTTACACATTATGTCCATCAGAAACTAAAAAACATTGCATCCTGTCCAAATTTGTAATCCATCTATCCATCCTCAGCCATAACAGCTTGTAATGTCCTTCTGCTCGAGCTAATTATAGGCTTTTAATACTGGAAGTAAAAGACAACCTATTCTAGGTTCTTTACAGTGTGCCAGCATAAACACAAACACAGGCAAAAACACACACATAAACACACACACATACTCACACTCTTCCATTAGTGTTTGGCTCTAAGTGACGCAGGTGCAAAGGGAATCACATGACTGGATTTGAATAATGTAATAATTTACCTACCGTCGCCTTGGCTTCATGCCCCTGTCTCATTCTTCCTTCCTCTGACGCTCCTCTGCAATCACTAAATTTATCTTTGACATTTAACACTGTTTTTAAAAGTATTTAACTTTTTTTTCTGCTCTTTAACTCACCTGCACTCCTTACCCACCCACACAACCCACCTTGCATCTAACCTTGGCTCTTTTCATGGAAACCCAGTCCTTTAATTTATGAATGTTTATTAATAATTGAAAGGTTATTCAGGAGCAGCAAAGTCAAATAAAGTTGAAGGTATGAAATTTAACTCTAATAATGTGATTGGTTTAAGCCTGCCAAAAATCTGCCCTGGAAGTGCAAATGGACTCATTCACTCATGTCTACAAATGCAGGTCCTCTGCACACATATCCACACACACACACTCATACACACACACAACCATTTGCGTGCACAGTTTCTAAACGTGTGCTCCTGTGGGAGAGGGTGGCTAATTCTGTCTAATAGCATGGCTACCCTTCATCTTCCCACTGGGAGCCTGGTATTCAATTACCAGCGGTTTATACCTCTCGCTCCTCTGCTGCATATTGCCACTAGCGCTGACAAACTAATGGAGCATCTTATTACAGTATTTCTTACTGCAGCCTGTGCAGTATTTTCACAAATAAGCATTAAAGAAGTGCAGTATTTTTCATAACACTGTACATGAATTTTTGATTTTTCTGCTGCATGTTTATTGCTGTCGGTTATGATTGAAATAAATCTGTAGTGCAGCCAAATGAAAGACTGTTTATGGGAAGGACTCCTGACTGGAAACAAATCTCAGCCATGTTCAGGTTCACATGGTTGAATGGAGTGTTGCTCAGCTGAAAAACACATACGGACAGGTACCGTGCAGAAGTGGAACTTATTAGTTCCAACTGTGGGCTGTGCTGATGCATTTCTCTAGTTTCACCTCAGGTTTCTCTCTCTCCTCCTCTCTCTCTTGGGAATTGTATCTTGATAAATATCAAACGCATACAAGACACACACACACCAAAAACACACCTGTAGAACCCTAGTAAGAAACTGCAATAAACAAACACGAGAGCTGGCTTCCTCTCTAGCCAGAGTCCAAGCGGCCTTTCAAGTACTGAGTCTCCACTCTGAGGACTTTCAAAGGTCTGCATGGAGAGCAATATATTTACAAGCGTCTTCATGGGAATGCTCAGTGCACACACAGTGCTAAACAATGCATTTCTAGTACAACTGAAATTCAGTTATTGAATGAAAACAGCCATTATTTTAAAAAAAAACATGCCATGATTGTCTCACATGAGATCTGATAATGAACAGTTAAAGCTGCAATGGTACACAGTTTTAAATAGCTCTGCAACTGTCATGTAGTTTTGTAATTAACAGTTTGTAATTCTTCCAATGAAATGGAATCAAACGACATTGTAAATAAGATACTTTCAAAGATTATTTCAGCTAGATTAACTTTACATCAGGCTGTTTCTTACTGTGAAAGATATTCACTTATTACTGCTCTGTAGAGAACAAAATCCTACGCTGATCTGTTACTTTTCAGCAGTAAAAAAATGTCACGATTGCTTTTAGGATGGAGGATGAAACAACCTGCATAGTCAAGGGGATCCGCCATCCTTAAAACCTCAGAGAAAACTGCAAACTGGAGCAATCCACAGCGTTAAGGGACCAGATGCATCAAACTCAGTCACACTTGTTAAGCTGTGCATGCGTCTGATTTTGTTTTGTGAATCAGTCACTGTGGAACTGGGTGTACATGCGCAACTCTAACTTACACCCCTGCAGTTAGCTATAAACCTTAAACCTTAAATGGCTGCTTTACCACTAAATAGACCAGTGAGAAGAGTAGGAATGAATAAAAGACGATTATTTTTCACTGTTTCACTTCAGTGAGGTTCTCCAACAGCACCGGAACAGCTCTCAGAACAGCACAGGTATGGTTGTTTATAGCACACATACCACTTACTCATCACACGTACTGAATCATCATTACAGTGATGTCATTATTAAACACCAGAAAAATGGTCAAAGATCAATATATAGGGCTCATATTAAAATGCACTTTATAAAAATGCTTTGCAATTCAGGGTAACATTAGAAAATCATTCGTTTAAAATTTAGCACTCATTGTTCATCTAAAATCAAGGGTCCTATTGTCGCACTGGCTTGTCTAAGCGCAGAGCCAAGTGCCCTTGATACAACGCAAGGGGCTTTTTTAATGCTTGAGTGGAGTTTCTATTTTCGTGGCTCAAGGCAAAACCAACTGCACTGAGAAAAAGGGGTTGTGTCAATAAAGACATGCTCTTAAAGTGCAACTTTGGTGTCATTGTTGAGATAAAATCACATCTACGCTTCCTCCAGCTCAAGCCAGGTCTTAATGCAACACAGCCGACCATGAACTATTTCTGTTGCTGTCGACATGATAACGTACATGAACAGACCAATCCAAAACCACACTAACATGTTTGCTGTCTGTTGCACATATTTCATCCCACAAACATAACAGTAAGCAAGATTTTTTTGAGTGGGACCTTCTGATGCAGTAAATAAAAAAATAAATAAACAAATTGAGTCTTGTCTGTTGAAATGGATGTAAACTGGTGTGCGTCATGACGCAGCAGCAGCAAATTAATTGCAAGTAAATCACTCATGAAGGGATGATTTAATGTAAACGCCTTTTTACCTGCTCATGTGGTTTCATAATCTACCTGGCCAGGCTATGCAGTGTGACACTGTGCCATCGACGCACAACCCAGCTCAGGCAATTTCATTAATGACTGGAAAGAAAATAATGCACACTCAGTTGTTTGGTGTCTTGTAGACAAAAGTTTTTGTTTGGCCCTTCACAGCAGTTTTTGTTTGGCCCTTCACAACATTGAACTGTTTCCTACACTGGGAAAATATATGTATATGCTGTGGCACGGTGGTTTTAAGGGGATGAAATAAGCTAATTTGATTAACTGTGATTAAAGTCCACTGTGACACTGTGACTGTGACTTTTAATTATCTACTCTTCCTACTTCATCAGTGTGCAACAGCTCCGCTTGTACTTGTGTTCACTAAATTATCAGAAGAGTTTAAATTACATTTTCATGCACTCCCAGACCACAGAACTTAGACCTGAATTTGTGCTGCAACTAGACCGACAAAAATAGAGCATTTAGTTCGTAATTATGCCATTGATTGACATTCTCTCATGTGCGTCATATCACATCACCTGCAATTATCTCTATAAAACCAGTCTAAAGTATACTTGAGATGTGCACGCCACCCAGTTTTACAACCTGTTGCCACTATCAATGATAATTAAAATGTGGGAATTAGCCTAGCCTAGCCTATGCATGATTTTGTATTTTAGCATCATATTCACCTGGTCTCAGTAGTAGAGACAACAGAATGAATGATCCCAGTTTTGATCCATACTTATAAATATTGTCACAAGTACATGACAACAAACAGGGAGGAAATTAAAGGAGGGGAAAATTACATACATGTATGAATTAACAAAATCAATGATATAATGAGTTTTGAGTTTCATGGAACTTATGCATGTGAGGTTCCATATTTGTTTATCATTGCTCGTGTGATGGCAAGCAGGCCAACTCCCTGATAAAGACCATAAGATGTGGCTACAGACCCCTAAAAAGTGAGTGAGTGGATATTTAGTTGTGAGATCCTTGAGCTGCTCCATGTGTACAGCAAATTTGTTGAAACTCATCCAGTGGGAAATATATCAAGAACCAAACTTCATGGCAATCAGTTTGGTTCTTGATATATTTAAGACAAATGTGAACCTCAAGAAAATAAGGTTATCAATTGCCAAAGTTCTTTGGAAACCATAAAAAATATGTCCAAACTTTTCTCCAATATTCAGCAGGGTTAGGTTAGATAAACTACTGGCTGCATGGCCACATGTTCTGTAAAAAATAAAAAATAAAAAAAAATAAAAAATTATATATATATATATATATATATATATAAGCTAATTTAAAAAAAAAATATATATATATATATATACATATAAAATTAATATTATATGTAGACTATGGTGGCTCTGAAATGAAACTTCCCTATAACTGGGTCTTGCCTTCAAAACTGCTTTTTTCTTGCATCTTTCTTCTTCTGTGATATATAATTTGTGATTTTACTAGGCTTGATCAGAGTACATAAACACTTGAACTCCACCAATCATTTCACCTGATCTTTTACTCACACTGCTTGCAAACAGTGGAAAATTGCCTCTCAAGAAACAAACACTGCCAAGGCACACATTGCCCATAAATCAAATCTGCAATAGAGTGAAAACACAAATCATTAGAAATGCCTGTTTTTTTTTTCCCCCATGAAACAGACTGACAAAGTAATTCCTACTGAAAGCCACTGCCTATATTATTGATTAGACTCACTTCAAGCCGAAGTGAGAAGGTAAATGGGAATACGAAAATCTGAATACGAATACGAAAAATAAGTAATTATAATAGTAGATATAGACCCCTAAAATACTGTGAAGTGAGTGTATCCAATATATCTTGACAGCCACATCGGACATGAAAAACAATTACGGGTTTTAGTTAAAAACAGAAATATACTCAATTTTATTTTACGGATATGTTTCTTAACTTTCTGGAATTCTGAATGCTTTAAGTGTTTCATATTGCTAGACAGACAAAAAAAAAACAAATACGCATCAACATGTATTAATTATGTAGACTCTTTGACATCAGTGTCTTTGCAGTTCATAACTACATCCAACTTCACAGCCTAAGTAGGCCACTTGGAAAACCATAAATATTTGAAATACAATCTAAACTGATATTTGAATTAGATTTAAAGTGTCCGGGCCAACAATAGTTCAACCTTTATTTCTTAGATTAGAAAGGTCTCTACACGCAGAGTTCATTTAGAGTGTATTCCACTGCAGGGCATCCAGGTGCTCCATTTTACTTCCTGCAGAGTCGTAATTACAAACACAGAGGCAATTGAATCCGTGCAGGGAGGTGTGTGTGTGTGTGTGTGTGTGTGTGTTAGGGGGCATGTGGGGGTTTGTTCATTGTTTCATTTTCACTTCACTGAATCTATGCATGAGTGTTTGTACCGATATGTACAAGATGTGTAAGTGTCAGTATGTAAGAAAATGAGGAAGGGAGGCAGGTAGGGAGGTGCAGGTGAGTGGTGGAGATACTGTATCTTCAATGACAGAAACAATAAGGGTGAAAAAAATTTGATTAGCAAAAGAATTAAGATTCCTTTCTTGTAAGATTCTAAATCGATACACATTTCTGAAAAATTGATTTCCTTTTACTGTAATAATGTTAAAGTTTCTCTTCTGACTGAACAGAACCCGTTAGTTCAATGTACTGTAAGTGTATAAAGCGGTCCTGTAAACCTGCATCATTTGATACCAAATAGGTGAAAAAATCAAATGAGTGGGGTTAATATTCAATTGAAGCAAATGTTCGAACTAATTTTAGATTTTACTGTTGGTTCACACCACGCAGGAATGAAATATAACTCATTTTGTTTATGTGAATGTGAACGCTAGAATATTTTGTGATTATTACAAAATTCCGTAATTATTATTACAGATTTGTGATATTTTGTGGGTGCTGTGGGTGCTTCATTCATGTGAATAGCTCAAGTCATTTGAGCATAAATTCACATGCAAATCCTAAAAAGACATAAAATTTCGCGAGAAGCAGAGGGACTTGGTTGTACCTGCAAAAGTCCAAAATATTTGGAGATCCAGACGCTGCTCTGTCCGGCTCCATCTAATTCTCCATAGGCACACATGATGCAGGGAATTCTACCATCCTCTCCAGGAGCTACAACTGAATGACAGCCACTTGCAGCACTACTTCAGGCTCACCCAGACCCAGTTTTACAACCTGTCGCTAAGGATCGGTGCTAGGATATCCCGCTAAGATACTAAATACGGAATATATAAGCTTCAGGCCCTTTATCCCAGGTACAGAGTTGTTGGTTAATCAATAAATATTCACTGTATAGTTGCATGCTGATTTAATTAAGGGAAATGAAAAGTTTCTCCGCCATTTCTCCAATGAATGAACCTCTGCCGTTTCCTCCTTAATGTCATACATCACTGTCAGGAGGATCTCAATGCTGATTGGCTATCGTGGCGCAAATTGGTTCTAAATGGTTCTCAAGTTCAGATTTTTCATCTCTCACGAATAAGCAAATAACGTCTAATTTTTGTTATGGTCTTCATTTATGTTGTGCAGTTTGCTCAATTTGTGTCACTTGTGCCACACAATTGACTTCCCCCAACAAGAGCTTGCTCTTTATTTTGACATTACATGTAATACACTCTCCTGAATGATTTTACTCTCCCTCTGGATGAACACAACTTTATAATTCTCCAGAGAATATGGGACTTGACATCATTCATAAAATATGCAAAGTGTGGTGGGTGCTATTGTCAAGCTATTACTTCACTGCATTGTGCAATACTGCAGGAGGAGATTGCTTATGTATTTGGTCTGCTAAAATGCGGTATGCTCTGATGAAGATCTTGTAGCCTTAAAGCTTGCTCTTAATAAAGTAAAATACTGCATGGACCAAAGTGAGTGGAAATCTCCTCTCTAAGTTTAGATGCTTATATACCTCCAGCACCCTAGGACAGAATCAGATGGGTTAAGCAGTTAGTTATCCTGCACGGCCTGCTGAGCTATGAAATGCAATGTCATCAAAATGAGTGCTCAAAGTCAAATATTATTGGTAAGTCATCATGTTTATTTCATTGGTAATACAATTTAAAAAATAATTTGTATGAATTTCGCCTTCTTCACCTGGGTCACCATTGTAATTCCAAAACAAGGTTTGGTTGGGCTTGCCCAGCAGAGACATTCATAGCAGCGCTACAAAATCAAAAGCACTATTTGACCTGCAAGGATGTCATCTAGCTGCTGTGTCCCTGGCGTAATTCTTACAAGAGGAGAGCATCCTGTCAGAAGAAGACATTCCACCATTTTCCGGTCAATTCTAAAATCTGTGACGAATGGACGAAGTGATGCCTCTGGCATTGTCAAGCTGCTATTAAATGTCTTTGCTGCACCCGCCCAGCCGAGCCTCATTTTGGAATTACAATGGCGACTCAGGTGAAGAAGGCAAACAAAGTACCTAACTCACATCCCCTCCGCTGGACCCAATGGGACCTCAGTACGGAAAAAATATGAACAGTAGTCAATGGGGAAACAAGAAATATTGTGTGATCCTGTTTGGCTTGTGCCCTGAATTACTGTGATGTTAACTTTTTTAATGATACTTTTTCATGTGAAGAAAGTCTGTGTTTGTTACTGAATGGTCAATGTATTAGCTTGTGAAAATACATGATTATAAAGACTACAACACCAGTCGAGAAACTGACGTCATAATATTTTCCCTCCTCTCACTCATGGAACCAACTAACTCCCCTTTCAAGTAGTTGCAGCTCTCAACATGGCCCCATTTATATAGATTTTCACCTCTTTTAATACTTTTCTCCTTGGCCTGGAAAAACGCTGTGAAATCTGCCAATCATGCAAACAGCCATGTCAATACTGATGACATATATTGTCCGAGATCAGTGATCTCACAAATAACGTTGTCTTACTTTGTTTGACAACAAAATTTGACTTTCTTTACATGAAAATCTAAATTATCTTTTAAATTGCGACCATCATATTTGTAATTTAGGGCACAAGCCAAATGGGATCAAAAAATAATTTGTCCCTCTCCATTGACTACCATTCATATTCTTTTCCAAATTCAGGTCCCATATCCCAAAGGTAGAGGGGTGTGACTTAGGCACTCTATGTGCTGATGCTAGGATTCACAAAGACAACCAGCTGATCTCCGTGTGAGCAACTGAACAATGATTAATGTTTTCAAGACTGACATTGAAGTTTTTTTGTTTTTTTTTAGCTCTGGCAGCCTTGAACACTGCATGTTTGTAAAACAAAAAACCTTGTCCAATGTCTAAAATGTGGGCGGAAGGTGATCCCAACTAGCAGATGTCAAACATGCATGACTACACCTAAAGTTAATAATTTACGCAGTAGCCAGCTATGGTGTGAACAATAGGAATACTGGAAGAGAAAGTAAAGATGTTCTCACAGAATCACTGTCTACTGCTTTGAATGAAATGTCTTTGTCTCTGCAGGAAAGGTGTGTGTGCCCTGACAGTTTGGCGATGTGTGCACAGGACCTTGGAGAGAGAGACGGTGATGGAGGCAACGTGAGAGAGACAGAGGAGCGGCCAGCATGAGAGAAATAAAAAGAGAGGTCAATCCTTTTCATAGAAAAGCAGACCTGTGTGTGTCTGTGGTGTGCCAGGATAGTCAAGTGGAGAAATCCTTACTCACACACACATACACATATGCACACACACGCACACACACGCACACACACACACACAAAGCCTTTTCAACCATCAGAATAAGTAACATGCTGTATCAACAGTGAGGCGAATGCAAACTAAAACAAAAACAAGGCCTTTAAAATGGTCTCCTTGGAAAAAAAACTCAGTGTAGTTGAATTATATTACCACGGTGTTTCTTATTAGCAGTATGATGCCGCTGCTGAAGCAGTGTTGCACAAGCTGGGCTATTGCTTGGAATTTAAAGTGAGGTCTTAAGCCTCAGTGTGACACAACTGATATGTGTAGTTACCGCAGTGGCCAGCTGCTTTGAACCTCACCTAAACCTTTCTGTTCTGTGTGTCATCACAAGAGAGGTTTTTGCAACACACACATTAAAGTGAAAGACTTGCTCTTTTTCTCTTTCTGTGTCACTCTCACTCTTTTTGGAGTCCTTAAGACAGTCTACAGAGTGAGGGTGTGTTATCTCCTGCAGAGCAAGAGAGGGAGATGCTTCTCACTACACCGTTTGTCACATACCTGCCCTGTTTGCAGATAGATAAAGGTGTCTGTGTATGTGTGTGTATGTGGGAATCTAATGTGTGCAGGCATGTCTATCTGACTTCCAGATATTTAAAGATTGGAAATGAGACATTGCTTTGAGGAATGTCTCCAAGGGTGAATGTGCAAGTGGGCAGGCGCACACACGAGATAATTCAGACTTCTACAGCAGGAAGAGTGTCATAACAAATTAAATTTACCAGAGGCTGAAACTCCTGGGCTCAATTTCAACTCAATCCTAAATCCATGAAGGAATATGTAAATATATGCACCACACAGAAATATTACAATGCTGCACTTCTCCATCTAGTTGCACAGTATCGTTGGATCCAGCGTCAAATTTCTTTTAACACAGCAACCCAATTAGCATGTGATTCAAATGATCTTCCACCACTGCAGTAATGTCGCAGTAATGTTGCATTAAAGTTTTGCAAACCAAATTGTGCTTACATATTCAGCCATCGCAGAGGCCCTTTTGCACCCTTTTTGTGCTTGTTTGCTACATAAAACTTCTGCTCTTTGAACATTATCACCCAGGCAGATGAAACTGGAGACAAATATTAGAGATGCAAACAAGGAATATCCTTCACACTGGCTACTGCTTGCTTCTTTGAAGTCAGCAGGATGTCTTAACACATATATATGTATGGTGAAAAATATTCTTTAAAAAGGTTCTCGTAAATAAAAAAAAATATGATTTCAAAAGGAAGCTGATTAATTAAGCTATAGTGCTGCCTGTTCAATGTGCCACCTTTAGCTCACTAAATCATGAAGCTGTTAGTTTCCCATTCAGTTAAAAGAAACAAGATGTAATGCCTTCTTCTCATTATATGGCTGTGCATTGTTAGGTTATGAATGCATTAAGGCAAATCCCAGTGAAGTCTTAGATCATTGCCGTATCATGTTTTCCTAATGACATGAAAATCTGTCCTCACTCCCATCTCTGTTAATGGAGCAGGCGTGCTCTGATAAAACGTGACAACGTTCACAATGTCGGAATGATAAATCTACATGAAGGTGGGGAGTCACGCCGACGCCACAAAGTCAGTACAAGCGATTGAGCTCACACTCAATCAGGCACATGTAGACAGGCGAACACACACATGCTGGGCACATGCTGTACAAGAAACACACAAACATGCACAAACACACAAACATAGATCAACAGGCATAAATCCTTTCTAATTTCCATGTGTCCTTGTGTTGTGCTCGATGCTTCTGCCCTCATTTTCAATCTACAGGCTGTATGCTGTAAATTGTCAGTTAATCATTCATTGTTAATAAGTAATTAAGCACTAAGATAACACTTGCTGTTTAATATGTGATTGATATAATTGATGGCATGAATCAAATGTGCACACAAGCACTTCACTGTGTGTGTGTGCATATGTTTGTGTGCGTGTGTGTGTGTGTGGGTGTGTGTGTGTGTGTGTGTGTGTGTGTGTGTGTGTGTGTGTGTGTGTGTGTGTGTGTGTG